>CM070737.1:4997018-5492018 GCA_036346245.1 Bonia amplexicaulis
TTTATTTGCTCTCAAGGTTACGCTGGCCCTACTTTCATATTATCACATACTTTTATATTTTTTTGATTTTCTATTAATGAAACCCAACTTATGGTATCTAAAAATTGTTTGGGTGTTGGACAAAAAAAGGAATAGTGGTAGAAACGTGTATTTTGTCGTCTAGTTATTTAGGTGCGTGTGCAGATGACCCTTGGGATGCACACCCAGATTGTAGCCACGTCTTAATATTAATATCAATAGCCCTTAAGGCCACCATGCATATGTTCGATCTATTCGTGTTGTGGCGTTGCACGCCTCACACACCTGCTGACCCCACCCGCATGCACTTCTCGTCTCCTCCTCCACCCCCCATTCTCGATGATTTTTCCAAGCTGCCCAACAAAAACGCGTTGCCTCAGTGGAGTCAATGCTTGACGGTGGCGCTAACTGGCCGGAGGCAAAGAAGCAACAGCATGGGTAGAGAGAGTAGGCAGATCTTGTGACTTTTTTGTAGTAGGCGTGGAGTGGTGGAGCTACAGATTGAAGAGGAGGGAGTGAACTGCGACCAGATGAAAGGGGATTGTGGTGGGGGTGACGACTAGAGGATCGAAGGCAACAGATGATGAGCGGAGGGAGTAGGGGCGGCAAATGGTGAGTGGTACGGCGACTATGAGACCAAGACGAGGTGAGCCAACGATGAGGCACAAGGGTAATCTCAACCCTACCAAATCCAGGCCTACTAGCAACAACACATTGGGTCAGTGGGTCAGCCATCTCCTCAGACGAGCTCCCCGCTTTCTGCATATGCTCCTTCTCTGAGTTTGTTTTTTATTGTGGGACATTTCTCAAATTTGTTGTAGCCCTTTCTCCATTGTTGCATAGAGTATTTCTATTTGTTGCAATGCGTCTTTCTCAAATCTTGTAACAAGAAGTTTTATTGTAGGTGTTTCTCGAATTTGTTGCGGTCCCTTTCTATATTGTTGCATAGAATATTTTTGTTTGTTGCGATACATCTTTCCTAAATCTTGTGGCAAGAATTTTTGTTGCGGTAAACACCATGTCCATGGTGCCACAACGGCCTCCTCCATCCAAGGTAGCCTCCTCCATGGTTTAATTTTATAGTTTTTTTGTAAACAATGTAGAATGCAGAGAGCAAATTTATGGGCCAAATTTTAACTTAGAACATGTTTGTATTGGCTTTTACTAATGATTTTTGGCTGTGGCTGATGAATAGTAGTGGTTGATAAAAACACCTTATAGAAACTATAGTGTTTATATTGGCTTATGGCTTTTGACTTTTTCTGAGTGTATTATGTAAGAAACAAAGTAAATGACCGTGTAACGTAAGACACTATAATATTCGGGCTGCCATGTGACTTATGGAATTATGACAAAATAAAATACATAGTGTGTTACAACATGCAAAAGCACAAAGTAGCTGATAGTAGTGGCTGATAGTATCATCTCAAGCAAAAAAGGCAAGGAAGAAAGATAAAAATCGTGATGAGACAAGTAGATACATGTCGTGTGCCATTGGATTTGGGATGATGCAAGTGGATGCATGTGGTATGGCATTGGACTTGAGCATTTCAAGTGATGACGGTCAGACCAACCAGATTAGTCATACCTTGTAACTTGTGGTCAGACCAACTGAGCGATCCAACTGCCCCCTGGCCGGCGGTCAGACCTGTGAGACTATTGTCCCGGGCGTCTTTGTAACATTTGGATCTTGTCTCTGGTGTAGTTTGTCAGCTTGAGTATTCTGCTACATTGTGTTGGGATAGGGGGAGGTTTTGGATCCGATAATAGCGATGACAGAGACGAGCTCTGACTACGAGGATCGAGATTCGATGCCAGATCTAGTGGCAAAGACATAAGGGTCATCGTATTTGAACGAAGATGAGCTCAAGGATGACTGCATCCATGGGATAGATGGGATGGAACTCAGTAATGATGAAGACAAGCTGAATCGTCTAGATCCGAGATGGCACAACTGGATCTAGTGTTGAAGACGAGCTGGAAAGTTGCTGACCGACGACAACAAATACATGCAAAGGTGGTGAGGAGGAGGGAGTACTCCGGGGTGGAGGAAGAGGTAGGGTGGGTGGCCATGGGAGGCGTTGGAAGTAGTGGGGAATGGGATGGTTGGAGAAAGGAAGAAGATATGCTTTGTCTATAATGGCATATCTCCAATTTTGTAGACTTAGCGGTGACATATTTAGAAGAATGAACTTTGTAGTGGCATATCTCAAAACTAAAACTTTAGAGTAGCATGTATATAAACAACCTTTTTAATGCAATAGAATTTCAGAGGTCATCTGCAATGTGCATTTAAGCCAATTCAAAGAAGGAGAGAGACCATCGAATGGATTGATACTATATAAAGAGAGAGCACGGCTGTGTGAGACTAGAGGTAGGGCTTTTTATTTCTTTTTTGGTTTTATATTATGACGTGGGCCCACTTGAAGGAAGAGTGGGTTCCACACGTAGGAGAAAACAAATACAAAGAGATGACCTTAAGCTCATTGGACAGGAGATCCTCTCAAAATGACTATACAGAACCGGATCCTGTAGGTTTTTTGTAGTATAAGCCCAGCAGACTATCACAGTCAGTATTTAGTTATACACCATCTAAAAAAGTATTTAGTTATGCACACACTGCACAATAGAGGTGTAACCAAAGCAGATGCAGGGCGGATATCTCTCATCATATATTCTATTCCATATTTTTCTCAGAATCGGAGTCAGAGACAGATAGTGGCAGATACCTATTTCTTTATTCCGTATTTGCCCTACAAGCCTTCGGACGGTCGGTCGGACGAAATGTGATCCTGATTGATATGTTAAAAAGTATTTAGCTATACACACACTGCACAATAGAGGTGTAATCAGAGCATATATGAGCGAATATCTCTCATCCTGTATCCTATTCCATATTTTTTCTCAGAATCGGAGTCAGAGACAGATAGTGACAGATACCTATTTCTTTATTACGTACTCGTCCTACAAGCCTTAGGACGGTCGGTCGGATGGAATGTGATCCTGATTAGTATGTTAAATTTTCACCTATATTTTTTCATTGCCTTTTGTCAAATTGACCTTCCATGGAAGTGTGGCCTCTCCTAAGGACGTAGGTCTGTTCCAAAACATGTGCAACCAAATGTTCTTAGTTTTTATCAGAAACATGCAAAAAAAGTCTATATTTAACACATGAATGTGGTGTTACAAGGTCCATAATGAAATATACTTTCATGATATATGTTTTATAACTTATAACAGAATATCATAATAGATTAACGACTGGGTAAGCAATAAATTACTGCAGAACTTCTCAAAATTTGAAATGAATGAAGTTTGTTTGCTAATTGCCTTCCCTTCTTAAAATTTGAAATGAAAACAACACAAGATTAGTAGCTATGGTAGTACAATGTTATATATGGGGAGTCACCACCACAAACGTATTCCTTCACCGTCCAAAAGAATAAATTTGGACAAAATAATATCGTCAATTATTTACAAATACAAAGGAATAAGCCATAAATAAATATGAAGTATTATAACTAAGGGCATCATGATCTATTTGCCTCAAATTCGCTTTTATATTTTTGGAGTCAACCTACTAGCCAAACGCTTTTTAGTTGCAGCTCTAGATTCTTAGATAATCCAGAGCAGAAGCTGAAAAATAAGAATATAAAACTCTACCAAACCAGTGGCGAAGCCAGGAATAAAATTGAGGGTGGGCTGAACTATTTATAGGTCTAAAATAAGTTGACACAAAATTAGTCTTTTACTCTTATAAAATTTTAAATTCATATAGAAATTATAAATTGGATGGAGACAAACAATAAAAAATAGAGAAATAGAAAGTAGATACATCGATAATAGAAAACGCCATGAGTGCGGAGTAGCGATAAGTCACTTATGTATAAACATATCAAAATTAGTAATATAATAGAAAATTATAAATGACAATGAAAATTTAGATCATATGAAACATACCAGAATTAAGCTAATTTAAATCACGAGACAATAGAAACAAAATGTGACATCTTTTTTCACACTCTATCCAATGTTCTTATCATTTTCACGGTGGGAGGCTCGGGCGGCAGTGTTTTCGCGGCACGTCTGAGACCACATCATCACGAGCGGTGGCGGAGGAGAAGATCAACTAGAGGTTCATCGAGCTCTCCACTTGCAGGACCGCATCATCACGGAGCGACGGCGGAGGGAGAAGATCAACTAGAGGTTCATCGATCTCTCCATCGTCATCCCCGGACTCAAGAAGATTCATATATATTTCACTTTATTTCTTCTTTTTTTCTTTAAGTGATTATCTCTTCTTTAATTTTATAATTTTCACTACTCTTCCTCCTCCTCTTCTTCTTCTTTAATTTTATGATTTACATATATTATTTCACTTTCTTTCTTTCTTTGATTGATTGATTAGCTCTTTTTTAATTTTATGATTTCACTTCTTAATTTTATGATTTTCACTTCTTTTTCTCCTCCACCTCTTCTTTAATTTCATGCTTGTTGTTAACCTTCACATAAAAAAAGTTAGTTTCTCTTTGGATTTATTAATCTCTCTCTTTATTTCTCTATATTTTTATATTTTTACTATGTACAAAATTACCACCGGGGGAGGTGAGGCTCAAGCCTCACTAAGCTCCCCCGGTGGCTACGCCCCTGTACCAAACAAACCCTTAGAGTCTTGGATTGTCGCTGCTCTAGCTCCCGTGGACCACGTAGCCGTCTTCCTCAAGTGCAAGCTATGTTGCCATGTGAGTGTGGACTTCCACCACCACCGGAGGCTCACGCCAATGCCATCCCTTCGGGGTGTCACGGTGCTCGTCATCGTAGAGCCCTTATCATCTTTTCGTCATGCGCATCCGTCGTCGAGAAGCTCTCGACAATGACTATAGGGCGCGGACAACTAGCGGAGGCGACGGCAGCAGGCTGCGGACGACAGGTGGATGCGGTGGCGGCGACCATTTGGGCATTTGGCTTGTGCCGATGGTTTATTTACGGATATTCGGCCGGATAATTATCCGACTATCCACTTATCAACGTTGTTCGCTCAAGTTGTAACTCTTTCGATTTTATTATCGTATCCGATATTGATATCGAATCTAATCGAATACTGTTTTCTCTTTCTAAATTCAGTGCCGACCCCTTTGCATCTCTGTTAACTCAGACACGAACCGTGCAAAACAATCTCCAAATCAAAGATACGAACCGTGCAAACGGCCCCCTTACGTACTTACGCTCTACAATCTCTACTATTATATAAAGATGAGTTAGTGGTCGTCGGTGTATTATCCTCTCCCCTCTCTATAACCACCTGATTTGATCTGGACTATTCGTCTCTCTCCTCTCTCTCTCAGAATACAACCAACCACCCTCTGTACTTTCCCCATCTACTCGCGCATTCTGGCCACCCTTCTCTTTTTATCGCTTGCTCTCCAATATTTGATATGTGAAGTTGGTCAGATAGTAAGTTTTATCTTATTATTTTTATGACTTTGTTGTAACGTATGAGTCTCTAACTAGTAACCATCCAAAGTACCAGGAGGCCACGTCATCATTAGGAGCATATTTTACGTCGCGAGAGGCGCATACACGGCGAAAGCCGATTGATTAACCGCGAACAGATGGGAAACCACGGGCACGCCGACGGCCCCACCGCACAGCGTCACGGGGCGCGTGGGTCCCACCTGTCACTGTCACGGGCCGTTAAAACTTGTCGGCACACCAAAATCAGCCTCCTGCTCCTACTTGCTACCCGAAAACCACAGTACGCTGCACGTTTAGTACTAATTAAGTCTACTGTCACCTTTACCACCACCACCTCCCAATACACCAAGACTGCCTAGCCTGCATTATCACTTACGCGTGGGTCCCGTAATAAGAGACCCCACCCGTCATTGGAATCAGCTGGCTGCGTGGAATGGTTGTGATCCGCCGCAGAAGGTGTCAGTGTGGTCAGCTTTAATACGAACCCCACGTCACTTCCCGGGTCTCTACTGTGTGTCCCCGAGCTGAGAGAGGAATCCAAAAGACAAAACAAAACAGAACAACCGGTAGGAGAAGAAGGCGCCGTACCGGAGCGGAGACCAACTCCGGCGCCGCCGAGGAATGCGGCGGGGAGGAGTGGAGCCGCGACAGTAGCTAGCTGTTCGGATCAGAGGGGGGAGAGGGAGGGAGGTAGCTGCTACCATATAGATATATGGGGTGTTGAAGGAGGGGCGGGTGGTGCTTCTGCTCCGGCGGCGGCGGGGGCCGGGCGGAGCGGGTCAAGGCGGCGATCTTCTCGGCCAAGGCCGCCGCGCTGGCCGCCGTCAGTGGCCACGGCACCGGCCTCCTGATCCACCGCAACCTGCTGCTCACCACCCACGGCAACCTGCCGTCCGCCGCCGCCGCCGAGGACGCCGAGGCGCTGCTCGGCCACGGCCGCCTCGCCGCCCGCCTCGTGCCCCACAGGTGAGCGCGCGCTTGCGCTTGCGCTTCTGCCACCCCCTGCAAGCTCGGCCCCTCACTGCAGCTTCTGTGCGCGTTTGCGTCCTTATTGGATTGGGGATTTGTGCGGTTTGGTTCGGTTCTTGCAGTGATTATTGCAGAGTGATTAGGCTAAGCGGCAAGCAAGACCAGTCAGCCGCTGCCGAGGGGGGGCCACGCGGCAGCGCTGGGCGGATTTGTCGGTGGTGGTGCCAGGCATTTTCCACCGTTAGGCGGTTGCCCTACCGAGCGGCGGTGCGGGTTCTTTGGGTTGTTGGCGACCATGGCTTGCTCGGCAGAGCTGTTCGACGCGCCGGTAGCGATGGGCCCCGAGGTCAACTACAAGATCGGTGTGGCCGTCGGGGCCACGCGTCGTTCTCGCTACCGGACGCCAGTCGGCTGGGCTCGCCGGCGCGAGCATCGACGCCGCTACCCTGGCGACCGGTGCGGCCACCGTCGCACCGTCGTTGAGGCCGGCTACTGTGACGTGCATGTCGACGTCGACATCCGCCACACCAGTGCCGTCTACAGTGCCAGTCCCCGATGTCGACGCAGGTGGCCCACCGACCGTGGCCCTGGCGTTTACGAGTGCTGTCGTCGTTCTCCGCTTTCTCCTCGTCGTTGATGAAGCTTTCTTAGGTGCCATCACTTCTCACGATCTACGGCTTGCTCTCCGCCATCCCCACGGACAGCGCCAACTGTTGTGGCTACTGACTAAACAGTAAAGTGGAAGAGTAGTAGAACGGTCAGATGGATGAACAATACTTGCCCCTTCTACATGTTCAGGGCGTGTATATATAGCCCTTCAGGGACATACGTACGTACGTACGTACGTACATACATACGTATATCCGTAAGGCATAATTACAATATTACCCTTACAATCATGTATGTCCCTGAAGGGCGTACATGTCATCACATATATTACATTGGGCCTTACAATTCCCTAACAGGCCGGATGGGCTTAGGTGGGGACCACCCCTACAACAGCAGCCTATGGGCTTAGATGCCCAACCCACTTGGTCCTGTGGCTCAGATAGTAAAAACCCGGTTGGACCCAAGGGGTCCGATTTGACAAGTGGTATCAGAGGCCAGGAGCCGAACATGTCCTTGGAAGACCTCCTAATTGCAGAAGTGCACAACCAATGTGTGAGGGGGGAGTGTTGGGTTGGGTTTAGTCCCACATGTGTTGTGGGACAGGAAGACACAACTTATAAGTTTAAGGGAGCCTTCACCTATTGGACTAGTCTTTTAGGGGGAGAAAGTCTAATACCACTTATAAGGTTGTTGCTTAACAGGGCTTACACAAGTATAGCCCATAGGCTTAGATGCCCAGCAAACTTGGTCCTATGGCCCGGGTAGTAAAAATTCGGTTGGACCCAGGGGGTCCAATCTGACAAGCTTTACATCTTAATAACAATGCTCTGATTGGTATATTGACATCTATAAGTAGTCTTTGTCTACTATTGTGGGATTAGCAAACAGGATCGTTATGGTCTAGGATCCCATGAGGTACTGCAGTAGTAAGCGCGTAAGCAGGCGCAACAACAGGCGTGTATGAACACTATGCGGTACTATAGCGCATGTGAACAGTACTCGTGCACTGCTGCTTGTTTGGATAGTTCGATAGTATTGGCAGCATGTCGCAGATTAGTAATATAATAATTAATTTCCTTATTATTTAGGTTTATTTTCTTTTATATTTATTGCATATATTAGGGATGATAAGTTTCCTATTATTAAGAATTAGTTTCCTTAATATAGAGATAAGTTTCTTAGAGATCAAATCTAGCCATCCCTATGAAAGGGACAGCACTATATCTATTATTATCAAGCAATGAACAAGTCTTTAGTCTCCCTCTTCTTCTAAAGTCAAGCCTCAGAGTCTCTCTACCACGTCAGGAAAGGGCCCTATCGGTGGCTAGATGAGGACGAGCACCCTACCCTCGGTCATCAAACCCGTACCCAACCATCGACCACAACATTTGGTATTAGAGCCACAATAGTGACTGATATTGAGCTTTCATGATAAAAACGAGTGTAACCAAGACAAACCATAGTTTAGAAATAGTCCTTGAATCCGCTGAGCTTCATTAGTAAATTAACATGCAGTACAGTTGTTGCTTGGAGAATATATTGATCATCAACATCAGAATTATACAATTGAAGGATCAATCACCTAATTGAGGAACAGGACAATATATGAAACATCCTTCTTTTTTTCATTTATCATGATTATGCATCTTTATACACATACAGCACATCTTTGGTTCTACAATTCATCTCAATCTCAGTGACAGCCGGTGGAACAGATGTGTAAATCAACAGCTTAAACAAGGCATTCCTACAGGGGTCAACTCTCTCCCACAAAGGGTGAGATGGTATAGCAATCACAAATGGACAGACAGACTATAAAATATGGAACAAAACTATCATGGACAACCGAAGAAGGATCAATAACACAGCAGCTGAGAAGGGTTGACAAATAACTTACCGGACGTAGTGGAAGACCCAATGGACTTAAGAGACAGTCCGGAGGAGGCAGTGATCGCACCTGGGGATGATGGAACTTGCACACTGCACCAAATTTACAATCTCCAGTCTTCATGTAGTATTGGCATTCTGGTTGATCAGGTCTCTCAGGAAATACATTCTCTCTCTGCAGTGCGTATTGAGGTACAGGATACGAACTGGATCTGTAGGGTGATAACATTCCCTGATTGCCAGCACTGGCTTCACCTTGTTGAGAAGTTCCATAGGTTTGTTGAGCCCCTGGTGACTGCAGTCGACTCTCAGAAGATGAAACAGGTAGCATTTGGCCCTTGAGAGGTAAGCAAAATCACAAATATCAACCCTAAATATAGACTCCAATTGATGTAAGAGTTGGTTTTGATTTCACAGTTTTTTGTAGAGAAACTAACACATTAAAGCCGAAAAAAAAGAAAATAGACCAAGATGCTAGAACAGAGCTTCCCAAGATGCATATAGAATAGACCCATTTGTGATGGAACTTATTTCTTTCCCTTAAGCAAATCATTCTGTACCTAGTTGAATGATTGATCTATAAGAAAACATCATTATGGAATAGGAATTCAAACTGCAACATAATGCAAGCATCTCGTCAAAATAATAATAATGTAAGCATAGACAAGCTATATAAACAAAGCCATGACACATATAAATGGAATTCAAAGGTTACAGTTACAGAAATCCAAATAAGTGCAAACCACAAGTTAACATTGATAATGTCATATATTACACTTAACTTTAACTTCTTTTTTCCCCAGTTGGTCTAGCAAATTAACATAGCAATAAGATAAATGCTAATAATTTCACGAGAAATATTTGTTATTCTGCATGACTATGAGAGGAAATGATCTTACAGGATATGAGTTCCAGCTTGGTACTTGAACAAGACCCTGTGGTACAATCATCGGTGCATAGTTTGAAGGACTTCGCCATCTAGGGCTTGGAATAAAAGAACCTCTTGGAAAAGTCCAGCTTGCTATAGTTCCAGTATAGGAATGTGGACCAGTACTTGCAGAGGTATGTACAGAAGGATAAATAAGAGAACCACGTGAAGAATCCACCGAATTGAAAAGTTCTGGATGGTGAAATTTACATGTATTCCCATATTTACACTGTCCTGTTTTTAAGTAATATGCACACTCATTTTCATTCTACAACAGTAAAGATTCAGTTCAGTACATCAAACAGAAAAAAGGTAGCAAATGACAGACAAATGATATACTGCCAACAGTAAACTACAAACCGGTCGGAGTGGGTATCCTAATGTGTTTAGCTGCACCCTCCCTGCGATCCCTGCCTTTTCTCTGGGATGGTGGAATTTGCATGTAGGTCCAAACTTGCATGTTCCAATCTTCAGATAGTACTAAATGAAAAAAGTAGAGAAAACTTTTCAGTTCAACACTTGTCTACCATGACATAAAACTGTACCAACCCTGGATTGCAAGATGTAGGATGGATTCTTTTCGGTTGCGGCTTACAGCTTATGGTTTTTTGGCTCTAGCGCAAGCGCTTGTGTGAACGAACCGAATGCCAATAAGCCACTTCAAAAAAATTGTCCCGGTAAGCCGCTTCAAAACGGCGATGGAGAAGTCGTCCCGTTTGTTTATTTGAGAGAAGCCATAAGCCGAAAAGAACTCGGCCGTAGACTCTAGAAACATATCAAGACAAACAAAAAAACCATTTTTTTTTACAAAAAAGGACATTCTGAAAGTGTGATTATCATTCTGAAGGAAACTGAAGCTAATCATCTAGCACTTCTTTTCTTGTTGTATGAGTACTTTTACCAATTCTTGTAATTATTGTCTGGTTTCCGATATCACATGATAATCAGTTCTTATAGCGAAACACCGATGAAAGAAGTCAGAGAATTGCTAAGTGCTCATATGAACTTCAACGTTTTGTCAACCTATACGAGTGCATCAACCAAATTTAATACGCCATTTTCCCCACACGTTTTCTCTAAACATATGTTAACCAGATAAGCAATTGCTTCTCCCAGTATCGCGTAAACGATGCAACATATGACATAGTTAACCATTGTTAACCAATACACCGATGCCTGAATCCATGTAAAACTTATGACTAACGTCCCTAATCCATACTTCTGAATGACAGGAGTTAATAGCCATAATTACCTGACATTCTGGTTGTCCCACCCTCTCAGGATATTCTCCATTCATTCTGGCAGAGGCAATAGCCTAACATTAAACAGATCCAATCTAATTTGAGAACAAAAATATGAGATATGAAGTAAAGAAACATACAAAGATACAATTTTACAGAAAACTAGCAGTCACTACTGTAATGCATCACTAAACAACAAGGATCTGCAGCCAGCCGGTGGCAATTATCCAAAAGAAATGCAGCATGCCGGTGACAATTATCTGAAAGAAAAGAGGCTTTCTATCTGTTATGAGTTATGACACATGAGTAACATATAGCAAACTATCAAATGCAAATGGCAATTTTATATGAAGACCTGGTAGACCGCTAAGCTTGTTCTATTGCAGAATTTTTTTTCCTAGTTTAGTCTATTCTTGGAAATTATATCAGAAATGATTAGCATCGACAGTAGCTCATGACTTATATTTAGAAGATCAGATCACCATTCTCGATGAAAAGATTGAACAGACTGGGAAACAACAGGCCTTGGGTGGCAATTAACCCAAATTTTACCTCAACATGACCAGATAGAGGCATGGGACACAAGGAAAAATAGCTACACTGACAGTCATCAAGCTAAAATCGTTTTATCAGCATACTGATGCTGGGATCTTTATGTGCCTCCAAATGAGAAAGTAATTAAATATCTAAAAGTGGTCATATAAACAAATCGTGATACAGTGCCTTTCATACATTACTTTGCATTTCATTACATGGTGTAACGGGAACAAATCAACACAAGATGCTTCTCTTCCAATTGCAAATGCATTTCAAAAGTGCTGCTTTCATGTACATGAGAAAAGAACATATTGGAAAATATGCAAAATGTAACCCTAATGCTTATCTCCTGATTGAGACTGTTCCGTGAATCAGTGATACAAAGCAATTTGGCAACATAATAACATTTGGGAAAAGTAGTTATTCACCAGATTCCTATCCGGAGGGTGATTGAACCTGCAGCTCATGCCGAACCTACACAATCCAGTCCTGAGGTAGTAAGTGCAGTCCGGTTCCCCCGACCGCTCAGGATATGACCCAGGTTGCATAGCGGCACCGGTGCTCATGGTCATCTGTTGCCACATCCCCTCTGCAACTGACGTTGCACACACACTTAGAACTTAACCAAAAACCACCACAGATAATAAAAATTGAGATCAACAAGTCCGCAATGGAAAATTCACACCTTAAACCGGTTTGAACTACAAAACTATCCACATTTTACTAGCAACAGCATACACACGACACATAGCCTCGGATACCACTTAATTCACTAATATCTCACCGTGGTTGTAACGAAATCCTACAAAAGCATCGAAAAATTGTATGTGCGTCACCAAGTAAAGTAAAAATACAAGACATGGAAACTAATCCACACATCATCGTCTAACATAATCAAGCACACCACGAAAACCCCAAATTCCACTCCCACACGAAGAGCACTGCACTATCCAAAACACTAGCTTTCATTACCATGTAATAAGGTGGGATTAGTACTCCGTGATCCATAACAGAATACTAAGGGAGCAGACGAGCAGACACTACTTCCACAGGAAATTAGGAAAAACTAAGCACCCGAGCTTAACCTACGCGGCGGAATTAAGCGTCCGGAACCCCAATTCCCCCAAACATCCCGACCACTCGCGCGCAAGCGGGGAGCGCCGCGGAAACCCTAACCTTCATAGAGAGCGGCGGGGTCGGGGGAGGGCGTGTCGGTGGCGGCGGTGGCGGGGGTTGGGGAGGAGGCGAGGAGGCGGCGGCGGAGGCCGTCACCACCACGGGAGAGGAGGCCCTTCCGGCGTCGTCCATCCGCGGTGAGGGGCGGTGGCCATCACGCGATCGCGGCGGCGGGAGCTGCCATTCGGAGCTCCGGCGAGGGGGGAGAAGCGAGTGATCGGTAAGCTGTGGAATAGAGGGCGCTTTTGGCTGCCCTGCCCTTGAATTTATTTCTCTCTCTATCTCCTCTTTTCGGTGCGCGGCCTGCTACGTGCACTCGCGCGTTGCGGTGGTAACGCGCGCTTTGCCCTTGTGTAGCATGCGCTCAAAGTATAGTAGTGTTTGATTTAAATTTTTCAGTCTGTGCAAGGACATGCAATTATTGCATACGTCATAGTTTTGCTTTGAAAATATAGTTGGTGAGATTGAGTTTAAAATGGTTTGATTAAACGAATAATAAAAGATGAAAATTACAATACACGCATAATATGCATCATTATTTTATAAAGAGCTATCGTAATTTTGTGCTCTTAATTTTTCCAGAGTAAAATAAATACCAAGTACAGCCGAGATAATGTCCATATCATAGTTTATTTGGAAACAGTTTGAGCCAATTACAAAAACAAATAACAGCATTTAAAAAAATGAAAAGCGGATGCAATCTTGTGCAAATTAGTACTACTAGGCTAGGCTACCACATTTTTTCCCCACTGCAACACGGACACAATATATGGTGGTGCACCTAACAATTTTGCGATGTTGTGCACCTAACAAAAGGAACGCTCGCCTTTTGTGCCGTTTCTGGCCTTCTTTTTGTTCGGGTGTGAGGAGAGGAGCGAGAGCGTGGGAGTGGTGACCTCAGCCAGTCGTTTCGGCCTCCTCTCTCTCTCTCTCTCTCTCTCTTCATTTTGTTCTGTTTTGTTTCTCTCTTTATACTTTCCCTTATTTTTTTTTCCAGCTCTTCCCATGGTGATGAGTCACAACCCTTCTTATTTTTCGTTTGATACGTATCTTTCTTTTCCATTCAAACGCGTTCACCGACCACTTGCTTTTTTTCCCCTCGACGTACGATTCGGCAACTTTGGACTTTTTGGTTTTGGTTCTCCTCCGGGCTCCGGCTTGGAGCTGAAGCAAGCGATGCGAGGTTGCGCGAGTGACGTGGTATCTCAAAGTTGTGCGTGGTGGTCACATGGACCTAGCTAGAGAGGTCCACTTGATGGATGCCATGCCAATCCTGTAGTGGCCAACTATGGTGCTAAGGATGTAAACGGAGCGGATAATTTTCGTTCGTCCAATCGTTCGAAGGTTTGCGGAATGAATACGGAAGGGATATATGGGTATCCGGCACTATCCGTGTCCGATTCCGACTCAGAAAAAATATAGAGTATGATACAGGATAAGTGATATCCGTCTGTATATATCCGAATGTCAAGTGATATGAGAAAGTCTGTTGTGAATTCACCTAGAAACAAGATAATATATAGGCAGATTGTCACATCTAAACAGACGGGAGTACTGAGTGTTCTTTCTTTAACATCTCAGTAATTAGTCTCTTCATGTTCGCTCTGATTGTACCATAGTGTCCAATGTCCTGTACAAAGAAGCGGATAATTTTTGTTCGACCGACCGTCCGAAAGATTATGAAACAGATATGGAATGGAGAAATAGATATCCGGCACTATTCGTATCTGATTCCAACTCCGAGAAAAAACATAGAATAGGATACATGATAGGCGATATCCGTCCGTATCCGCTTCGATTGCACCCCTATATGACGCTGGATGTGTGTATATATCTCAAAAGAAAAGGTCACCCCTTCTAACGATAGAAGTCTAATAATACCGTCAAATGTTGTATAACCGACGTCACCCCATATTTCCCACTTCATCTTCGAGTAGAGATATGAGCGTATGATAAAAGGACTTTATAAACTAACCAACTATAAATATAGAGGAGATGCTGGTTGGGTTTTTTTAGGACTGTGGTTTATAACCTATAGCTGAACCTTTTGAATTCTATGCTGCTCGCGAGAGGCAGTACTCAGAGGGAAACAGTCGCATGAGATTTTGGTCGAATTCGGTACAATTTGTACTATAATTTATCTGTAGACCCCGCCTTGAAAAAACGCACCGTTTAAAAGCTAGCTACTGTAGTATAAGCCATAAGTCTTGCTGAATGCAACCGCTATCTATTTTGTACATCAAATCACATCAATAAAGAAGATCATTGGATTGCTCTCGCATATGTTTGTCCATTGTTCATCTAAGTTTGTTATTGGTAATCGTTTGTGTTATTCTCGCTTACCAGTTGTGTTGGCTGGTTATTGGATGACTTGGCGACAGTAGTCAACATGTTATCAGCAACGACTGCTCTACAGGCCATGATATATCTTCGAATTTTACCGCCATCTCTCCTAGTAATGAGTTTAATTTTGTAGATTGATTGTCTCTAGATTGCTTTACCCTGGTTGACGCAACCGGTGAGTTAGAGGCTCACTTCTTCGTGTACAACATGCGCATGGAGATGGTCTGTATTGCGAGTTTGATCATCGACTGTGCGAACCCTAGATGCGTTCGTAGTCTATGGTTTTTCAATATTCTCAGCGCTAGAAGTTGATCCTAGCACGGTCTTCGCACTGTGCACATGCGCCTGTACGCACGCACTCGCCGACGCCGGCCCTAACGTCATCGCATCCTACCATGCCCGCAAGCGCGCCTCTGCAGCTATGCTCCCATTGCCGACCAGCGCGCTGCCATTCCTATCATAGATCTAGATCGAGTCGGATAGCAGCCGGAGCCCCCCACCGCACGTTCACACCCAAACGCCGCCACGTTGTCTCCACACGAGAGGCAACCAATACTACAAAAAGGGTTATCACAGATGGTTCGGAGCTGTCATCACAGACAGTTTTCTAAACCGCCTGTATTTATGTGTCAGTGATAATCGAAGGTTATCACAAATGGTTTGTGAGTCGTCTGTGATAAAAATAACACATACGGTTTGTAACTAGAACCGTCTGTGAAGAAAACTATTACAGACGGCTCGAACCAACAACCATCTGTGATACTCATACATCATAGACGGTTCTAGTTACTAACCGTCTGTGATTGACGAGTATCACAGACGATTGGTATATAGAACCGTCTGTGATAGTCTTTCATATAGAGTTTATAGCATAAACCGTTTGTGATAGTTCATTCTATACCTAAATTTTTTTTCTGTTTTTTGGCTAGCCTCAAGAAATAATGTTACCTATGCCCTTTGAAAACAAACAAATACAGTGGCAAACACAACAGCACATTCCATTTACATTAATATTAGAATCCACCATTACAGCATAATAAGATAACGAACCTAACTCTTTAACACAACAAGAATATATAAGAAGCAGAGATTCTAGTAGATAGTAGAAGCTGGACGCAGCGTGCGATGTCCTTGACGCCTGCCATCAAGGAAGAGAGGGGAGGGCATCGGATGGCATCCGAATATCGCCGACAATAGAGAGACGACGGTAGCGTCACCTTTGTGGCACGACGGTGAGACTGCACAAGACATTCTTATGACACTTACGATAAGAGTATGTTGTGCAGTCGACCGTGGTGTCATAACGGAGGCGCTAACTCACGGCGGTAGTCGGTGTCGTCGAGGAACAAGCTGGATGCATCGAATGGCGGGTGGATATCACCGGCAATGGAGAGGCGGCGGTAGCGCCACCTTTGTGGCACGATGGCGAGACTGCATAAGACACTATTACGATACTTACGACAAGAGTGTGTTATACAGTCGACCGTGGTGTCACAACGGAGGCGCTAGCTCACGGTGGTAGTCTATCGGCGTCGTCGAGGGGAGGATGCAGGAAGCTAGCTAGTGGTGAACTCACGTGTGGCTACCGGTGAAAAAGTAGATGGGGAGTAATTAATAAGGGCTGAGCGGTGGGAGGAACCGGTGCCTGCCATTTGATGTGGAGAGAATGGACATGTGAGATCAAAATCCTAGGGGATACGCCACGGATTGGTGACGTGTCATTATCAGAGACAGTTTGTTATACGAACCGTCTGTGATAATGCACATATCAGAAACGGTTTATTATACGAACTGTCTGTGATAAGTCACATATCAGAGGTGGTTTGTTATACGAACCGTCTATGATATTAATATCAGAGACGGTTTAGCTTTCGATCACGGGCCACTTCTGATGGCTTTCGACCACGGACGACTTTCGATGACTTTCGACTACGATGGCTTTTGACCATGATGGCTTTCAACCATGATTTCTGATGGCTTTCGACCACGGACGACTTCCGATGGCTTTTGATCATGATGGTTTTTAATCGCGGACGATTTTCGATGGCTTTCGACCACAGACGACTTCCGATGGCATTCAACCACGGATGACCTCGGATGGATTTCGACCACGATGTCTTTCGACCACGGACGACCTTCGATGGATTTTGACCACGATGACTTTCAACCGCATACGAGTTTCGATGGATTTCGACCACGGTGGATTTCGACTACAAACAACTTCTGATGGTTTTCGACCACAGACGGCTTCCAATAGTTTTCGACCATGAACGACTTGCAATGGTTCTCAACCACTTACCGCGTTCGATTACCGATGGTTTTCGGCTTTCGAATACTGACCACTCCTAATGACTTCTAGCTTCCGAGGAGTCGTTCCCAGCGGTCACTTTCGATCACGTCGATACTCAACCCTGGCGTCCTACTCTGTTAACCTCACTATATGGACTATGTCTACTACACCGATTCTACTACTATTATCATCAGATTAGTCATGCTTGACGTAAATCATGCACGCTTTTGATTACCCTAATTCTACATGTTGTTCGATACTGATGAGGTCGAACAGCAGAGAGGCAAACGTAGCCAATGCAAAAGCTACGTTATCAACATCTCCTTAAACAGACGAAGCTATGGATAATGCCAATGTCACATCTACATCAACCATTCATCACATGCATGAAGAATGTGAAGTGAAGACTGAAGACGACGACCAATGCGCAGCTTAATCGAAGGTATTACGTGGGTTTGCCCTACGGATGTAATTAATTGAGAGCCTTTTGAGGCCCTAGTAACTAGAAGATCACATTGTTTATGTTAGATCTGCTATACAAAACATGCTATAGAGCGCATATATATAAAGAGAATCGATTAGTTTGTTATTCTCAAATGAATGAATAAAATACATGTTTTTCGTATCTTTCTTGTGTTCATTTTTTTGTGTACTTTAGTACACTAGTACGCACATTCTTTATACATCGAGGCAAAAAAATCCGAGAGCAATTTCTCGTATCAGACAGTAAAATTCAGTCGTGTATATGCGATGCGTAGTGGTGTGTGCACGCGTGTCTTCCTTAATCGAAAAAAAAGAAGGATGGAACGAGTTGAGCAGTCCAATGGCAGCAACATCAGGCCCACTGGGTGTGTATGGCCTCAGCCACATCCAAATGAACTGATAAGTTTGGGCCGAACCAGCCACTCTTCGAGTTCGGACACCACCCACGACCACTATATGGACTAGTTTGGAATCTCAAGTGGATACGGTCTTTTCAGTCTTGGCCCAGTCACAACTCTCTCTCTCTCTCTCTCTCTCTCTCCGGACCAGGTCTGTCAGTCTGTTTTACCCAGACACGACTCTCCCCCCGATGAAATGTACTCATTCAGTTTAACACAGTAGCAACTAGCAACTCCATTCTAATTAAATTACTCAAATACTAATTGTAAGATACTTCAATACAAATTAGTTGAAAAAATTTTATCGAATGCTTTTATTTTTGCTATATACATATTTTCATATATAAAAGAAATATATACATAAATTATGCTATACAAAGTGAACTTTGATGAAATTTTTCATAGGACTCACCTTGGAGTATCTTATAATCATTATTTGAATATACTTAAAAGTATAAAGATGTATAATAATATTATTTAAGCGGTATATAAGAAGTGAAAGTACGTACTCCTAGGAGTATAGGATCATTTTCCTAAATATCATATCGTTAGCATGTAGACAATATAAATCGTCAGTTGATCCAACATTTACTTGCAACTTGAAGCTTCAACAATGTAGATAAATATGTCAATTAACCCAAACATGTGTAGCGCTGAATTTGATTATTGGACTAGGCCTCTTACTGCTGGACTGGGTAGTTGTGCTGAGGATAAGTTTGCATACATCTGAGGCTATTATCCACCGGATGTCCAAATTAGTATCTGTATCCGGTGGGTGGATAGAGCTCTCCTGATTCTATATTAATAATCAATCCGACATTATCTGTCTTTTTCCATTCTTTAGATTGACGATACAATACATTTTTAAATATATGTTATTTAACAGAGAATAAAATGTGATAGCATTTATTCAGATAGTAGGCCAGTAATCCGTATCTCACGCTCCTTTAAGTTTCAACTAGAGAAAGCAATTTGTTTCTTCCAAAAGAATTCAAATTATCATTTAACCTTTCTATTAAAAAGTTGAGCAAGCTATATATTGTTTACCTTGTATAACATAGAGAATTTTAGGGCATATACCAGCATTGTTCCCGCACATAAAAGATCCAAATAACAGTCAAGATCCGAACAATGACGAAGCACTCAACTACATGTTTAATACGTAGTTGCTAGACGACTTAGCCGAGTGTTAGCGAAGCGTCATTCTCATAGCGAGGTGCTTCGAGTTAGCCAAGCATGGCCCGCTCAAAACGGTTTGGGCTTTGACTTCTGGTTTATTTTTCACTATTCAATAATTTCGTCATTTTCTAGTTTTTGTTTTTTTAGCTTTTTTGTCGGTTCTTTTTTCTCGTATTCATTTGTACTGTTTGTGACAGGCTAATATGTTTTTTCTATTCAAAGAATTTATTTAAATTTAATTACGTTAAATAAGTCACCGTGTCTCCTGTCCTTAATATTTTTTCCTGCATCAATATAAAGTGTTTTTCAGCCATAAACCACTCAAAATATAGGGAGAGAGCGAGAGTATAGGCAAAAGCGGGAGCTCAATTTGGATGCTTTATTTCTACATAGTTTTAACCCCAATATATTCCGTTAATATGGATGCATCACTCACTCGGTTAACTGAAGAATAAAATAGAACTTTTGAGCATCTAATACAAACACGAAGTAATTTAAAAATAATATAAATCCTTTTTAAAACTAGCCCGTGCAAGGCACGGGTTCACGACTAGTTATACTAATCCTGTGAAAACCCATGCCCTTCAAAAACAAGGCCGTACATGACACAAGACAGACAGGCACGCGGCGGTCGGCTAGCCAGCAGGGAAAAGTGATGGCATGTGCGGTGCGCCATGCCCCAAGCAGAAGCACAACTCTACTACTGGCGGTAGAAGTAGACACGAGTATTGGGTGGTTCCGTTTTTTTTTGCTATAACTTATAATTTTTAATTATGGTTTATGGTTTTTGTTCAAGTGTGAGTATTGTGTGAATAAGTATAAGTTGATAAGCTGTTCTAGAAAAATTGTCTTGATAAACTGCTTTAAAAAATATCAAAAAAATTATTTAAAAACCAGATGTTATGAATCGAAAAATCATAGGGGCTATGAGCCTATGACCGTAGTAGCGGCACCGCGACTCAGATTCGATTCGATTCGATCCCATGGCATGGCACGGCCTGATGCCTGTGCCCTCTGATCCTTTCCCGTGATCGCGGTTGCAGAGGGAGCCCACATGGCAGCGAGTCACCCTGCACAGTGCCATCAATCCCACCCCCAGAGTCCAAAGCGATCCACGTTACTACCTGCAAAGCGCAGGGCTTCACCCCTGCACGCAGGCCGTACATGTACGCTGCAGCTTTTAGGCCCCTGTAAAGAAGCATCTGCCTCTGGGCTACGAAAAGGACCAGCAGCAGACTAGCTCGCTCGTGGTTGCATGCACGCCTTACAGACTACGGCATCGATCCCCATCGGCTTGCAATGCACCGTGCCTGACGTGTCGTTCACGGGAGTCATATTTTACACGAATTTTGCATGAGTTCAGTAGAAAACAGTCGAATTCTCCCGAGGAGAGGGAGGAGGCAGCGCAGCGGCGGTGTAGCGCGCTGGGAGAAGTCGGTTTCGTGTCGCGTGCGTGCGTAGACTATGCGTGCAGGCCGCATCCGACGAGGTAGCGTGCACCACAATGCTTTAATCTGCCTGCCCGGCTGCTGCTGCTGCTGCATAAAGGACGGACGGGGCGTGAAGCGAACCAGGCATGTAAAGCGGGAGGTGCGCGGACAAGGCAACTTAACTCGCGCTGAAATATCCACCGCCCTTCTCGTCTTGTTTGATGGCTGTTTGGAACGCATCTGTTTTAACGCATTTTTTTCTTTTCCTTTTGTTCCTATTTTCCCTTTTTTCTATTGTATTACCTGTATAGATATAATATTATTTTTATATTTTATATTTTAATTAAATATCTTTAAAAATTAATAAACACTACAGTTTCATTTTAGTTAAAAAACAGGACACTTTAAAAGAGGACCCGGGCTGAAAGAGTTTCTAGCTCCCGTGATAATTCGGTAGCAGGAGCATTTCAGAGCGAGAGAGATCGACCCATTAGTCCTATCCTATCATGTTGTCATCAGTGTTAATCATCACGTATACAGCGCGAGAGGAAACTGATTCACCATCAAAGTGAGTCCACTGGCAGTCAAAGAAGCTGAAGATGCATGTTTGGAGTTTTTGGCACATATAATGTTTTTAAAGTTTGTATTTACAAGAATATCGGTATATGTATAATAGTAGTAAAAATATCTATTTTGCAGCCTGGTCACCGGGCAGCGACACTGTGGAGCTGACACTTGGCACCTGGAGCCCCGTGGTTATGCGGCAGACCGTCGCCCGACCACCGCACGTCCAAGCCCCTGCCGCCCAGCCATCGTGCGGCGAAGCTCTTAGCATGGCCACAGACAACAGGCGAAGCAATTACTGTCTTAATTACTAGCCTATATTTATAGATTGTTTAATTTTTTAAATATAGCAAATGAGTTCAAAAAATTACAAAATTTTATGTGTAGTCTCTTGACATAACATACTTGATTATATATTTTTTAAAAAATTTATCCACTCTAAATGTTGTTTAAAAATTCATATGATTAAGCTTTTGTACGAGTTGTTACATATAACAAACGAGCTCCAAAAATTATAAAATTTTATGTACAGCCTTCCGACATAGTTAACATAATTGTCTAATTTTTTAAGAATTTTATGCGCTGTAAATTTATCATATTAATTTTTGAGAGACATTCAATTCACGTGGTGTACAAACTATTTTTGAGAGATCCAATTCATGTGGCGTACAAACTATGTACAGTAACTCGTACCGATCATTATCTGTTTTCTATTAAGAATACGAAAAGACCATTTTGCCCTCGCACTTCAGGCTACAAAGGGAGCCAATCCTCAGCACTTCCCTGCATTGTTCTTCTTCATGTCCTGAAGTATTTCTTCCCATTCTCTCTACATAAGTTTGCTTCTCTCTCCCCCGGATGTCCAGATGGGCCAAGTCAGCGCCTCTTCGTCGGCACCCGCAGTGATTTGCCCGAAGTGCAACACGCTTGTCAGACGTAAATAAGGTTGTTCATTCAGTTTTTTCGAGAAATACGGTTCGGTAAATACGCTATTGTTAGTTCATCACATACAATATTTTTTTAAATACGGTTCGGTATTGGTAAATCCTAAATTTTTTCAATACGGTGCGGTAAATACCATATTTATTAAAGTTAACACAAATTGCAAATAATATAGCGGCTAGCGAGACAAGTAGATGATAATATATATTATTGATAATAGTATTAGAACTTTAGAGGCACTCTAGTGGAGTATGAAGATTCGCACTCTAATGGAGTACAAAGATTCGATGGCATATACATAAATTAATAAAGTATAATGATTAATGACAGCTAGACGCTAGAACCTGTGGTGAGTTGTGACTGATGACCACAACATGTACATTCTGCAGTGCAACTCTCTTAGACCGTGTCGCGGCCCTACTTCATCAGAGCGACATTGTCCACAGTGTACAGCACTCCGGCGCCTTACTGGACCAGCGGCTAGCGCCCATAGCCCCATACAGGATTGGCTGTGCCTTCGCATGGGTCTGTAGGCGCTTGGCACATACATATATAATATATCCTTCAATCGGATAGCAAGCATTTTTAGTTCAGTTGGTATAGCAGCTTGGCCTTGACCCCCATGGCATGGTCATTGTTTCGAATCCCCGTTAGTACCTTCGGTTTTCAAATGGTTTTTACCGAAAAAACCGAACACAAAAAACAAACCAAGACTAGAACCGAACACAAAAACAAACCAAGAAACCAAGACAAGATCCCGAACCGAAAATCATCAAATCGACTTACTCGATCCGGTTTGGTTTTTCAGTTCGGCTTAATTGTGCACAACCCTAGACATAAGAACCGAATACAAAATGACTATATCCCGAATCCAATACCGAAAACCCATCAAATCGACTTGAGAGGCTCGGTTTGGTTTTTCAGGACGGTTTTTTTGGTTCGGCTTAATTTTGCACAGCCTTAGACGTAAGATCTTACAGATAACCACGAATCCTGAACGACATTACTATAAGTGTCATTTTCACTCGGTGAGTCAGTTTGTTTCGGGTTAGTTCTAATCATTTAGCAGATGTTACGAAAACCTTTTTCTTATTAAATTGCAGGATAGCACATGCGATTGCTGATTCTGGATGTGGGAGGACAAAATAACCACTAGACTCGGCATTGTTCCATAGGAGAAAGTTGTGATGGGGGTAGCGAAATGGTGGAGATGTGTCATCATTTTGATAGACCGGACAACAGGATTAGTTTAATGTTGTGTGCTATTTTTTTCTTGTGCTCGTTGTTATCTTGAAGGTGTAGGTGCTATGAGTGTTGTTTTGATTTGCGTTGTTCCTGTAGTGCTTTTTATGATATATATATAGGAAAAATCTTTTCTACACCTGGGTGTAGTTACTCCTACCTCTAATATACCACCTAAACAAACATAAAATACTCCTTTATCACTTTAGGTATACTCGTATAGTAATTATAAGATACTCCAGTATGAACCACAAGAAAAAATTACAAGGAAAACCATAGTTTTTACCATATTTTAGAAATACCTTCATATACACACATAAAAAGGAGTATGTCTAAAAAATGTACATACTACCTCTGAAAAATTGTTCATACCACCTAGATAGTCTTAAATACTGTATACTACATGTACATACCCTCCGTTCTGAGATACTTCTAACGTTGTGAGATACGACATAGGGAGTAACTACACGGGTGTAGAAAAGAGGTTATATATATATATATATATATATATATATATATATATATATATATATATATATATATATATATATATATATATATATATATATATATATATATATATATATATATATATATATGTGTGTGTGTGTGTGTGTGTGTGTGTGTGTGTGTGTGTGTGTAATGCGTATACATGCCTATACTGTAGTAGATGGTTGTATGTTGTTACCGCTTCAATGTGTTCACATCGTAGTAACTTATTTTTTCTCCTTGAGTGGATGACTGCATCGTAAAAAGATAAACTGCAATTTGGTTGATTCATTTTCGTGTCCGCAAGGCAGCAGGCCTGAGGAATATCGTCAAGTCATTTGATGCGGTGCTCATCATTTCATGTGCGGGGCGGAGAAGCAACATTCAGAGTTGAAAAAATTATAAAAAATTGCACAAGCAAATACGTTGTGTCGGTAGGCTGCATATAAAATTTTGTAATTTTTAAGCTTATTTACTATATTTAAAATTTTAAACAAGCAGTAAATATAAACTAGTGATTAAGACATATAATTAATCCGGCTAATTAGCCAGCTTAATTACCTACTGCCATGTGGCCATGGGTAGGCCTTTAGTCGTGCTGTGGCCGAGAGGCAGGGGCTTAGCCGCACAATAGTCGAGCGATAGGTCTCTGTCGAACGGCCACGTGGCTCTGGGTGCCAGGTGTTAGTGATACAGTGTTGCCGTCTAATGATCGGATCATAAAATAGATATTTTTATTATTATCATATGTATACTGATATTTTAATAAGTACAAACTCTAAAAGAGTTATTTGTGCCAAAAACTCGTTTGTTTGCAACTGTATGATTCTGCGTGGCATACGTGCTGTCACCGATAGCAGAGAGAGAAATCGTAACTAGTACGTACTAAGATGTGGACCGATCGTGCTCGTACAGCAAGACCGACCGACCAGTCAGGCTCATCTGACCTGACTAGTACATGTACTGGTCATGATGTAAAGCGCCAGTACACGACCCCATCCATCCATTGGAACGACGGATCATGGGCTGTTCGATCTTCGTCTAGTTTTTTTTTCCGTGCTCGTTGGACTGAAAATCTGTAATTAATGACTAAATTATACTATATTATCTGAAATTTTACTGTAGCTAAAGATAATTTATTTGATGTAATTAAAATTAAAAAATTTAAAAATAAAAAATATGCTAGCTCATCACGGACAACGCAAATGAATATGAAAAAAAAGAACTAACGAAAAAACTAAAAAGGAAAAAGTTCAGAAAAAGATGAAATTTATAAATAGTAAAAAATAAACCAGAAGTTGAAGCTAAAACGACGGGGCACATTCGCGATCACCTCTCGCCCATCCATTTGTCCATCGCTGGTCCTTCCTCCGGTCCTCCCTAGAAGGCTAGAACCGTCAATTTTACCGCATGCAAAAGGCCGAGGTTTGAGGCCAATGTAGGGGTGTTTTTTGTTGCGACGCAAGGTTGCCAACCGATAGCTTCAAGATACTCACTTACGATCGCGGTCACTATGTGAGCATTGATTGGATCTCATCGCTCATCACGCACATGCACTCGAATCAGGGCCGTACCCACGGGTAGGTTGGGGTTATCGTCCCTATCGCTGGTCAACCCGTGGGTACCCGATGGAGCTCGTCGTGAAGATTTTCTCCTGCCTTCTCTACAGGTTGTATGCCGCATTAGACAGAGATGGACCCACCAGGAAGTCAGTGGAATGACGCCCCTACCGCAAGGTGGCCCGTGGGTACCAAGAGGAGCTTGTTATGGGGATCCTCCGTCACCTTCCCTACAGGTCACTATGCCACTTCAAGTGCGTCTCTAGGTCCTGGCATGATCTCTCCTCCCACTACGACCACAACAGGAAGTTACCCAGGACCTCGTGGACCTCCTTTACACCAATCACTCTCCTAGTTACCTTCATGGTGACTTCTCTGTCTGCTTCACCCCGACCGGCATATCCTCATTCCCCGGTCTTGGATTCCTACCTTGCGGTGTCGTGAAATGCCCTCGACTAATGCGACTACCTCCTTCTCTGCCTCGCTGGCGGCAGTAGCACTTGCTGCTACGTCTGTAACCTGGCCACTAGCATGTAGGCCCCTCTCAGAACCCGTGTTTGGCTTCCGGTCACTAGCCCTCGCGACCTTCCAGCCCCACATCGCCTCGCCCTGCTTCCATGTGCTCAACTTTGCAAGAACTGAACTTGTGCAAAGTGTTTTCCTTGACGTTGATTTCGAATAGACAGTGACGCCGACAGAGACGACGAATTGTTGGACTTGTATGAGGAGAGCAAGTTGCATGTCCAAGGCCTTGAGGTATTCTCGTCGGAGACTAGTAAGTAAGTGGCGATTGACGTTGGCTGGGAGTCCCATGTCAGGCTGGTTGAATGGGATCCGTGTGTCCTGAATGGCTATGTTCATTTGCTTACTCACGAAAAGAAGGTTCTTACTGTCGAGCCTTGTGGGCCAGGCGGGCTGTCCAATGACAGAGAGGGATAGCGGGCTCGAAGCCATCAAGTTCAACTTCGACTTTCGCTCCATCCAGTACGCCTCATCTAGTGTGCCCTCCTAACCAATGAGGACGACGCTTTGTTCCAGGTAGTCTCCGCTCAGTTTGTCAGACCCGGATTTTTCAATCCAGAATCTCCTGTGATTACTGCATTATTCCCTGGATCAGTAGATAATGCGCACAGGTACATTGCTATATCATTTTATACATCGCTTAAACAATAGTAATACAGACCATGGTTCCAAGTTACACCACGTCGGGCGATAGTTTACAAAAGGGGCACATAGGCCGAATGTCATCATTACAAACGAGCAGCGGAAGAGAAAGCAAAAGTAGGACCATAACCTCAGGCAAGCGACTGGGGGGTAATGTGTGCAGTATATATTACCTAGATGTAGGTAATATATGTGCACACAAAGCCTTAGGTCTAACTTGTCTAAGTTCGGAAAATACGAATGCCGACCTAATTCCCATCGTTCTTCCCTCCTTCTGTGGCCGGGGCATCTTCATATTCATAATGATCCTGCATCCCTGTCTCTGTTTTGATAATGCGAGTGTGAGCACACTAACCACCGTGCTCAGCGAATCATCACACAGAATGCAGTAATAGTATGCTGGCTGATCAAGGGAAGGCTTTAGGTTTATTTTATTTTGCCAGAAATTGCCTTTTCAATACAGTACTTAGAAATCCCTATGACCTAGCAATTTTTGAAGGACACAAGTTTAATGGAAATAATTGTCTTACTAATGTATAGAATCCATCCACCATTCCATGGCCTCTGCACTATACAGTTTCTTTCAGCATTATAGTTGCCATCTTACCACTGGAGCGACACCCAGGACAATTCCAAACTGGGGCCTTTCACTGCCCTACATTTTCCCAATTCACCCACAAATTATTTCTGAAACAGAACTATATCTAGTTAAGTCCCCATGTCTGCCCATGACCGTGGGCACGGCTATTCGAATAGTTTTGACTCTGCAGAGTTCGTACACATTCCCCACAAGAGACTGTCAACTTGATGTCCCACATGATTCCTTAGTCATATGGTTGAGCAGACCGTCACCGTGACTTTTCAAGATATCTAGCCTCTTTCGTCATCTCACCCTATGGACTTATCCCACTTGCGGTGGGTCTCATACGTTGCGCGGGATATTTTCCATAGTTACTAACGCAACCGGGCTCCACTTCCCGCAACGCTTAGAACAGCTGGAAAACTTCACCCTCCCCTTGGTGTCCCTTTAGGCATTCCCTTGCCCTTGCAGATCCACTCCTATCCACTACCAGTGAGATGAGTCCGGGGGTTTCGATAAATTTACTTAGCTAGGCTGTAATTTACAGACTTGTGGTTGTACTGTTTTACACGGGCTAACATGACAAGATTCGGTCCTTAGGGTTATCTGAGTGGTTCTGCCACATCCCATATTCTTTGTACTTCCCTTGCACCACATACCAGCCCTCAAATCATCCACCCAGATACTACGCAAGTTTGAGGCTTTGGGAGCATAAAATATGATTCCAAATTTTCTCCAGTCATTCCAACCATGACTGGCCAAATTGTTGTCATAATTGCAAGTGATATATTTTGGGACAGCTAGCGTCCCCGTTTATCTAGCCATACTAAGCAATACGATATAGCATAACTCTATTTGTGAAAAACTACATTATGATAGTTTTGCTAAGGCGACAAGGTTCACATATCTCAAAAGTTTCACAGGTGATACTAACAAGCATAATAATGATATATATCTAAAATCTATGAAACTTGAACATACTTTAACACATAAAATAATAGCATGCACTTGGATAGTTTAAAGAAAGTACTTTGTATAAACAAGGGTTCAATATGATCAAAGTGATAACTCGCCTTGGTCACAAAGTTCCGGGGGTTGGGAGCTGGGGTCTGCTGCTGCCTCTGCTTCTTCTTATTGTGCCTCGTACGCTAATTTAATCATTCGCGAAAATTTGCATAAAAAGAAAAGCAACAAATAAATCCAAATAACACCAGAAATTCAAATGAACTCTAAAAATTATGATTTCAGCTCCATTGGATAGATCTTGAATTTAGACGAATTTAGAAATTTGTCTCACCCAATTTGGAGTTAAAATGAAGAAGTTATGATATTTTAAAGTTCTCAGTTTAAATAAATTCCAAAAATTATTAATTTCTGACAGGTGGGGTCCACATTTTATTTTATTATTTCTCTTTCTTTTCTGTCTGCCATGACCGTGGGGTCCATCGTCGGTGGCTCGAGCCCCTGCTGGCCGGCGACAAAGGGGCCCGCAGTCGTGAGCTTGCCCGGTGGTCAGCGACATGTGGGTCCCCTGCAGTGGACCCACTTGTCGGTGGCTTTGCCTCGACAGGTGGGACCCATCCGCGATGGCCCCTGGCCCTGGCCGTGACAGGTGGGGCCCACGTGTCAACGCCAGAATTAAAGAAATGGCTCAACCCGGTAGCGGAGCGGGGCTCGAACGCAAGGGGGAGCCAAGGGGAGGAGAAGCGGTAACTAAGTGGGCGGGAGGCTTTGCCTACCTTACTTATGCGCTAATACCTCTCGAGGTATCTCGGTGGCAGGGGCAAGGTGGCCGAGGCCGAAGGTGGGCGATGGCGTCGGCGGTGGCCGGGAGGGGTGGGCGACGGTGAAACACGCTTCACGCGCCAAGGAGAAGCTCGTGGTGGTGGCGGTGGGGAGGGATGCTTGGGAGGGGTCGGCCATGGCTTGGCGGTGGGTCCGAGGGTCTCCCATGAGGTACACCATGGAGAGGTGCGGAAGGCCGGGGTGGGTCCGTGGCGTCCCGGAGGTGGTGTGGGAGGAAGGAAGTTGGCTCGGGTGGATTGGAGTCGTGGCCGTGCCACCGGAGTTGGGAGAGAGTGGGGCCGTGGCGATTTTTGGGGCTTAAGCACAATGACTAGAGGGTAAGGTCACGGAGTGTGGGGAGGAGTTTGGCGTGCCTGGGGATCTTATAGGCACGAGAAGAGGCGGCATCGGGCGCCCGCCCGAGTGGTCACGTCGGCGGCGGCGGAGAGGGTAGGCCGGGCGCCTCGAGGCGCTTGAGTACTTGTGTGGCTCGAGGCACATAGGCGCGGGCGGGGAAAGACGGGACCGAGCGGCGCCGGGAGAGAGAAAAGAGGCGGCGGCAGAGGGCGCTGGCGCTTCGGACAGGTGGTGGCGTGCTCGGACAGGCGGCCGCGGCCGGTCCGGGCGGGACCGCCAGTATGAACGCCGTCTTGGTGGGCCGGGTGGGAGGCGAGCGGCGCGGGGCGGCCCGAGGAGGCGCGAGGGAGAGGCGCGGGAAGAAGAAGAACGATGGCCGGAGCGGAGGGGCGGTGGCGTCTTGTGAGGTGGGCGGGTTGGCCGTGGGCCTACTTATTCATTTCAAATTTTTATTTTTCTTTTCATTTCTTCATTTCCCTTTGCACACACATACATCTATATATACATATTTATATATTTTACTCCTAATTTTATGAGGAGTTTGTCTACACATATTTCTTCATTCAAACCTTTTTTGTTATTTCCCTTTCTCATATGTAAATATTTATATTCATATGTATTTATTTCTATTTTATACCCTCCTCTCATCTCTTTGTCAAATCTTTAACCATATCATTATTCTCAAATTTTTAGGACCAACTATATCCTTTTTCACTGGATCATCTTTTCAGATTCTTATTTTAAAATTTTGTTTCTTAGTGTTTTACATTTTATCTTTTGGAACCTTAATCAAGATTTAAGAAATGCCTCAAAATTAATTTCAAATCAAACACAAGGCAAAATAATGCAAAAGTTTTATATTTCTCAATTAAAATTTTCAGGATGTTACACAGTTCTATCTGAACTGTGCGATGACTACCGTCTTCTCCTCCCGCACTGGGAAGTAGGCACCGCTGCCCTCATTCGGTAAAATACGATGTGTATCATAGCTTCTAAGATAGCCTGCTATAGCCGCAATAGCATTTATCTATCTCTTACCGGCGGTGCAATGGGTTACAGAAGGCCAATAACTTGGGATTCAAAATTGGTGAGCAAGTTTCATTAGCCCTCTAAAATTTAATCCTGAGTCCGCACTAGCTTGTACCTGTATGGCAAGTTGCCCTTCTCTATCCATCAAACGAAAATGGTGCCTTCAAAAGGAAAAGAAAATGAGAGAGGTTGGTTTTATCTTGTATCCATGTCCCATGACCATGCTGTAGAGAGTAATCGATGTTTTATCTCTGTGGCAAGATCATGTGTCTGTTTTTTTTGAGGCTAATGATTTTTGGCTACGGCTTATGACTTTTGGGATGTTCGTATGAGAGATTACAGAGTAACAGAAACTCATGTGCGACTTTTGCCGATATAAATGAAGTTAGTATATTATGTACTATAATTAACTAATAGACCCTATCTTGAAAAGATACTCCATTTAAAAGCTAGTTACTATAGAGAAGTCAAAAGTAGAAGTCAAAAGCTGAAAAAGAACAGAGCCCATGTGTGGTTGACTGAACAGCTTATCCAATGCGGCACTACAAGGGTCCGTTCAAAACATTGGAATACTACAGAAGACAGTTCAATTTTCGTGTCCCAAACAGGGCTACGTAGGAATTTCACCTGTAATAGTTCAATTCAATTATCGTGTCCTAAACAGGGGCTACGTGTCTTTGCGTATGCGTGTGGTGCATGTGGCAGTGCGCAAAGTGTCAATCCAACAGTTGTGCTCATTTTGTCGATGGATTATGACTTTTTTCAATGTAACTGGCTTTATTTTTACTGTAACTGATGGTGACTTATTTGACATAATTTAATTAAAAATTAAAAAATATATTAGCCCATTACGAACAATGCGAAGGAATACGGAGAAAAGAAATGGAAAAAACCCAAAAACCAGAAAAAGAAAATAAAGGAATAGTAAATTAAAAGGCAAAGGTCAGAAACTGAAGGAAAAGCGAGCAGGGCATAGTTACACGATGGAACTGTTTGGAAACATGAGCCTGGACTTAAAGCCTTGGCCCATGGTGGATACCTCACCACCAGGCTATAAATAGGGAGTACTATTGATTATTTTGTATACAGATTCAGAAAAGAAAGCAACAAAGAAAGACCATGAGTTCTCTCTATTTCTCTGTGTTTTCAATCTACTATTTATGTCTTCTTCTGTGATTGATCTGGTATTGCATAGGAGAGGAATCGATCGGATTGATCGCCAGCGACGGTTCCTCAACACGTTATCAGCACGAATCGCTCCGGTGAATTAAGAGGTAATCATCCAAGCATTAGAAGATTGAATTGTCTATATCTAGATCGCTCTAAATTTCGCAGATTTCGCTTTCTAGATTATTTCTCTATGGTGCAAATCCACCAGCCTCCCCTAGCGCGCCGGCCCCGAAGTCGCTGACTGGGCCATCGAAGACCCGCCGCCGCCCGAGCACCGCCCCGAATAGCTCGGCCGGCCGAGGCGCCCGCCACTCGCTCGGTCTTGCCTCGGGCCCCGCTGCATCGCCGTGTCGCATCGGCTCCACGCCTCGGGACCCACACGGCCACCGCGTTGCCTCGGCTTCGCACGGCCACCGCATCGCGCGATGGCCCAAGCGGCCGACCGATCGCCGCTTTGGCTCTCGAGCCTCGCATGGCCTCTGGCGTGCTCGCCTGTAGCCCGGCCCCGCTGCGCCGACTCGCCCAAAGTGCCACCGTTGCCGGCCGTCCGAGATTTGCCCAAAGCGCCCATCTCGCCACTCTGCCGTCGAGATACGCCTAAAGCGCCGCCCATCTTTGGGAGTGTTAGGAAATTTAGGCCTAGGCTTGAAGCCTTGGTCTATAGTGTGCACTTCACCACTAGGCTATAAATAGGGAATATTATTGACTATTTTATATACGGAATCAGAAAAGAAAGCAATAAAGAATGATCAAGAGCTCTCTCTATCTCTCTGTGTTTTCAATCTACTTTTTTGTTTTTATATTTGATCTGATTTTACATAACAGAAAAATCAATCAGATCAGTCATCAGCGACAGTTCGTCCGTAGAAACATCCACCCCAAGGAGATAGTATGACTTTCTTCCTTTCGACAAGTTACAAAATGTAGCAACCCAACCCTTAAAAACGGGTCTCTTTCTTCCGCAGAGGGTGGCGATAAAGATCACAAAACACTGCCACTCCTGTGCTACTAGGATCGTAAGCGAAGCCGCAGCAGCCAATAGAGCGAGACAAGGAAAACACACCACCTTTCCTCGGGGAGATTCAATTTTTTTTGCCACTCTTAACATTAAATTATCACGGACCACCGAGTCATCGACAGCGGTAAAGTGGAAATCCTTCCCTCTCGCAAATTATTAAATTTCCCTTCCTCGCCCAAACAAAACCGCCCCCTCTTCCCTTCGCTCGCTCGCTCTCTTCTCGCCCAGCTCGTTCGTTCGTTCGTTCGTTCGTACGCTCTCCTCCCACTCGCTCCTCATCATGCCCCTCTCGTGCCCGCCCTGATCCCCGTAGGAGCACGGCACCGTTGACGCCACCGCCGGCGACCGCCATTGCGAGAGACCCACCCAGGTTAGCAAGACCGTTCTCCTCGCTTCTCTGCTCCTGCACTCTCCTCCCACTCCCGCTGCTCACGTCTCTCTTGTGCTCGCCCCAGTCACCGCAGGAGCACGGCACCGTCCGCGGCGCGCCCCCCGTTTCCTTCCCGATCGCCGGCGAGCACCACCGTTGCGAGAGGCCCAGGCCAGGTAACCAAGAACCGTCCTCACGTCTCTGCCTCTCTTCTGTTGTAATCTCTTTATTGTTCTGTTCTGTTCTTGGTCCGTACGTCCCCAACCCAACCCCCCCGGCGCAAGAATCTGTTTTGGCTTTTGCTCAAAAGGCGCCTTCCATCTTCCCGGTCCCAATTCCATCTCGGTTGCTCGTCGTTTCCTCCAAAAAGTGCTCCGTTTGTTCCTCCAAATTCCGCACTCATGGCTTCAATTCCTTCGTGCTGTCTCGGGCTACGTGCTAGAGTTTACGAGTTTAATTGCTGTAGCTGTAGTAGTAGTAGTACGTTTGTGAGCATTACTTTAATAGTCCTCTTAAATGCTACTGCTGTTTTAATAGTACTGGTAATTGTACTTGGTTGGTCAGGCTCCACACGGCCCCATAAACAAATCACGCCCAAATGATGGTCCAAAATCCAAATCCCAGGGAGAGGAACATCCCCAGTTTCTTTTCTCCAGGTCACTACCTACACATACATAGGTTCTTGGACAAGTAGTAGTACTACTCTAACTCTAATCAGACGCAGTTCCAGTTCTTCAATCTGTCTTTGCACGTCTAGATTGCTGAGATTAGCAGTACGCCGGACAGGTTCAAGCCAGAAATGCCTGACTTTTTTTGCAATTAGCCCCCCTCAAATCTCTAGCATTTGGATCAATTGCCATTCTGGACTGGTCCAATTTCTGTCCCTGGCTCTCACTGTCACTGGCAGTGTGGGATTAAGGGTCAGAGAAGTGATTTCAGAGAGCCCGGACAGAGGCTTCAGAGATTCTTGTGTTGGGGGCATGATTTGATGTGCCGCTTGTCTTCATTTTATCTGCAGCGGTGTAGGTACTACTGCTAGTGTTTCTGTTCAGCTTGCGTATGTGTTGCCACTTGTTGAAGCTTGTGTGTGAAGTGAGGTTTTAGGCAATGGGATGTGTGTGGGAGTAGGCTTTCTTGTGCCATGGGTAGTGTTGGTGGCTTCCTTCCTGTGCAGGAGGTGACCTGCCCTGCCTTTATGATGCTTGGTTGGTTTTGTTTCATCTGATTTGATGTAAAGTTGTACCCCTAGTGTGTTGTAGTTGTGGCCTTTTCTTTTCTCCTGGAGTAGTAAAACCATTGAGTGCCTGTGCTGGATGGATGTTTCATTGGCTTCTTGTGCCCGTCTCCCCTGCTTCTTTGGCTTTAGGGAGGGGTTTCCGTAACTTCTGCTGCTGTTATCCTTTGATCTTTGCACTTCTTGGTTTTGTTATGATGGTGTTGTTACTTTTGGAGGCTAAGATAATACCGGTAGTATATCCTTGTGGGAGCCATAGTGCCAATTGCCAAACACAACACCACCTGCATTGTCTTGAGTCTCTTGACTAGATGCTGGGAGTGCTAAGTGAGTACATTTTTAACTCGCAGTTTTCCAGTTGTGCTGTGTGACGTTGATTGAAGTAGGATGGGCTTGCTAGTTTATCATTCTTGTACCTTGAGCTGACAATTACATAAAGCTGAGTGTGCTGTGTTTTCTTTTTTCTTCAGGATCAGGATGGATTTTTGAGAGAGCATACTACTTTTGATCAAGTTTCATCTGCTGCATTACTGATGCCTTTGAGAAGCAGACAAAGAGAGTCGCAGTTCAGAAGGTAATCAGTTTAAATTCCTCTTTCCATTCTGACTAGATTCGGATCACAAAATACATCAGACATAAATTACTGTTTCGGTTTGTGTTCAAAATGCATCCAGCTGTCTTATGGTCTTTCATTTGTAATGTCTTTTGAGTGACAACCTCAACTTAGTAGGCACTTTATATCTACAGTTCGGCCATCACATGCTCAAATTCTAAAATCAGAGTAGGGAGATAAACAAAATTTCTCCAAGTAGGGGATGATTGATAGACATTACTATTTTTCTCCTTTTGTTCTGTTGGAAGCATCAACAAGTTTTGAACATCTACATTAGCCAAAATCTCAAATCTGTTGTTGGACATAAATTAGCTATTTGGCTTCAACATCTAGCTTGGTCCAAAACAAATGAAACCTGATTATTACTTTAACTGACTTTTCTCATAAGCTAAGAAAAAGGTGAAATTTTCTTTTTGTTCTGCAGTGCACATCGATATATCATTCCGGGGTCATTACTCATTACAGTGAACATAATGAAATTTTGCAGCTACTGACGTGGCTACTCTCTTCATGCAGATTAAACTTTATACAGTTCCCCAAAAAAATGGCGATGGGATTTCAAAGTTTCCTACTTATGTGCCTCATCACCAGCTCTGCTTTGGCTGAATCAAGTGATATAAATAATTTGCTCACTCTGAGGGACTCGGTCACTGAAGGAAAAGGCTTCCTCCGTAACTGGTTTGACTCAGAAACTCCCCCGTGCAACTGGTCAGGCATAACATGTGTGGGCCATACTGTGGTGGTCATCGACTTGTCCTCTGTGCCACTGTATGCCCCGTTTCCGTTATGCATTGGGGCATTCCGGTCACTTCTCCGGCTCAACTTCAGTGGATGTGGGTTTAGTGGTGAGCTTCCAGAAGCCTTGGCGAAGGTGCAGCATCTCGAGTACCTAGACTTGTCCAATAATCAGCTTACTGGACCCCTGCCTGTCTCTTTGTATGACTTGAAGATGCTGAAAGAAATGGTGCTTGACAACAACATATTGTCTGGACAATTGAGCCCTGCCATTGCTCAGCTGCAGCACCTCACTAAGCTATCTATATCCACGAATTCCATCTCTGGAGGCCTTCCTCCAGAGCTGGGCAGTCTGCAGAACCTGGAGTTCCTGGACCTTCACTCGAACACATTGAATGGGTCGATACCAGCAGCTTTTCGCAATCTGTCTAGGCTCTTGCACCTTGATCTAAGCCAGAATAACCTCACTGGATCAATATTCCCAGGAATAAGCTCGTTGGTGAACCTGTTGACACTTGATCTGTCGTCAAACAGTTTTGTGGGGCCAATACCCAGGGAGATTGGTCAACTGCAAAATCTGGAATTGCTAATTTTGGGAGAAAATGATTTCACCGAAAGCATTCCGGAAGAGATTGGTAACCTGAAGCGGCTAGAAGTACTTGAACTCCCTGAATGCAAGTTCACGGGCACCATTCCTTGGTCAATTGGTGGTCTCATAAGCCTGAAGGAACTTGACATATCAGAGAACAACTTCAATGCTGAACTCCCAACATCGATTGGTGAACTGGGCAATCTGACGCAGTTGATTGCAAAGAGTGCAGGTCTCAGTGGGAGCATACCGAAAGAACTTGGTAACTGCAAGAAGCTTACTCTCATAAATCTGTCCTTCAATGTCTTCACTGGCTCTATCCCTGAAGAACTTGCTGATTTAGAAGCTATTGTCACATTTACCGTCGAAGGGAACAAACTATCGGGCCATATTCCAGATTGGATTCGGAACTGGGCAAATGCAAGATCCATAACACTGGCTCAAAACTTGTTCAATGGACCTTTGCCATTGCTGCCGTTGCAGCATCTGGTTAGTTTCTCTGCACACACCAACCTTCTCTCAGGTTCTATCCCTGCTGAGATATGTCAAGCCAACTCCCTGCGTTCACTCATGCTGCATGATAACAATCTGACTGGGAGTATCGAGGAGACATTTAAAGGATGCACGAACCTCACTGAGCTGAACTTGTTAAATAACCATCTTCATGGTGAGATACCAGAATACTTGGCTGAGCTACCTCTAGTTACCCTAGAATTGTCGCAAAACAATTTTACGGGAATGCTGCCTGACAAGTTGTGGGAGTCATCAACCATTCTGGAGATCAATCTCAGCAATAATCAGATCACCGGCCCGATCCCTCAGAGCCTTGGTAGGCTCTCCAGCCTGCAGAGGTTGCAGATAGACAATAATTATTTGGAAGGACCCATCCCACGGTCTGTCGGCGCTCTAAGGAATCTGACTAATCTGTCTCTACATGGCAATAGGTTATCTGGGAACATTCCACAAGAGCTTTTCAACTGCAGAAACCTTGTCATGCTGGACCTGAGCTCTAATAATCTGACTGGCCACATCCCGAGGGTCATATCTCACTTGACAATGCTCAATAGTTTGATTCTGTCTTATAACCAGCTGTCTGGTTCTATTCCAACTGAGATCTGTGTGGGATTTGAGAATGAGGCTCACCCTGACTCGGAGTTTGTTCAGCACCACGGCCTTCTTGATTTGTCATACAACCGATTGACTGGTCAGATCCCAACAGCGATAAAGAAGTGTGCTGTGGTGATGGTGCTAAATCTGCAAGGCAATCTGCTGAATGGCACCATTCCTGCAGAGCTTAGTGAGCTGACAAATCTTACAACCATTAATCTGTCTTTTAATGCATTAGTTGGACCGATGCTTCCTTGGTCTGAACCATTGGTACAACTGCAAGGCCTTATTCTCTCTAATAACCACCTAGATGGCTCTATTCCTGTTGAGATAGGCCGAATTCTTCCCAAAATTGCAATGCTAGACTTGTCCAGTAATGCACTTACTGGAACTCTACCCCAGTCTTTGCTCTGCAACAAATACCTAAACCATCTGGATGTCAGTAATAACAATCTCTCTGGACAAATTCCATTCTCTTGTCCCATAGACAGAGAAACCTCGAGCTCACTGCTATTCTTCAATTCAAGCAGTAACCATTTCTCAGGGAGCCTAGATGAGTCTATCTCGAACTTCACACAACTGTCTTCTCTTGATGTCCACAACAATAGCATCACTGGAAGCTTGCCTTCAGCACTTTCTGATCTCATTTATTTGAACTATCTTGACCTCTCAAGCAACGATTTCTATGGTGCCATCCCTTGTGGTATCTGCAATGTATTTGGCCTCACGTTTGCCAACTTCTCTGGTAACCAGATTGGCATGTACAGCTTAGCAGATTGTGCTGCAGGAGGCGCTTGTTCCGCTACTGGTACTGGTCGTAAAGTGATCCATCCATCTCATCGAGTTGTAAGAGCAGCAACCATCTGTGGCATTACACTCGCTGTCATCATGGTGTTAGTTCTTCTGGTGGTTTATCCGAGATGGAAGCTATTGAGAAGCAGGTCACTGGCTCTTGTACCCGCCAGTAAGGCCAAGGCTACTGTTGAGCCAAACTCAAGCGAGGAACTCCTAGGAAAGAAGTCACGGGAACCTCTGAGCATCAATCTTGCAACATTTGAGCATGCACTGTTGAGGGTCACCGCAGATGATATTCTGAAAGCCACTGAGAATTTCAGTAAGGTGCACATCATAGGTGATGGTGGCTTTGGCACTGTCTATAGGGCAGCACTCCCTGAAGGCCGGAGAGTCGCGATCAAGAGGCTTCATGGTGGCCATCAGTTCCAAGGTGACCGTGAATTCCTGGCTGAAATGGAGACCATTGGAAAGGTGAAGCACCAAAACCTTGTGCCTCTACTTGGCTACTGTGTTTGTGGTGATGAACGGTTCCTGATCTACGAGTACATGGAGAATGGAAGCCTTGAGATGTGGCTGAGGAACCGAGCAGATGCAGTTGAAGCACTTGGATGGCCCGACCGTCTCAAGATCTGCCTCGGTTCTGCCCGTGGGCTCGCATTCCTGCACCATGGCTTTGTGCCGCACATCATCCACCGGGACATGAAGTCAAGCAACATTCTATTGGACGAGAACTTCGAGCCGAGGGTCTCTGACTTTGGCCTTGCAAGGATAATCAGCGCATGCGAGACTCATGTCAGCACTGACATCGCCGGTACGTTTGGATACATTCCCCCGGAGTACGGCCTGACAATGAAATCCACCGTGAAGGGCGACGTCTACAGCTTCGGCGTCGTCATGCTGGAGCTGCTCACTGGACGGCCACCTACAGGGCAAGAGGAGGTGGAAGGGGGTGGAAACCTCGTGGGCTGGGTGCGGTGGATGATCGCGCACGGCAAGGAGAACGAGCTGTTTGATCCTTGCCTGCCAGTTTCAGGCCTGTGGCGGGAGCAGATGGCCCGCGTGCTCGCCATTGCTCGGGACTGCACCGCCGAAGAGCCGTGGAAGAGGCCGAGCATGCTGGAGGTGGTGAAGGGCCTCAAGACGACCCAGACGATCGAATGTGGACCTCTGGTGGTGACAGTCTCCAGGGACGTGTAATGCTGGCCTGACAGCATGATCTTGGCATACAACAGTGCAACCGGAAGATCACCAAGAGCTGTTCTTGACACTGATCTTGTAATAATGTAGGCTAATGGTAGGTAACTTGTATCTCGAGACTGCAATCAGAGAAACTAATGCTGTTCATGTTCAGGCTGTAGTTGCAACTCATGTTGTACCCTTCTTATCTGGATCCATGTACTGTCTCCTCCTGTAGTTCTTACGCCAGTATTTAGTGTTCTACAAGTTCAGAAGATGCTTTGACTGAAAGGCCCCCCCCGGGGTTGTCCTAGTCCTTCATAGGATCGCCAATATTTTTCTGTGTTGAAGCTCAGAAGAGGCTCATAGGATACTTCTCTGGTATCACTGATGGTGCTGCTTTGATAGAAAATACGTTACTGCTATAAAACATACGGTAAAATATAAAATAATAAAGAATGATCAAGAGCATGAGACAAAGATTTAACGTGAAAATTTTTTACAGAAAAAACCACGAACTATAATCGGTGAAATCATTATTTGGAGAAGTTACAGAACATTCATAGTGTATTACAAGTAGATAATTTATAGCGTATTGTATATATTATCATAAGGCTTACGAGGTTATAAATACCCTTGGGAATAAGAGTCCCAGACGAGGAAGAAACAGAATTCTAATCGGCAATGTAGCGCGTCGTGTATGTTATAACACCCTGCTCAGAAATGAAACAGAGTCTCAGAAGATGATGGTGAAAAGCTGTAGTCAGAGGCGCCTCGAGTAGGCACATCTGACTCCAGTCGACGTAAACACCTTTGAACACCACGCTGGTGTAAGTTGGTTCAGAGTTCACACGAACACGAAGATAATACCAATCATAACTTTTGACTAGTTCATATTAACGACCGGTTATACTGATGAGAATATATCTTTTGAGTGAAACCTGATATGATTCTTTAAGTGGTCGGACTCTGATGCGGGGTGCCCAATCTTCACGACGTAGGATCGATGATGATAACTTGGATCCGTGCAACCTGACAAACTGATGGCGCCAACCACTGTCAGAACAGTAACCCGCGATGAAAGAATTCGCCCAACCACATGCTCGTGATCCCGTCTACCCGACCATAAAGCAGACGTGTCGCAGCTCCTGATAATCACAAGGAATCACAAGAACAACGATGTAGAGAAACACCTAATTCCCCTCTAAGTTGCAATCAGATGGTAAACTCTAGTAAAAGCTCTCTCTCTTAAAATAATAGATTCAATCGTGATCTGCCAAAAAGTTACGTATTACAAGGCTTATGTAACCCTTGGGAGGCCGCAAGGTCTCCTACACAATTTCTAAATGTTTTAGACTTGGACTCTCACAAAAAAGAAATAAAAGTAAAATCCGTGATGGTTTTGAAGACAAATCCTCCTCCATTACGTAGCCATTGAAATAAGCTTTCAAACGAATCCAAGATCACCTCAATTGAACCTCGTATGTGAAAGTTATTGCCTTTATACGCTAGATATATGATCAGAGATACGGTCATACTGTTTCGAACACCTCTAAGTCAATCCAACAGCTGCAAGCGTCTCTAGCCAATCCACCGGTGGGATCATTCGGCATGGTCCGAACGTTGCTATCAATATCGACCATCCAAAATTGATCGAACGACGCAGAAGGGCGAACGCTCGGAGTGGTCCGAATGCCACCGTCACTATCGACCATCCAAAACCGATCGAACGTCGTGGAATGAATGAACGTTCGGAGCGGTCTGAAAATCTGAGCGGTCCGAACGTTCATTGGTTGGCGTGATCGTTCGGAGCGGTCCGAACGTCTTCGAAGCATCTGAGCGTCCAACGCTGATCGGATGGTTCTGATAGTCGAAACCATTCAGACTGGTATGAATGTTCCGAAGGTCTTACGAGAGCTCGATGTGGATCGAACAGTCCTAAACACATCTGAGGTCAATCAGACCGATCCGAATGTAGTTTTTGATACCAGTTGAAATCATATGAATGTGTTTTGTTCTCTCATGAAATATTTGGCCTTTTGTAAGATAAATAGCATTCTGATTATCACAGTAGATATTGGTACAAAATATACTTCCACAAAGCTCAGTGTACAAACATTTTAGCCAAATAATTTCTTTACAGACTTATCAGATAGTCATGTACTTGGCTTCAGTGCTCGAAAGAGTAATAGTAGTTTGCAAATAAGCTTTTCGGCTTACAGCACAGTCTCCAACATTGAATATATATAACTAGTAAGAGATCTCATCTCTAGTGAAATCATAATCCACATATCCAATCAATATATCGCTGGTCTTTCTAAACTGTAAACAAGTATTAGAAGTGCCCCTCAAATATATGAAGATCCACTGAACTGCTCTTCAGTGGTCTTTTCCTGGATTGGCCATATATCTACTGACAATACTCAGAGCATGAGATAGATCAGGGCGAGGGCAGACCATGACGTACATAAGTGATCCGACTGCACTTGCATACGAAACGCTTAATACGTATTCAACTTCTTCAATTGTTTGCAAACTTGATGCTGAAGAGAGTTTGAAGTGTACAGCTAATGGAGTGCTGATTAGATTGGCCTCATACATATTGAAACGACGAAGCACTTTTTCAATATACCCTCTCTGACATAGGTATAACTTTTCAAACTAGCGATGTCTGATGATTTTCATATCAAGAATATTCTTTGCTACACCAAGATCTTTTATCTCGAATTCACTACTTAATTGTGGCTTTAACTTTGACATTTTAGCCTTGTCTTTTGCTGTGATCAACATATCATCAATATATAGAAGCAAGTAGATAACTGAACTGTTGATGGTCTTCAAATAAACACAACTATCTTAGTCAATTCTCTTAAAGTTTTGAGAGATCATCAAGGAGTCATATCATGTACCATTGTATGGGTGATTGTTTTAACCCATAAAGAGATATTTTCAATTTGCATACAAAATTCTCCTTTCTCAGAATAACAAAACCTTCTGGCTGCTCCATATATGTAACATCCCAAAATTTTATTTGCCTTTATTGGTTTTACTGGAATTTATTTGGATTTTTCTGGAGTTTATTTTCAAAGTTTAGAGTGGGAAAAGAATTATCTGAATATTTCCTTAAGTCAAAAATAATTTATTTTACTCTTTTCAAGTTATCTTTGAATCATAAATATTTTTGAGAATTTTTCTAAAATTTAAAATCAATTTTGAAAGATAAAAGTATTTTTATAAAATTAAAATCCAAAATTTAAGTTAAAAATATTTTATTAAATCCAAAATGTCTCCAGGAATATTCTATAATTTTTCTGGAATTTTAGATATTAATTACTAGTTTTGCAAGCAAATATATTGTTTCTAGTGTTTTCTGAAAAACCAATCCGAAAATAGAAATCAATTAACCTCAGGCCGCCACGTGTCGCTCATCCGACGGCCGATACCCCTTCGTTGGATTTAATCCAAGCCACACCTCTTCACTTAAATCCAAAGGGTATGATTCAATCACTTGCCACGTGTCGCTCATCCGACGGCCCGTACCCCTTCACTTGTCTTTCTCTCACCGACGCATGGGACCCACATGTCATATGTTTCTTCAACCTCCCCTTCTTCCTCCTCCAACCCCCTCTCTCTCTCCTCCATTGGAGCCGAAAATGGAGCTTCAATTGCGGGCCGATTTCTTCGCGAAAACTTCCGTTTGATGGCTCATTAAAACCCCCTAATCACTCCTCCCCAATACCTACTGCTTTTCCCAATTAAAATCCCCGTTCATGGCCGAAATTTACGCCCTTCCCTTTATGTCACGCCTCCCTCCTCATTCTCCTATAAAACCCCAGAAGAGCTTTTCATCCACCTCCTCCTCTCCTTTTCCCCATTCTACCGCCGCCCCACCCTCCGAGCAACGCCGCCATCGAGCCGTGCCGCCGCTGCTTCCACCGCCGCCGCCGCCTCACCCGAGCCCCGCCACCGCCATCGGGACCGCCGCCGCCTCTCCCGCCGCCCGCCGCGGCCACGGGCCGCCGCCCGCCGCCCGCCGCCGCCTGTGACCGCCCGTCTTGCGCCGCGTGGCACACCACGCCGCCGTTCTTCGCGCGTGGCCGCCACGTCCTCGCCTCGGCCGCCTCCGCCACCTCATCTCCCACCCCTATCCATAGACCCGATCCACGATAAACCGGACCCACCCGTCGACAAATAATTTCCCTCCAAGAAAATTTGAAAAATGATGACGTCATAAATGCTATTTTTCAGTATAAAAATAATTCCCGAAAATCAGACTTTTCCTTTTTCTCTCTTTTTAATCTTCCGGAAGCCATAACTTGTTCATTTTAACTCCGATTTGAGTCGTTCAAATTTCTAAATTCTTCTAAAATCTCAAACTATTCAAATATACTTGTTTTTCAATTTTTGGAATTTTATTTGAATTTTGTTTGAATTTCTTTTGGTTCCTCACGTGTAGACTTGACGAATCCGGAGAGTTTTATTTCGACGAATCGCAAAAGACTTGAGCAAGGCAAGTTACACCTTTGATCATGTTGTTCCTATTATTTTAAATTATTTATATTATCTTTAAAATTATTATGCATGCGTACTTTTAATCAAATCTAGTTTAAATTCAGTTTGAATTGTAGTTATGCCCAAATCCTTTGTATGGCCAAATTCAACTTCGAATACCATTACACCTTGTCAACTCTAGATAAAACCTAGTTGGTACATTAGTATTAACTAGAGATTGGGTAGAATTGCTTAGCCGTGCTTATACTATTCTGGTTGGGAATAATCTTCACATAAAATGATAGACTTTAAAACTGAAATCTTGACTTTGGTGAGTCAAGGAGTTTCATGGAAGTATTTTTGAAACAAACTACAAAACTAGTTTGGACTTAGGTAATGGTATGGTGGTGGGTGCTTGCTGGCATGCATCGTTGTTTGGTGACACGATGTGGATCGCCAGGCACAAGGGGTTGTGGTTAGGCCTAAGTCAAGTTAAGGACCGGTCTGTGAGCTACTATTATAAAGTCACACCGTACTACCACAAGTCTGGTATGGGACAGACCTGGCTAAGTAATTTGTGAAGTTACATCTTGGTTTCGCTATAGGTTGAATGTGGGCGTGGCGTAGGCCACGAGAAGTCTCACATGGCACAAGAGGGGGCTCCAACATGTGGATTCATGTTGTGGTGAAACCTTAGTGGCGGCGTAACTAATTTGGTAATGGAACATTGTAACAGCCTTGTCATGAACTCTCCGCCGCACACCTAAGGCAGTGTGTGAAATCGCGTAGCGAAAAGAGAGAACGTGTCTTGTGGGTAAAGTTGTACACCTCTGCAGAGTAACAAACTATCCTGGATAGCCGTGTCCACGGTCAAGGACATGCTGAGTATGGTTTTTCACAGATTAGACTTTGGTTTTGATAAAAATCTGGTTTATGTAAAATCTGTTTATCTATGGAAAAGATGGTCCGGGTAGGATACCCGAGAATAGGTTAGTGTTGGTTGTAGCCTCACTAACGTTATTATCTTGTTAAATTCTATGTTTAATTACTATATCAAATTCAGCTTTTGTCGTACTTATTACGTTTATTTCAAGCATTACCATTTTATGCAAATAATCCCTATTATGCCATCCTTTGTGAATCCCTATGCATGCATCAATTCTGTTAAAACTCCTGGTGTAACTTGTGGAGTACTTTTGTACTCATGTTGCTCAATCTAACTCTTTCCAGAGGAAGCTTTTGATGATTGCGGTGAGGATTACGATGAATAGGCCACGTCTTACAGTCATTCGCCTTGTGGGAAGGCTGGATGGGCTGTCACTATCTTTATGTTTCCGCTGTCTTCTTTCCGTTTATGCTATTATTGTAAACTTGGCCATAAGGCCGTACTCTTTGTTTTATAATAAAGTTTTGGTTATCATGTATGATATGTATCCCTGTGACCCTGTGTGCACTAAGCTTTCCTGGGATAGTGCGTTTAACACAGAGGGTCCTGGAGTTGTTACTCCGGGTCCCTACAGAGATGGTATCAGAGCATAATGACCCTAAGACGTGACCGTAGGTAGAATAGAATGGACAACCTTAAGGATCTATTTAACAATAAAATGCAATGATATTAATATTTCAAAAATTCTTCTACATCTAGACACATTCATCTCTTTTCGTGCCTATTCTTTTAATATATATATATATATACACGCCTGATGAACTAACTCACCCTCTTTTCAAAATTTTAGATGGCTGAACGTCCTACCCACGTCACCCACGGAATCCTAGCTGGACACCTAGCTGACTGTCTTTGGGATCTTCTTCAAGAACTGGATTTTAAGGCACGCCCCGTGTACCAAGGATACATGGACACCTATGGAGATCAAGAACGTTGGAGGGTGGAAGTGTTGATCTACGCCAACATTGGAGATGATGCAACAAGACACATTTTTGATGCTCCTCTACCCCGGGACACATTCGTCAACGGTATCCAAGATGCAGCTCGGGAGGCAATCCGTCAGTTGAGGGATATCTACGCCCAAGAACTACAACGTACCGCGTTTCGATACTACCCCAGCAAGTTTCCTGTCAGCACCGGCAGCGTTTTCTCCTCCACGGAATATGAGAGTAACCCTCGACTCGTTCAGCAGGTGCAGTATGCTAAGTCTTTGGACCACGTGTACCAAGTCACCTTGGATGAGTTGAGTGTTACGGCTCAACGACTTCGGGCAGCAGAAGAAGAGTTGGCCAAGTACCGTGTGGAAGAAGAGGGCTCCTCTGCTTCAGGACCGCCCCCAAAGGAGCGTAAAAGCCAGCAGCCTAGTAGTTCCTTTAGCCCATAGGAACCATAGTTGAGCTTAAAATCTTAGAACGATACTTGTGAGCTGTTATTCCTTTGTCAACAGCCTCAAGCTTATATTATGCAATAAAGTGCTTTTGGATTTTATTTGAGTGTTATTGTTTTGTTGTTGTGGTGGGGATGTTACCAAAACCTTCTCCTAGTCCTCTCTTCTTTCCCCTAAAAATCTGAAGGATCTGGCAGATGGAGAACGCAAGGAGAAAGGTCAGCGACAACGCCAACAACCCCGAAGCACAAGGAAGTCAGACTACTCCTATTCCTCCGCCTCCACCAGCAGCTGGACCCGACTGGACTCAAATGATGGCAAATCAAAATCAGCTGATTCAACTGCTAGCTCAGGCCATCAACAACCCGGTGTTGCATGCTCCTCAGCCACCAGCCCAAGCTCCCCAGAACCGGTTGTCAGAATTCATGAGAATAAGGCCTCCGACCTTCTCAAGCAGTGCAGAACCAATGGATGCTGATGATTGGCTCCGTGCAATTGGCAAGAAGTTGGACATTCTGCAATGCACTGATCGGGAAAGAGTCTTGTTCGCTTCTCATCAATTGAATGGACCCGCATCTGAGTGGTGGGAAACCTTAACCGCCTCTCATGCCAATCCTCAGGCTATCTCGTGGAACGAGTTTGTGCAGTGTTTTCGCAAAGCCCACATCCCGACTGGCACTATGACTCTGAAGAAGAAGGAATTTAGAGCTCTGCGTCAAGGAAGCCGCACAGTGAATGAATACCTGCAAAAGTTCAACCAACTGGCGCGTTACGCATCAGAGGATGTGGCTACAGATGAAGCTAAGCAAGAAAGGTTCTTGGAGGGTCTGAATGACAATATTTCTGTTCAGTTGCTATCAAGTGATTATGCGGATTTCCATCAGCTGGTTAGTAAGGCCATTCGTCAAGAAGGCAAGTTTGTGGAAATGGAGAACCGTAAGAGAAGGATGGCTACGCAAAGGGCTAATCCTGGAGGTTTTCCCAAGGCTCGCAGCACCTCACCTCAGTTTGGGCAGTTCAAGCCGCACACCAGCAACTTCAAACCTCAATCAAGCAACTTCAGGCCGGCAGTCAACCGGCCAACTTTTCAAGTCAACCGCTCAAAACCTCAGACAACTTTTACTCCCTCTACTGGTGGTCAAGTACAGAAGAGTACAGCCGCATCTGATGGAGTAACCTGCTTCTACTGCAAGGAAGCAGGGCATTATGCCAAGTCTTGCCCCAAGAAGTTGCAAGCCGCAGCTAATGCTAATGCAACCGGAAGCCAGAGTCAAGGGCAGCAATTCAAGAAGCCAGAACACTTTGCTAAGGGACGAGTGAACCACATCACTGCTGAAGAAGCTCAAGTTGCACCAGACGTCGTACTGGGTATGTTCCTTGTAAACTCAGTACCAGCTTCAGTTCTTTTTGATTCCGGTGCTTCCCATTCTTTTATTTCCATGGATTTTGTGGTTAAGAATGGGTTGGGTATGGTTTCTCTTGTTTCACCCATGATAGTTCTCTCCCCTGGTGCGGAAATGAGAGCAAGGACCTTGTGTCCGAGAGTAGAGTTACTCATAAATGGAATTCCGTTCCTAGCAGATCTAATAGTGTTGGAATCTCAGGGATTGGATGTAATTCTTGGTATGAACTGGTTAGCCAAGAATAATGGTCAGATCAATTGTGCTACCCGATCCATAAACCTTACCAATGATCAAGGATTAGAAGTAAACTTCTCCCCTGAAATCCCTTCTGAGGGAGAATGTGCTCTCAATCATCTTCAAGTGTTGGAGGAAGTGCTAGTAGTACGGGAATACCCTGATGTATTTCCAGGGGATTTACCAGGAATGCCACCGGATAGGGAAATTGAGTTTGTGATTGACCTAATTCCCCAAGACCGCCCAATCTCCAAGAGATCGTGCATCAAGCATGCCGCCTAATGAGCTAGCTGAGCTGAAGAAGCAAATTCAAGAATTGGAAGAGAAAGGTTATGTTCGCCCGAGTTCTTCACCTTGGGGAGCACCCGTGCTGTTCGTCAAGAAAAAGGATGGAAGCATGAGAATGTGTGTGGATTACCGAGGTCTCAACGAGGTTACAATTAAGAACAAGTACCCTTTGCCTAGAATTGATGATTTGTTTGATCAGCTGAAAGGAGCTAGTGTCTTCTCCAAGATAGATTTGAGATCAGGATATCATCAGTTGAAGATCCGAGCTGAAGATATTCCCAAGACTGCATTCTCTACCCGTTATGGACATTATGAGTTCACTGTCATGTCTTTTGGGCTAACGAATGCACCTGCCTATTTCATGAGCATGATGAATAGCGTATTCATGGAATACTTAGATAAGTTTGTGGTAATTTTCATAGATGACATTCTCATCTACTCCAAGAATGAAGAAGAGCATGAAAGACATCTCAGGATAACCCTAGAAAAGCTCAGAGAGCATCGGCTTTATGCCAAATTCAGTAAATGCGAATTTTGGCTAAAGGAGGTTGCTTTTCTTGGTCATGTTGTGACAGCCGAAGGAATTGCAGTTGATCCCTCCAAAGTACAAGCGGTAACAGGTTGGCAGCCACCCAAGTCGGTAACTGAGATCAGAAGTTTCCTTGGACTTGCTGGTTACTACCGTCGCTTTATCGCAGGATTTTCAGAGTTAGCCAAACCAATGACTCAGCTTCTGAAGAAAGAAAAGAAGTTTGAATGGACGAAAGCCTGTGAGCAGAGTTTCCAGACTCTCAAGAATAAGCTAGTCTCAACCCCAGTGCTTATTTTACCGGATGTGCATAAGGAGTTTGAAGTTTTCTGTGACGCTTCCCGTCAAGGCTTGGGATGTGTTCTAATGCAAGAAGGCAGAGTGGTAGCTTATGCATCACGCCAGCTAAGACCGCATGAGTGCAACTATCCTACTCATGATTTGGAATTAGCCGCCGTAGTGCATGCCTTGAAGATCTGGCGTCATTACCTCATCGGTAACCGTTGTGAAGTATTCACGGATCACAAGAGTTTGAAATATATCTTCACTCAAGCGGAGCTAAATCTAAGGCAACGAAGATGGTTGGAGTTGATCAAGGACTACAACATTGGGATTCACTATCATCCAGGTAAAGCAAACGTTGTAGCAGATGCGCTAAGCAGGAGATCCTATGCAAACAGTGTTTTGTCAGAGGAAGACCAAATCCAACTTCAGGGAGGAGTCTCCCGTCTGAGTTTAAATCCAGTGGATCAAGGTATTCTCACAGCTTTGGAGATTCAACCCGCTTTACCTGATCAGATCAAGGAGGCTCAAAAGGTTGATGAAGATATCCAGGAAATCAGGAAGAATATGAGAAGAGGCAAAGCCCCAGGATTCAGTGAAGATGAGAATGGAACTGTTTGGTTTGAAAACCGCATATGTGTGCCCAGTAATCAAGAGATTAAGAAAATGATCCTTCAGGAAGCTCATGAAACACCATACTCAATTCACCCGGGTCGTACCAAGATGTACCAGGACCTTAGGGAAAGGTATTGGTGGGTCAGTATGAAAAGAGAAATTGCAGAATTTGTTGAAGCCTGTGATAACTGTCAGAAAGTGAAGGCAGAACATCAGAAACCTGCAGGACTTTTGCAACCTTTGCCAATACCAGAATGGAAATGGGAAGAAATCGGCATGGATTTCATAACCGGACTCCTAGAACTCAATCTGGCTATGACTCAATTTGGGTAATAGTTGATAGGTTGACTAAGGTAGCCCATTTCATACCCGTCAAAACTACTTACTCTGGAAGTAAGTTAGCTGAGCTGTATATGACTAGAATTGTGTGCTTGCATGGAATTCCCAAAAAGATAGTATCAGATAGAGGAAGTCAGTTTACCTCCAAGTTTTGGCAAAAACTTCATGAAGAATTGGGGAGCAAGCTTAATTTCAGTACGGCTTACCACCCCCAGACAGATGGTCAAACAGAGCGAGTTAATCAAGTGCTAGAAGATATGTTGAGAGCTTGTGCTCTAGATTTCGGAAACAGTTGGGATAGTTCACTGCCCTATGCTGAATTCTCGTACAACAACAGTTATCAGGCCAGCTTGCAGATGGCACCGTTTGAAGCACTGTATGGTAGGAAGTGCAGAACGCCTTTACTTTGGGAACAACCTGGAGAATTTCAAGCGGCAGGACCAACCTTACTTGAAGATGCTGAAGAAAAAGTAAGGAAGATCAGGGACCGATTGAAGATAGCTCAATCCAGACAGAAAAGTTATGCTGATAATCGTCGTCGAAACTTGACCTTCGAAGTTGGAGACCACGTGTATCTCAGAATATCTCCGCTCAGAGGAGTAAAAAGGTTCCAAACAAGAGGAAAGCTTGCACCGAGATTTGTGGGACCTTTCAAGATCACAAGCCGCAAAGGAGAAGTTGCATACCAGTTGGATTTGCCGCAGCATGTCGGTGTGCATAACGCCTTCCACGCCTCCCAATCAAGAAATGTCTCGAGTGCACAGAGAACAAGCGCACTGGAGACTCTTGATCTTCAGGAGGATCTCTCTTATCAGGAGCAGCCAATCAAGATTCTTGAGACGCCGTGCGCCGCACTGCACGAAAGACTATCAGATTTTGCAGAGTTCAGTGGAGCAACCACACAGAAGACGAAGCAACTTGGGAACGAGAAGAAGATCTGAAAGTCAACCATCCCCATCTCTTTGCTAGCTAGCTCAAATCTCGAGGGCGAGATTTCTTTTAAGGGGGGTAGGTTTGTAACATCCCAAAATTTTATTTGCCTTTATTGGTTTTTCTGGAATTTATTTGGATTTTTTTTCTGGAGTTTATTTTCGAAGTTTAAAGTGGGAAAAGAATTATCTGAATATTTCCTTAAGTCAAAAATAATTTATTTTACTCTTTTCAAGTTATCTTTGAATCATAAATATTTTTGAGAATTTTTCTAAAATTTAAAATCAATTTCGAAAGATAAAAAGTATTTTTATAAAAATTAAAAATCCAAAATTTAAGTTAAAAATATTTTTATTAAATCCAAAATGTCTCCAGGAATATTCTATAATTTTTCTGGAATTTTTAGATATTAATTACTAGTTTTGCAAGCAAATATATTGTTTCTAGTGTTTTCTGAAAAACCAATCCGAAAATAGAAATCAATTAACCTCAGGCCGCCACGTGTCGCTCATCCGACGGCCGATACCCCTTCGTTGGATTTAATCCAAGCCACACCTCTTCACTTAAATCCAAAGGGTATGATTCAATCACTTGCCACGTGTCGCTCATCCGACTACCTGCACCCTTCACTTGTCTTTCTCTCACCGACGCATGGGACCCACATGTCATATGTTTCTTCAACCTCCCCTTCTTCCTCCTCCAACCCCCTCTCTCTCTCCTCCATTGGAGCCGAAAATGGAGCTTCAATTGCGGGCCGATTTCTTCGCGAAAACTTCCGTTTGATGGCTCATTAAAACCCCCTAATCACTCCTCCCTAATACCTACTGTTTTCCCCAATTAAAATCCCGTTCATGGCCGAAATTTACGCCCTTCCCTTTATGCCGGCCTCCCTCCTCATTCTCCTATAAAACCCCCAAGAGCTTTTCAAGATCCACCTCCTCCTCTCCCTTTTCCCCATTCGTACCGCCCTCCCTCCGAACGACGCCGCCACCGAGCCGTGCCGCCGCTTTCACCGCCGCCGCCCGGCCACACCCGAGCCCCGCCACCGCCATCGGGACCGCCGCCGCCTCTCGCACGCCGCCGCCCGCGGCCGGCCGTGCCAGGCGCCTTCCGCCGCCGCCGTGACCGCCTCCGTCGCCGCCGCGGCACGCCACGTCGCCGTTCTTCGCTTGCGTGGCGCCACGCCCTCGCCCGGCCGCCGCCTCCCGCCACCTCATCTCCCACCCCGGTCCATAGACCCGATCCACGGTAAACCGGACCCACCCGTCAGGAAATAATTTCCCTCCAAGAAAATTTGAAAATGATGACGTCATAAATGCTATTTTTCAGTATAAAATAATTCCTAAAATCGACTTTTCCTTTTCTCTCTTTTTAATCTTCCGGAAGCCATAACTTGTTCATTTTAACTCCGATTTGAGTCGTTCAAATTTCTAAATTCTTCTAAAATCTCAAACTATTCAAATATACTTGTTTTTCAATTTTTGGAATTTTATTTGAATTTTGTTTGAATTTCTTTTGGTTCCTCACGTGTAGACTTCGACGAATCCGGAGAGTTTTATTTCGACGAATCGCAGCAAGACTTCGAGCAAGGCAAGTTACACCTTTGATCATGTTGTTCCTATTATTTTAAATTATTTATATTATCTTTAAAATTATTATGCATGCGTACTTTTAATCAAATCTAGTTTAAATTCAGTTTGAATTGTAGTTATGCCCAAATCCTTTGTATGGCCAAATTCAACTTCGAATACCATTACACCTTGTCAACTCTAGATAAAACCTAGTTGGTACATTAGTATTAACTAGAGATTGGGTAGAATTGCTTAGCCATGCTTATACTATTCTGGTTGGGAATAATCTTCACATAAAATGATAGACTTTAAAACTGAAATCTTGACTTTGGTGAGTCAAGGAGTTTCATGGAAGTATTTTGAAACAAACTACAAAACTAGTTTGGACTTAGGTAATGGTATGGTGGTGGGTGCTTGCTGGCATGCATCGTTGTTTGGTGACACGATGTGGATCGCCAGGCACAAGGGGTTGTGGTTAGGCCTAAGTCAAGTTAAGGACCGGTCTGTGAGCTACTATTACAAAGTCACACCGTACTACCACAAGTCTGGTATGGGACAGACCTGGCTAAGTAATTTGTGAAGTTACATCTTGGTTTCGCTATAGGTTGAATGTGGGCGTGGCGTAGGCCACGAGAAGTCTCACATGGCACAAGAGGGGGCTCCAACATGTGGATTCATGTTGTGGTGAAACCTTAGTGGCGGCGTAACTAATTTGGTAATGGAACATTGTAACAGCCTTGTCATGAACTCTCCGCCGCACACCTAAGGCAGTGTGTGAAATCGCGTAGCGAAAAGAGAGAACATGTCTTGTGGGTAAAGTTGTACACCTCGCGAGTAACAAACTATCCTGGATAGCCGTGTCCACGGTCAAGGACATGCTGAGTATGGTTTTTCACAGATTAGACTTTGGTTTTGATAAAAATCTGGTTTATGTAAAATCTGTTTATCTATGGAAAAGATGGTCCGGGTAGGATACCCGAGAATAGGTTAGTGTTGGTTGTAGCCTCACTAACGTTATTATCTTGTTAAATTCTATGTTTAATTACTATATCAAATTCAGCTTTTGTCGTACTTATTACGTTTATTTCAAGCATTACCATTTTATGCAAATAATCCCTATTATGCCATCCTTTGTGAATCCCTATGCATGCATCAATTCTGTTAAAACTCCTGGTGTAACTTGTGGAGTACTTTTGTACTCATGTTGCTCAATCTAACTCTTTCCGAGGAAGCTTTTGATGATTGCGGTGAGGATTACGATGAATAGGCCACGCCTTACGATCATTCGCCTTGTGGGAAGGCCGGATGGGTCATCACTATCTTTATGTTTCACTGTCTTCTTCCGTTTATGCTATTATTGTAAACTTGGCCATAAGGCCGTACTCTTTGTTTTATAATAAAGTTTTGGTTATCATGTATGATATGTATCCCTGTGACCCTGTGTGCACTAAGCTTTCCTGGGATAGTGCGTTTAACACAGAGGGTCCTGGAGTTGTTACTCCGGGTCCCTACAATATAGATGTCCTCTTTCAACTCTCTGTGTAAGAACGTGGTCTTAACATCTAGTTGCTCGAGCTTATAATCATGCATAACTACAATACTAAGTAAAGCCCCAATAGAACTATGCTTCACGACCGAGGTGAAAACATATGTAGAATCAATATCTGGAATTTGGTTGTATTATTTAGCAACAAGCCTTATCTTGTACCTAACCTAATTAGTCGAAGGTGTGACTTTCTTCTTTTTGTAAATCCACTTGCAGTGTATAGGTTTATTTTCAATCGGGAGCTCGATCAACTCCCAAGTGGAATTTTTCTTGAGGGATTCTATTTCTTCACGTATGACAGTCATCCACTACTGACTTATCAAAGCAGATGGCATTTGAATAAGTTGAAGGTTCAACAATGCCTTCAATCTCTTAATTGCTCTTAGCTCAAGTTTACCTTTATCAGTATGAGCATAAGCACAATAGCCAAAAATCCTTATGCTTAAGTAGTCTACAGGAGAACCAGACCACGTATCAATCAGAGTTATCGATGACAGTATTCAGTGATTGATTGATTAGATAACAAGTAGTGAAAGTAGCTTTAGCCCAAAAACACTTTGATAGACCAGACATGAATAACTTGCAACACACCTTTTCCATGATGGTTCCGTTCATGTGCTCAACCATACCGTTCTGCTGAAGTGTGTCTGGTACTATGTAATGCCTTACAATTTCTTCTGACCGGTATAAGGGTCCAAATTCTTCCGAATAGAATTTTAGGTCATTATCTATTCGGAGTTTCTTAACACAGTTGTTAGTCTATTTCTCAATCATAATCTTTTACTCTTTGAATACCTTGAATACATGAGACTTATACTTGTGGAAGTATGCCAAAACTCTTCGAGAGTAGTCATCGATGATGGTTAGCGTATAATTGGCGCTTCCAAGCGATGGAATGTGGAACTTACCCTACAAATCAGAGTAAAAATAATTCAATATATTTTTTAAAGAGTGATTTGCAAAGTTGAAACTCACCTTTTTTTTGTGTACCAAAGACGTAATGTTCATAAAACTTTAACAGGTTAGCGCCTTGACCGTCAAGCAGACTTCTTTTACACAACTCATTTAACTGGAATTCACTCATATGTCCGAGACGCGTATGACATACACTTGTCCGATCAGCATCTGGCAACCTGGTTGAGGCAACAACATCCTTCCCGATCAGGATAATGCCTCGAAGATTATAGAGGTTTGCCTTGTTCATATCACTTTTATCACAACAAGAGCATTTGGAGATCTTCAGAATTTCACCTCCACTTGAAAACTCATAATCTTTGACATCAAGAGTGCTCAACGAGATAAGATTCCTCTTGAAATTTGAAATGTGTCAGACCTCCGACAAGATTCTGATGGTGTCATCAAACATCTTGATTTGTACAGAACTAATGCCTGCAATCTTGCACGGAGTATTATCTCTCATTAACACTAATCTACTCAGAATAGCCTCATAAGTAACAAATCAGTCACGGTTCGAGCTCACGTGAAAAGTGCAGGCTGAATCAAGAATTCATTCATCATTGGTTTTGAAATTACCAGCAAAGGCAACAAGAATCTCCCATTTGGATCTTTCTTTTGTGACAATTGTGGTCTTAGATTTATCATCTTGTTGATCTTTTTTTGAACTATTATTCATCTTTTTCTTATTCTGAAGTTTTTAGCACTCAGAGATATTGTGTCCACCCTTTTCGTAGTAGTGGAACGACTTCTTGGTCTTTGACTTCGAACTACCTTTGTATCTGCTTGAGTTTCTGCATTTGAAATTACTTATGAGAGACCTCTCAACTGGTCTGCTCTGAATGGACAAATCTTCTATATGTGAACTCGACCTCCTTCAGAGTAAGAGTGTCTCAACTATAGAAAATTATATTTCTAAACGTAGAGAGTGAAACATGCAGCTAACAGAGCAGAATAAGACCCAAATATTTGTCATCATATTTGATCTCCATGGCTTCAAGTTCGGTGACCATATCTTTAAACACGGTTGGATAATCTTGCACCGATCCGGCTTCTGCTAACTTGAGAGAGAAAAGCTTCTGCTTCGGTTGAATCATGCTGGTTAGACTCTTGGTCGTGCAGATCTGTTTCAAATTTAGCCATAACGCATCAGTGGTAGTCTCCTTCATAACTTCCTAGAGGATATTATTAGAAGGGTGAAGATGAATTTGGGAGAGAGCCTTATGATCTATCTTTCACTTCTTCTTAGTGGACTATGCAATGGGAATCTTGTCGATTCCTAATAATGCATCATTCATATCGAGCTGTGATAGAATAGCTCACATCTTGACTTGCTAAAGAGAAAATCTTATGTCGCAATCCAGCAGGAGAAGATCATACTTCATTGACGCTATGTCAAATATGCTCTAGATTGATCGGGCGAAGAATCAAATTCTGATACCACTTGTTATAAAACACACGAGAAAATATAAAACAAAGTAATCAGGTGCACGAGATAAAGATTTAACGTGAAAATCTATTACGGAAAAAAACTACAGACTCGTAATCAACGAAATTACTATATGGAGGAGAAGTTACAGAACGTTCTTGGCATACTACATGTGTAGATAACTTCTAGCAGGTCGTGCATATTATCATGAGGCTTACCATGGTTATAAATAGCCTTGGGAACAAGAGTCCCATACGAGAAAGGAACAAAGTCTTAGTCGACCATAGAAATAGAAACCTACTCGAAAACTGGAACAATAATCTGCTCAGAGACAGAAGCAACACGTGAGTCTCAGAAGATGACGGTGAAGAGTTGTAGTCGGAGACGCCTCGAGTAGCCACATCTGACTACAGTCGGCACAAACACTTTTGAACACCACGTCTGATGCAAGTCGGTGCAAAGTCTATATGAACATAAAGATGATCTCAATTATAACATCCGACCAGTTTGTATTACCGACTAGTCATACTGATCGTAATATATATTTTGAATGAAATCTGATCGGATTTTTCAAGTGATCAGATCCAATCAAATCTGGATCATAAAATACAACAGTTACTTCTGTGCTGCAGTACTACATAGAATTGCCAGTACTTGGTTCTATTTATTTTTTTTTGCCACATTCAGCTCTTCTGATCTTCCATTCTTCTCTGGTATTCATGTATTCATACTGTACTGACAGCAATGGTATATATCGGCAGGCCAACTGAATCTTCAGAGAATGGTTAGATGCAGCAACGTGTAGTTGAAATTTCAGATATTTCTGTGCCTACCATATCCATGGATCATGACCAGAGGACTGCCGTACGTATCTCAGTTTCAGAAAGCTCCAGATTGTAGCACGAGGCTGTATTCCTAGAGAACATGACAGGATGTGGAGTTGCATTGCTCAAGGATTCTCAGGGGTGAGTGAAGAACAAGCCCATGTATGCATGGTTCAGTGTTGCAAAAGCAAAAGGCTACAGAACCATGTAATCTCTAGAAAATATTCCTTCACCATGTAGTTTTTTCCCGGTAGGCCAGAACTCTATCTGCGTCTTCCACCTGAGTTGCACAGAAAGAATTGGCACATGGACATTATTGAAGCCCAAGCTGTTCAGAGCCCGTGATATGAATTTTAATCATTATACTTGTTAAAAGGCATGCTTTATTACTCTACTCCATTGAGTAATTGAACCAGTAATATGCTTGTTACTTGGCTAATTTTCCCTACATTGAGATGACCATTGGCAGCTATCACACATCGATTAACTGTAGCCCACGTAACGCCTAAAGAACAATTTCACATGGGAAGCAGTCACGGCTCGCCCGACAGTACACTGACAAGACGAACACTCCTCAAATTAACAGCAAACCGGAAAGGTAACAAAACGATAGATGAACATGAGCATGTGTTGATAAAAAGCCAAAGAGTTCACAAAAATCTTCAAAAGTACAAGTCCACCGTTGCCCTTTCCTAACACTTTATTAAGGCTAACAAGAATTTGTGGTACGTGAAACTTGCACAAAAGGCTGATCTACGCACCAGTTAATCCATCACACCTGCAAATTATCTTCTCTCGACGAAAATGTGGTACGTACGCTGTAACTTGCATCCACGTTTCACACATGCAAATTATACTGCAAAACAGACTGTAGCAGTATCGTAGGCATCCCTAAATGCTTCATGTTTCTGCTTGCCAATTAATCATGGACAGATAAGAACATCAATCCGACCTGAACCATCAGGCCGATCCAGTGCGTAATGCACACGGCATGCATCTCATGCTCTCATCGCCTACCTACAGTTTGTTCTACTCTGCTACATATGATTGAATTCAGTCCAGATCGAATCGCATGACGATGAATTGATGATGCAAATCGTTGCCCTGCCCCCCAGATTACAAGACATTTGGTATTGCATCCGCCGCCCCCGATTATCGATCAAATAGATACCATCTTCACGGATAATATAAAGAAAAAAAGAAAACAAAAGCGAAAGCTCTCTTGCTGTAGTATAGCAGTATATCCTTGAACCATTTAATAGTACAGTAGTAACCTAACCTAGAATGTTACACTAGTAGCTGTACATGTTACAACTTCACGGGAAAGTGATGTTGAGAAACCACCGATGCCACGAGCTTCTTGTTGATCGGCGCCTTGACGCATCGCCTGATGTTGAGCTCAAGAATTAGGTGGAGAGTTGATCGCTAGTGACAGTTAGGTGTGGAACGGATCGAAAGATGTTTTTATGGTATTTGTATTCGTATTTTATAAACGAATACAAATTCAAATATTTTTAAATATAAATACGAATTAAATATTGTAACAAATACAAATTCAAATTGAATATCTACTCAATTTAGGCAGAACCGGATATCCTCATAACTTATGCAGTATAAAGATATTAATGATATTTTATACTCGTACAATCATGTTTAATCATTCTAATTCATTTACTTCACCTAAAAACATGATTTAATATTGAATTAAAAAACTTGACCAACTAATTAGTTGCACTACAGTAAAATGTGTATACTGTTTCATCGAATGCGAATACGAATAGTCCAGATAAAATAACATTTCGGATGGTAAAAATACATACCATATTCATATTTTTATGCTAATACGAATATAAATATGAGAGAAACTATTAATCAAACGAAAATATGAATATCGTATTTATATTCTATCAAATACGGTAACTCAATAATATAGGTAATTTGTATCTAGTTTTTACTCCGGTGACAGTTTGGTGTGGAGGGGAGATGCAGAGACTTGCCAGATGGGGAAAAATGGTAGTACTACCACTGCTACTTAGTACCTTTTGCTTCTTGGCAGGGTTTTAACTGAAAACAAATACTGTAGCCTAATTTCCCCAGACATCCGCAGGTTGGACATAAAATTCTTCTTCCTAGTACATGTTCTCAAACGAAATTCCTTAACAACTGATACTACTACGAGTGCAGAGGAGAGGATAAAGAATATCTGCACACGTCAGGAGGGTTGACCTGAATAGTACTGGTACTACTACCAACTCGTCGCCAAGATATTCCATCGATCTTGCCCTGATGCTCTGGCTAGATTAACTGAAGAAGAAGAAGAAGATTCAGATTTGAAGCTAGATTAGCAGCCCTCAAAATTAGAAACCATATCGCAACAGCTTTTAGGTTTACTCTAATCAGCTTAAAAGTCTTTTGACTTCTAGCCCTGCTCTAATCAGACTTTGGCTCCTGACTTCTAGTTTATAAAAGCTATTTTGAACACGCAGATTTTTTAATTTCAGTATTTTTTTTTTTTAAATTTTTTTCTTATTTTTTTACATTGTTTGTGATGATATAAGGTACATTTTTTCTCTTATTTAATTGAATAATTAAAAAAATTATAGCTGCTACAGTATAATTTTAAATGCTACAGTACTATTTTATCTAGAAACTAAAAGCTGGCAAGGCAATAGGAGTGCCACAGGAGCGAGCGAGTAGTTGAACCCATAAACGACCGCGGCCTAAATCCACGCGCCCACAGACGATAAACGATCACCATAAGTAGGGGCGGAGCCACACCCCAGGCAAGGTAGGCTTCAGTTCAGGATGTGAAAAATATCTAGTGTATAGCCCAGGTAAATTCAGTTCAGGCTGAGTAATATTTTCATGATCCAACTCAGATAACCTAGATCATTCTACCACTGAGTCTGAGACGTAACTAAATTCTGGCTCCTCACTGACCACAACAAGTGAGCAGACGGGCATACATATCTGCTGTGATTAACGATAACCTGAAGATCCCTGATGATACTGACCGCGACACTGTGACACCGTACAGTTACCCTACAATGTCACGCACAACACAACACATTCCATGTATTTCCTTAGGGACTATTTATTAGTTTCTACTTAGAAAAATCTAAATTCAATATAAACACATGCTTAGCTTTTTTTAAAACAATTTCTTCACTCCCCTCGCTTCCATTTCATTTCAAAAATAAGTCAAGGATCACAAGCAAGATTATCAAAATCATGATCCTATATAAGATCGCTTTTCATCTGACGGGATCGGATCGTATAATCACGATTCTATTAAATTTTTAAAGAGTATATATTTTATATAAAAATTAAATTATATTTCCAAATATGCAGGTTTATAGTAGAATCTTTGAATTTAATTTTATAATTTAAGTATACTTGTTAATGTTACATTGAATTAAGGTTGATTTTTGAAACTTATTTAATTATTTTTATTAAACTAATAATCTAAAAATCCAATGTGTCAAATATAATACTTTTTTACTTTAGAACATCATGTAAACAACGAAAACAAGCAAATTAAAATAGTGCAACTTAAACTAGCAATAGGTAATATCAAATTTTATATGCTAATATAGGGTGGTTTGGCCTGGCTTTGGCTTATCACTTTTTGCTACAGCAACTAGCTTTCAAACAGTACGTCTTTTCAAGATAGGGTCTACAAGTCAATTGTAGTATTATACCGAGTTTAGCTATACCGGCCAAAATCGTACGCGACTATTTCCCTTTTTCGTACTGTTTCTCGCGAGCAACCAGAATTCAAAAGCCATAAGTCAAAAATCACAGCCCAAAAAATCCGCCCATTGTTTGTTATTGGTATCATGATCCCACTGCGATCCCACCCGATATTACCGATTCTACGAGTTGAATCGCAATCCCACTGCGATACTATCTGATTTCTATCCATTTTGTGATCCGTGTCATCTATCTTTAGTATGATCGTACGATACTACGATACATATCGTGATACTAACATACTTGGTCACGGGTGTATCACGCGTCCCACTCTTCCTGCTTCTGTCTCGTACATGTATTTGTCCCTCACTTTTCTTACCGCTCGTACTCTCCTTCTAAAAGACAAATTTTTTAGCCACTATTATTCGGTCTTACCAAAAAACTATTATTCGCAGTCAAAATCCATCAGCAGCAGCCAATACGAAAATAACTTTACCCCTCTACCCTCCCGCTTTCGTCTCGTACACGTATATATCCCTCATTTTTCTCATCATTTGCACTCTTCTTCTAAAAAATAAAAAAAAACTTTTTTCAGTTATTATTTATGCAGTCATAGCAAAAAAAACTATTATTTATAGCTAAAAGCTATCGCTAGTAGCCAATACGAAAATGACCTTGCCGCGCTGCCCTATCACTCACATGACATGAGCACGCACACGCGTACGCTTCCTTGACACGCGCGGCAGCAAAAGGCTGAGCTGAGAGACGTACAGAGGCAGGCAGGCGCGCCAAGGCTGCCAAAGGAACGTACACGTACGCCACAGCGAAACGGAACAAGAGATCGAGACGCGAGCGAGCGGCGCTAAGTCCACATGCACGTCGCACCACCGAGACGGCGACGAGCGGAGCAGCGCAAAAAAGAAGGCGAGATCTCGATGGAAACGCATGCAACAAGTAGCAACCGAACAAAAATCCCCTGGAAAATGGCTACGTACACCAATGGCCAAAGCACAGTAACACAAACGGCCGGATCGGAGCAAACTCCTGCTCCGACGCAGCGCAGGCAGGAAGAAAAAAAGGAAGGAAGGAAAATCACCGCGTACGTCCCCACACGCGGTTCCACATGGGGAAGAAGGGAAAAGCAAATTGAGCGAGGGAGAGAGACAACGGCTTGTGACTCGGGGCGCTAGCTGTGACAGTGGCGAGTAGTGGTACCGGCAGCACTCGTGCTGGCTGCTGTAGCTGTGCCGGCGGCGGCCTGCGCCGCCATGGCGAGCTCGAACTGCCGCATGGAGGTCTGCTGCTGCGGCGGCGGCGCTGTTGGCACGGCGGAGGACGTGGAGGTCGACGCCTGCGGCGGGGCGGCCCGGTTCCAGGAGCGGACGCTGTTGGTGGTGTTGGTGCTGCCGTCCCACCCGATGTGGGCCACGTGCTTCACGTCCGTCGGGAGCCCGATCACCATCTCCCGCTCCTCCCCTTTCTCCTCGTCGGCCTCGTAGACGGCGAAGATCTGGGACAGGTTCTTGAACCCCTTGAGAAGCCTCGCCACCAGCGACTCCCCCTTGGGCTTCCCCGCGCTGCCCGCCGTCCCATCGCCGCCACCTACACACGCACCAGTTAATAGCTCATCAGTCAACAATGAAGATCACCTCGCCGTCGCGCATAACGGATAGATAGATAGCTCGGCAGTCAAGACTGCTCTGCACACACACCTTGGGGCTTCTTGGCTTGCCGGGAGTCGACGACGTCGACGCTGGAGTCGGAGCGGCAGGTGGAGAAGGGGATGACGATGAACCGCTCCATCCGGCGCTGATCCTTGCTCATGTCCGGCGACCAATTTTCTAGCTAGCTACACAGAACCGAATCAATCCGGGCGGCCGAATCACGCGCTTCTTCGCTTTTCTTTTCCTTCTCATTTCTTTTATTTATTATAGTTGATCTGCCTGTGTGGAATTACGCAGTTGAACCACTATTTGGAGCAAGCGGCGATGTGAGCCTTGATTCGAGCAAGAAGATATATCATCCTAGGTATGCACGCGACAACATCAGTGGTACTACAACTGAACCTGCCACTGACTGCCAAGTTTGGTACTAGGGTGCCCATGATGCAATTAATTCGAGAGAAAGGAAGATGACGATCAGTCGTCGCCGCCAGCGTATAGTAATTTGGTGGGCTTGGGCACGGCACGAACGCCGCACGGTGGCTTTGGGCGTGTGCTTGGGCTGGCCGGAGGCGCAGCGGGCCGGCGCAGTGGGCAGGGGGAGAAGAGGAGTCAAGCAAGCAAGCAGGCGGCGACCTGCAGTGCAGGGGCAAGAAAGAATACTATACTACGAGTACTAGTAGTACCACGCCATGCCACTATGCTGCTGCCAGTTACTCGCCTCCTCCCATATCGGGATTTGGATCCTCCTACGTGCGGATGGTAAGTCGGACAAACACGGCGGCGTCATTTTCGATGATTTTGGACCGTCCGATTAGAAAACAGACGGTTGAGACTATGGTCCTGTTTTTTCAGCTTCTAAAAGTTGTTTTCGATTTTTTTATAGTAATTAATTTTTAAATGAAGTATCTTTTTAAGATAAAGTCTACTAGTTAATTGTAGTACATACTATAACAACTTTATTTATATCGGCAAAAATCACACGTGAGTTTACATACTTCTGTAATATCTCGTGCGAAACATTTCGAAAAGTCAAAATCGTAACCAAAAACCGCGAGCAATGACAAAAAAACAGGCCAGATACAACAGCACTATCGGTACAGCACCAGTACTAGGGTACTATCCGCTACTACAGCGATTACTATTCACCGTCATGCGCCACTGTGCTCCTCAGATGTTGCTCCTCGTAGGAGGAGCCGGTTCCCCTGAACTGATGTTGTGACGGTGCGCCGGTGTACACGCACTGTGGTCTCTGTGGGAAGGAAGGAAGAGAGGAAGGGGGGAGTGGGTTGGGTTTGGTACCCACCTCGCCTCACCGCACCAAGGTCTCTTTTGGTGACAGCACAGCAACGCATCCTGATGATATGAAATTGCTTCCATGCAGCAAAAGTGCGGACATGCGGATGAATGAACGGACGTGCAGCTGATGATATGAAATGAGGCGGTAGCGAGCGCCTGCCTGCCCTGCCTGCGCCTGCCGCGTGAATGGGTTTGGTTTGCCTGGACCAGTGGCCACCTGCTTTCCTGCCAGCGCCCACCACTCCGTGGCCTCTCAGGCCTCAAACGAAAGCTCTCCTCCTCATCAAGACTCGCTCTCAGCCTGTGTGGTTAGCCTGGTAGGTATTCCACACTGGATTTGCGTCGGAGATGCGGAGGAGTATTGACTCTTTTTTGGCTGATTGTTTTTTCTGTATTTTTAGCTGAGTTTTTCAAGACAATAGCAGACGTCGGAGAAATCGATATGAACGACGTATATGCCAATAGGCTCGAAAAGTCATTTAAAGAAATGGCTTTAAGCTCGAAGTTGTTGAAGAAATCATCCTATTTATTATGATTTTTTGATAAAATCGAAGCCAAAAGTTACTCAAAAATCCAAATGAACCGGGTGACTCTCTCTCTCTCTGAGTCATGGATACATGCGTTCGGTGTGTATGTACGCTTCTAGTACTGTAGCCGTGTTTACCGTATTCATGTTCCGTCTCACGCTCTTGCCAGCGAGGTTCACGTACGTACGCTTGGCGATTGGCGGTTGCCATGAATTTGATCGGACGTACGTACCCGCCGTCTTAACCGCCCCATCTGCTGCTGTTGCATCCCAGAATCCAAATCCAAGTGCAGGTTTTTCTTCCTCTGTTTTTCTTTCACAAGTTGAGAGATGTGTACGCACGATGTCTAGTGATTGTCCGAATGTTTTTCAAATAATTATCAAAACTTTATGATCCTTAGATTAATATCTAAATACCCTTATTCTTTCCTCTTATTATATAATCCCATCTATCCCTAAACCATTCCCACCCCGACCCCGTAGCCTCCCACTAGCCCCCCACCCTTTCCGCACCGCCCCTCCTTTCTCACGCGCCACCCTCCCGTCACCCCCCCCTCCTCCACTCTCACGGTGGCGCCTCGCTACTCGGCGTGCCACCCCTACCCTTCCCGGGCATGCCGCCCGCTCAACCTAATAGTTAGTACCTTCAACCACCGTCACCCTCTGACATCGTCCATCGCCCCCGGCCTCCCTCTATACCCAGGAGGATGGTGAACCCTAGGCGTGGAAGGTGAGATTCTCCCCTCGAGCTCACCAATGAGGAGGAAGAAGGGGTTGCCGAAGAAGAAGTGAAGGTGGCGGCGCACACATCTTCACGTACATCCAAAGGTGAGAAATTTAGAAAATTGTTTGAAAGAAAACATATGGATGATTTTTATCAAAACCTTAAAAAAACATTGCACAATCAGATATAAAAAACGCACGAGTTTCTTTAAAACTAATAGGTGGTATGCATTGCATGTTGTTGTCTGCGTATACCTCAAGTTCTGAGCTGGTATTGCATGCTATGTTTGTCTCTGTTCTGGTTCTGGGATGGGCTAGCTGAGCAAGAGCTTACATCTGAATATCTGTTTTGACTTTTATTTTCCCTCTCTTTGTTTAGAGCATGTGTCTGAATATCTGATGGGCTTATGAAGGAGTGCTGCGTGCAATTTTCGAAGCCCACAGTTGGGTGCTGGGAGTAGACGAGAAGCCCATCGAAAATGGCAGGATGGATTTGCCTGCAAATAGGCTTATAATTGGTAGGCTGAGTTTGGCAGCCCTTGTGCTGAATTATTAGTTTATGGGCCGAAGATAATGGTTCTGTTTTTTTTTTATGTTTTTGGCTTTTCTAAAAGTTGAAATAAACGGGTTGATTTCTTGAAACGGATTTTTTAAACGGGTTTTCAAGCCCAAAATCATATGCGTTATCCGCGTCTACGTCTCCACTGTGTACTACCGTCTCAAAAACAGAGATAATAATCATCAGACGCAGCATAAAAGAACAGAGCTAATACCTAGGTGGTTCATGAAGTTGGATTGGGCAAATACCATGCTTGGGCTGTCTTGTGCACTGGGGATCCTCGTATTACCATTCGCAGTAGGGAAGAAATATGGCTCCACTGAGATGCCATCGTATCTGAAATGCAAATTCATAACGCTTTTGGACTTTAGCACGGTCTTTAAAAATACAATTTTGGTTGCTAATTTCTCGTAACAGTTCAAAAAAATCATATGCTATAAAGTATATAATATATTTATTACAATATTCTAGTACCGCACGGATGACTAAATCACCCCTATTACGCCCGCGGGTTCCGCGTCGAGCGAGCGCCCATGTCGCCCCGCGTGGCGAGGAATCTTCGTACGATCGGGTGGATGGTTTTGCGAAAAAGCCCCTATGTTTTTCTGAAATTACGTACAGATTCTTAGTTCTCGCAAAAAAGTCCCTGCCGGTTTTTTTAGCCCCCTCCAATTTGCAGGATAGCCCCCCGCGGTTTTTAAAATTACGTACGAGTCCCCGTTTGTTTACGTACATGTCCTTATTTTTTTTGCGAAAAAACCCTTTGCCTTTTTCGAAAATACGTATTTTGCCTTCGATTTTTTTAAAAAAACTTCTCACGAATTATCGCCGCGCCTATGAGGCTAGTTTTATACAAATATACGCGCATACCATTCTTATTCCGAACAATCAACATGCTTAAACAATCCATCACATCCCAAAATTTAACAGCAAACACCAGTGTTCGTGTTCCACATTTCAACAACTCAATCGATCAATTAACCTACGGCATATGGGTTTCGGTTTCACAGCGGAGTGGCGCATTGGCCACGCACTCGCCATCGATCTTGCTAACATTATAGCAAGAGCTTTGCTCGATTGCTCTGAAGAATCCGGTGGATGGCTGAGGAATGGAGAAATGGAGGAGGAGCGATGGAGCTGGATGTGTGATTGGATCAGAAGATGTCGAGGATCTCCTGGATGAAGCCGTTGCAGAGCGGACAGTTGCCGCGGCTGACCCAGAGCTCGCGGGAGCAGAGGCGGCAGAAGGTGTGGCCGCACGGGATGAAGGCCGCGCCCTTATGCCGCACCATGCACACGCAGCACACGTGCACCATCTCCTCCTCCCGCCCCTCGCTGCCGTCCTCACCCACAGCGTTCTTGCACGCGCCGGCGCCGGCGCCGTCCTCCTCATCATCGTCGTCCCACTGGCTGTCCGTCTTCTCCAGCAGCGCCATCAGGGACATCTGCGTCGCCGGCGCCTTGTCCTTGCCTTCCTCCTCGTCGTAGTCGTCGTCTTCCTCATTGTCGACCACGGCGTGCCTTGTGCTGGAGAACTCAGAGGTGGGGCCGACACCGGTGGAGGTGACGCGCGAGAAGGTGGGCGTCACGCGGAGCAAGGGCGCGCGGGAGAAAAGTGCGGGAGAAGGCCGCCGTGGCCTCTCCGGGGGAGTAGTTGTACTTATTGCTGTGGCTGCTGTTGCTGTTGCTCAGGCTCCCGGCGCTGTTCGTCGCCGCGGGCTTGGGCGACGAGGTGGTCCACGCGCTAGCAGTGCGGCAGTGCGGCAGAGCCGGAGCCTGTCGCGCAGTGGCTTCCAGTTGATCATGCCGCCGCTCCCGCCGACGGACGCGTCCGCGGTGGTGGGGCTACCCTCGTCGTTTCTGTCCCGATCGATGGAGTTCATGAGCGTGGACGGCCTCCGTTCTCTGTCGTCGTTGTCGTGGTGGATCTTGAGGAAGTCGCGGATAGCCGGGTCAGGCACGGACAGCTGCTCCGAGAGCGTCATCGTCCGCCGCATCTCCGGCCTCCGGTCCATCTCTCTTGCCCACCGCCACCGCTGCCGCGTCTCCGAGTGTCTCCTTCGCGTGGGGATGAGGCGATAAGGTGGTGGTGGAGGGGAGGTGGCGTCTTATGGCGTAGTTGGGTTGGGCGCGACTAGGGGGAAGCTAGGAAGGAGAGTAGAGGTGGTGGTGGAGACGGGAGGGAACGGTGGAGCGGGTCTCGCGGGCTTTTTAAACTCCGGTTTATAATTAGTGTGGCGATCCAACGCAAATTATTGTGGAGCCATGCATAATCGACGTCGGCTATCCAATTTATAGTAGATCTAATTATTTACTGCATCGCGTGGTAGCTATTCCGGAGGGCCTCACTCCCAGTGGGCAATTTATATTAATTAACTAACAAGTGGGATTTGTATCGAGACGAAGAAGAAACTAAGAGAGAGAGAGAACAATGTCTCATACAAGATAATGTTTAAATACAAAAATCAACACACAATTTGTGGCCCCGTGCTCCTACCTAGTCCACTCCATGGCGGGCCATCGTGTTGCTACACTCCACGATGCTCTTGGCGGTGGTGCTTGGTAGGAGAGGCGGCGCTCGACGGTGGTCGAAGAAAGAAGGTGGCACCACGCCGCCACCCTATGCCACCCGCACGCTCGCCGCTATGCCGCCCACACCGCCACGCTGGCTACGCGCTCGCTGTCGTGCCACCCGGAATTGGCTAGATCTGAGAGGAGACGGGTGAAGGGAGAGGGATCCGACCAGTGATGAAGGGGAGAGATGGTGGGAGGAGGGAGAGGGGGAGAGAGAGGGAGGGTTCAAGGGGTGGAGCCAAAGAAGGCTGAGTGGGCCCCCATTTAACTTTGAGTTTTTGGTAGAGTAACTAAATATCTTAGCACTTGGCCCCCCACTCATTCCACCTGAGGTGCCCCCACTCCCTTGGCCCTGGGCCTTATCTCGCGACTGCCAACACCCGACAACCGAAGTGAAGCGATGAAGCGAACTAGGCAACTAGTGAACATGTCCAACACTACCATGTTGACCCAATACAGTGAGTTAGCTAGCCTACACTGACACAGGAGCGCATCAGCTAGTAGAGTGGCCCACACAATCACACAGGCGGCAGGCACTGTGCTCAGCGGCACGATCCTTGTCCCTTGCCTCGCGCAGCTCCGACGGTCAGCTCTACTACGGCGTCATCACATGGCGCAAGCTAGGTGCCCCCACTCATTTTTTGTGCTGGGTCTGCCCATGATGTGAGGGGGAAAGATGCTGGGAGGAAGGAGAGGGAGAGGTGGTGAAATTTATTGTCCAGCCCCACAGATGCACACCACCCACTTAAGATATTATGTCTATAGCTATTTATTGGTGATGTAAAAAGTATGGAAATAATACAATAGTGTTGACTATTGTCAATGCTCTTACTGTGCCAAAAATAATTTGCTATCTTTGAAAGTTCATGGTAAAAGTAAAGTACGAATACAGGGAAAGGAGTAAACATGCCTGAAAGAAGGTATTTGAACAACGTTTACGTACGTGGTGCGTGTAAGCAACGGCATTGGGTGTAACCGTGTAAGCTCCATTCTTTACTGTTAACAACGCATAAGTGCGTAGTACCTCGAAATACCTCTGAATTCCACCGCTTCGATAGAAAAAAAAAAACAAAAACAAGTTGTACCAACTAAAAGTCATAAATCTATTAAAGCTGGAGGAATTTGCGAGTGCTCAGGCTATCCACCTCATTCATCGTTTCTTGGGCGTTCATGTCCCTGTTTTGCTCAGCCCTGTCCGATCACGTGAATGGCTAGATCCCCACCATCTACCTATGCGACGCTGGCTTCGCCTGCACAGCACGCTTGCTGATAACTCGCACTGCGTGGCTCGGTCCGTTCCACTTGCATGTCCTGTGCCACCTACTCCCTTTTATCTCTATCGCTTGCTCCGCCCCATCTCGTCGCTCTCCCGCATCCTCCCTTTTTAGCCTTCGCATCCTCCCCATCTCCTTCCCCATACCCATCGCCCACCACCGTGTAGCCCCTGAACCCTAGCCCCGTCACCGTGACGGGCGCCTCTCCGCCTACCATCGGCGCCAGCGTGCCTAGAGAGACGCCTTTGAAGAAAGTTTCTTCAAGGGCATTAAAAAATAACAGCGAGCAACAGTCTGAAAACCATCGAGGGCAAATGAGTCGTTGGAGGCGGTGCTATGGAAAGACGATCGGATCCAAACCGTCTCTCTTAGATCTGGTTGGATCCAAGATTTTTAAGTTGGGGAGTCGCCAATGAGCTGGATCCTGCATTAATGCTAATTAATCTCCTGTCGTTTAGTTATTGCAACCACTTCAGTTGACCTCTTCACATTGTACATGTGCGCAATACGCACACAGACATCGCGCTCATCGCGTAAGCTAATTGCGAGCGAGAGATCGACTGGCTCGTTCAGGTATAATCGCAAGGAGTTCATCGAAAGAACTAACTAGGTGAGATGGCGCCATCTCGAGATAATTCTCTCCTCTTTTTGTTTTCATCTCGTGCAGTGAACCCAAAGCTAAGGAAACGAATGCATCAACGTGATAGCGAAGAACACGATACCAAGACACTGTTTGGGACACAGGAATTTTTATGTTATCTACGAATTCATGCCACACGAGACATCGCAAAAGGGAATGTTAAAAACACGGAGCTGTACATAAGAGGAATTAGTTGGCGATGGAGTGATGCCAAAAGGAGCATTTGGCTTATATCTGCAGCGGCAGGAGCAGCATCTGGCAGAGTCTTTTTTCCCAGGAATGAACCAAACGTAGCGTACCCATGATTAGGCTGGGATAATTGGGTACATTCTAACACGCACTGGGGCACCCCAGGGAAATTCTGCACCAACAAGTACAAATGATCACTAATCTCCTTCCTCCTCTGCCGGCCTGTGATCGATGGCTGACGCTACGAGAGGTCACAGGCTGACGCTGCAAGCCAGCCAGTAACTGACGAACAGATAGTGCAGCCATCGTTGAACAGAGCAGAGAGATCCATCTCGACATCTCATTCTGTCATCTGTGTCATGCACGGAGCGGAATAAATGGCCAACAGGGATGGAGCGAGCGTGCAAATGCAGGATGGATTTTAAGGCTTGTCCAGAACCCGTCAGTTTTGCATGGGTGAGCAGTGGAAATCAGCGCCTTCTGGCCTGTGCACTGTGCAACATGCTCATGCCGAGTTCTTCCGGGATGAGCAAAGGGAGGTTAATGCTCTGAAAGGATCTTCCGTCCAGCCAATGACTGTTAAGCAGCGACCATGACGGGAGCAGGAAGCAGTCCTCGCTTCATCAGACCCAGCATGCAAAATCTTAGTACAACTGCAAATTCTGACAGTCATGTGCAAGAATGGGGCCATGCATATAAGACAGCATTTCCTCATCTGCTTATCAATTCAAGTCTCTGAACCATGAACAGGAACCGCATTTCATCAGATATAAACAGCTCAAGCAACAAAAAACTAGGTAGCTATGAAGCTGAGAACTTGCAAAATACAATCTCACCAAACCAATGTCCATACTTATCTGATGACAACACCTTCCCTTTAAGCAATAACAAAAAAGCACACCCTCCGCACACTAACAAGCAAGCACAGGTAAAATAAAATGTTCCGCCGGGGGCATGCATTTCTTTGACACAAATAAGAGACAAATCAATATACCAGATATGCACCCTATTTGCGTAGCATTGACCTAATCAACCTCTCGTTCTTGTGATTGTGATGCTGCCCCTTCCTCCTTCAGTATGGATCTTTGTCTTGTGAACTACAGGCTTTCCAGAAATAGCTGAGGTCTGACATGAAACTGGCTCATCGTCCTTCTTGTGCTTTATCTTGTATGGCGGCGGGGCATGAATTCTCTGGTTTATGTCATTCAAGGTGACATCACCATGAAAACCGCACGGCTTGATAAGCTCAAAAGGATAGGCAACCGATGTCTTAAACTTTCTTGCTCTAATAATATTTTTTCCAGCTGCCAATCAGAGAACAATGTACGAGTTTACAGATTGCCTGAGGGCAGCAAACAAAGTCCACTATGCAACATTATGCCAAAAAAAAGTGGGAAAATAATAACAGAATTGATGGTGCTTTAATCAAACTGCGGTAGAGTTGGGCACACCTTTCAGAGGTGTAGGTCGAGATTGCACAGGGTTCTTCTGAACTATGTTAGCTCGCTCCCGAGGCAAAGAATTCTGATGCACTGAAAATTCAAGTTTTGGAGTATTAGTAACTTTATATTTGCGATAAAAAGCAATAATGGAAATCTGGGAACACCTCAGAGGTTTACTAACCAGAGAGACTGGCTTTTTCCATGGCAGCAGTAGGACTATTCCTGTTGAGAAAGATAAGAAACAATTGAGAAACAAGAGTACTTCATGTTTGACAGTTAATTGAAATACTATTAAGCCATGCACAAGGTGAAGCTCAGGCAAAAACATACATTTCTTCAAGCAGGCAGAGATGCTCACTATCTTGCGAGCAATTAACTAGCCATTCTTCTGGTAGTTCCTCTGTCCCATCACAGTTTAACAAACACTCGTCACCTGGAGTCACCTCTAGAATTAGGAGAAATGGAGATGAATCATCTCAGTCTAACACTAATAGAGATGATGGAACCTACTTGAAAAATCCAAATTCACTTGCAGACTTTCCGAGAGTCCATCTTCTGTCATAGGACATTCCATCTACACATAAAAATACATCATATTGATGGATTTAAAACACCATGATAATGTATTTAGTCATTGATTTGACATAGTTTGCAACCCAAAATTATTAGTGCATAGTTCACTTCATTTTTTTAGAACAGGTGACTTTGAGAAATCCTTCTAGAGCACGCACCTCACCACTTTCTGAACAGAACTGCAGCATGCGTCTTCGTTTAGCTTGTAAGGTTTCCTTTCCTTCATCAAAGTCCTTGACAATAATATCTGTGTTGTATTTACATAAGGTCACTAAACTTGAAGCGCATTTTGTATATGCACCAAAAAGCGAGAGAGATCAGGAATTACGTGTAAAATCCATTCTTCCAATTCAAGGTTAAATCATACTTCAGTTGCGTTTTGCACAATTTTAAGGGTTGGGTCTAATCAAACCTATATGCATGCAAGAAGGCAAATGACAACTAGGAAATATATTTGTTCCACCCACCGTAACCAGAAGACAATATTATCTACTATCCTGCTTGCATACAGAAATACAGCCAAAGATGGTGTGCAGACAAGTTACCAGAACTATTATGAGGTAGAAGGTTATTAAAACAACTACAGGGGGCAGATATAATTAAAGAGCATCTAAAAGAAAGGAGCAAGGGAGTGTATGGTTCAATACAGGATATGGGTAGTAGAAACATACTAGTGCTTCATAACTAGGTGCTAGGAATCCCTCTCTGATAGTAGAGTATATTAGTGGTGAATGGTAACCATGATGTGTATGCAAGTAAAATTTTCCTTTACCTCCTATATCACAAAACTGAAAATCTATGTCTGTACAATGTTTTATTGGAGTTTGCTCATCGAACATGCTCCAAGCATCACCCACATTGTGGTTTGCTTCACCCCACAAGCAGCTAGATGGATCTGCCAAATCAGGAAACAAAAATCTCGGTATCTTTGTATGGGTGAAGTTTTAGGACAGAAGGAATTATGCAAAGCGTGTTGCAAACCAGCTAACAAATCTTTCTGCAGATCATACTCCTGACTCTGCCATCCCCACATCTCACTGTACGAAGTTCCACATTGAAGAGCATCGTTACGGATTGATTATTCAGGCAAAAACTTGTGGAAAACTTGAAAAAAAAGAGTGAAATATAAAGCATATATCTTTGCACATGCTTATGATATAAGAAGAGTTGCAATCTGAAAAGTAAATTACATTGGCCACCTGAACTCAAAAGTTCAATTAGGACAATCTAGATCATGATCGTTGTATCTATGAAGTAAGTAATGTGAAAGGCAATCAACAACTACAAAGACGAAGATGATGTATCCAAGGTAAAATTTTCGTCTTGTGAACAACATTACAAGGATTTTGCTGCGGAATGCCAGAATGTTCAGAAAAACCTCAGACTGCAGACTAGTATAGTTCAAAAGTTTGTAAAAAGCAATCTAATAACGCATTGGTATCTGATATGAAAAAGGAAACCTTGGGTGATTAGGAAAGTTCAATCAGGCACATTAAACAAATGCCTAAACAAGGGCTAGTTAAAATCACAAGAAGTCAGATAATAAAACCAGCAGAGGAAACCTTGGGTGATTAGGAAAGTTCAGGCAGGCACATTAAACAAATGCGTAAACAAGGGCTAGTTAAAATCACAAGAAGTCGGAAAATAAAACCAGCAGTTCAGAACCACAATTGTTATTTGTTACTACAAACATCATGAACAACCATCAAGTAGGGTTTAACAGCAAAAGTTGTCAACAACACGGCCAACTTAACTGCAACTAACTGAAACACGGTACACCACAAAAGAGCAAAATCCACAAAGCCTCCTGCAAAAGAAACCATGATCGTTTTCTCCCAGAATTAGAAGTTTTTTTCCTGCCTCCTAACACCATACCACACCATAAAGATCAAGAAGAAAAGGGCACAACACAGTTGGTAGCGACTAGTACCACACCCAACAACCGTACCAGGAAAGCAAAATTAGGGATCAACAAGGACAGAATTAAAGGGAAGAGAAGAAGCAAATCGAAGTTATGCCCGACCCGCCCGTCAAAAACCCCGCCTTTCCCAAATCCTTGCGCCGTACGGAGATGAATCACGCAAAGATCAAGAAACCGGGAAGGCAAGAGCTCACCTCTGATCGCCAATGCCACCGCCAAAGTCCATCCCCGCAAAGCAGCACACAGGGATTGGATCCAAGATTCGGTCTACTAGTTCTTCATGTACACAGGTCAATATCAAGAAATCGGTGTCAGAACAAGCGGATAAGGCGAAGTGGGAAGGAGGTGGAAGAACTGGAGAAGGTGAGAGTAGGCAGTGGGCAGTTCCTTTCACCGCTCTCCCCTCCTCTCTAGACAAGTCCAAAAAACTTGTACTTTAGACTCGTCCTAAACTGCTTTATTTTTTTACTTTTAATTTATTTAAGACAAAATCACTTAGAATACATCATCTTATTTTGTTTTTTATTATTTTTATCTTTTGTTTTTCTTTTTTTTACTTTGTATTATCTGATGTAATAGTTTATTATTATTTTTATTTTTAAAAAATTAATTACCAATACAGTGTAATTTTAGTTATAAATTAAAATCTACAGTCATAGATTAGTTAGAGCGGTGCCGTCTTACCTGTCCCTCTCCAATGTGACTGCACAGAGGCACGGAGGCCGACAGAAAACAAAACAAAAGGAGCAAGGCAAGTGATGCCCGATTATCTTATGACTAATTAGGCCATTTAGATTAGATGATTGTGACTGATTAGTTAACTAATTGAGCATTTAGGCTTGAGCTTTTGACTTATGTTTTATTATTCATAAATTTCGTCTTTTTATAAACTTTTGGTTTTTTGAGTTTTTTTGTCGGTTTTTTCCGTATTTGTTTGCGTTGTCCGTCATGAGATAACATATTTTTTCTATTTTAAAATTTTTTAAATTTTAATTACGTCAAATAAGCCACCTTCAACTTACAGTGTAATTTCAATTAACTACAGTGCAATTTCAACCACAATCTATTATTTTTCAGTCCAACTGAGCAGAGCCTTACATCAGAGGTTAAGGATTGAGCATTTTGCACAAATGGGGAGTGCAAAATAGAGACAAATAAATAGTGCTGCTACTTACTTCAGGAAGCAAATCAAAAGCTATACGTGATCCATGTGCTGCGAACCGTTGGCTAGCTCAATCAGTGGCAATGCTATACACATTGACTTTTTTAAGTACATGTGTACAACACTTGGTTGGATGATATATAAATCAAGAGTAATTGATGTAGATCATGAGTAGAATTAGGTATTAGGAGTCATCAAAGTTGACATTATTTCATACCATTGTACATTTCGGCGTGATTTCTACGGCTGAGATAATTTGATACGTAAATGCTTAGATTTTTGGCGAGAGGGCGTGCAAGATCTGCGAAGTTAATTTATTAGCGAAAATAACATGAATATCAATTAATGCATTAACTAGGGAAGCGGCAGGGTTAGATCGTGACCGTATAAATATGGGGCCTGAGGCTTCATGTGATTCGGAGCATTGAATGCTCCTGCGCCATTTGTCACGGTACGCCCAGCAGCAGCAGCAGCAGCAGCAGCAGCTGACACGTCGGGCACAACCTGGGGTGGCCCACCTGTCAGGAAAAATCACGTATCTTATCTGGCGTATTAATTATAAGTTGGTGGATATTATTGGTACAGAATTACGGGAAGAAGCGGTAACTGAAAGCTAAAGCCGGGTTGGTTGGGGCTGCACATGGCGGCATTATGGCCAGAACCGTAAATTCGAAGAATGTCAGCTCTGTGATTCGTTAGATGAGATTAAGGGCATCTTTGGGTGTGCCTGCGGCTTATAGTTTTTAGCTAAAAATTTTGATTTTTGGTTATTTACGGTACAGATTATGGAGAGACAGATACTCATTTGTGATTTGAGATGGTACAGATGTTGAACTTTTAATTTGTAGATCGTTTAACTTGTAGAACCCACCTTAAAAAAATACTCCGTTTGAAATTAGATACTATAGTATAAATTAAAAGTCGCTAGCTTCGGAGAAAAATAACATACCCTAAAATTAGGATGAATGACTTAAAGATTACGGCGACATAGAAGTGTGATTTCCATCTACACGATGCCTGATCCGGCTTCGCGGATCCGCCGTGAATTCGTGATCCAAGCTCTAGTTTTGTGCAACTTGTGTAGGTCAACAAATCTATGTGTAAAAGATTTGGATCTTGCTCTTACCCAGCACCACGAATTGCATTCAGATCTGTTTGCAAGCAACACAGCAGAACCTTCGAGCTGTGGATAAACTTTCTTAATTTCTAGAGTAAATTACATAAACTTGGGTATTGTTACATATGTTGGTAACTGACACTTAACCACAGGTATTTTGGCCTAGACGCTGAACAAATTCACAGGAAATCCGAATATAATACATGAGGTTATGCGTCAATTATCAATATACCTAGGTTTTTCTACAACTTATGCCCCGTATTATACATGGAGTTGTAATTTACCCTAATTTATAATCCAATGGCTTGCAAGTGTTAATGGTTCCGGTGTACCAATGAAGCAACATAGATGTACCTGAGGAACACCCAACTCTCAGCATAAAAACCAAAAGCAGCCAGACCACTGACTCCAGTCAGCGTACAGGCAGTACTCATCATTCAGACGAATGGCAATCAGTAGTGCTTCCAAACAAACATTTCGACAGGAGGACATATTCTCATGGCCTGTTATTCTTCGTGGTAATCACACGACAATCGAACAGTAACACGTGCAGCGCACGAATTCCGATGCCGCGGTAACACAAAAATAACCGTCCATCTCCGTGTACTGAACGTACAGGAGAGAGAACGGACGGTCAGCAAAGCAAAACGATGCATGCCGCTTCGAGGAGCAAAAACAAATAGCAGATCAAGGAGATGGACTATATTAGGGGACGGATAAACGAGGCACATGGCAGGCGAAGTACCAAATCTTACTAAACAAAGCTCTCCTAATGTCCTTCAGCTATGGCACAGACGTGACCAAAGCTTCACAAGTTCTTTAGACTTCTTTCATGTACTCTGAAGATAGATAAGAGTCTACTAGGCAGAGAATAATGAGGCAGGCTGCAACAGCTTCTTCTAAGCAATAGGCAGCAGACAGCCTCCGGTCTGGTGAAGCATGGCATCAATCTCGTCGCCATCTTCCATCTCAAGCTGAAGCAGTTTGCACACAAGCAAATTCAGAGGTTTATCACATGTTCGGGAGCTATAGTCTAACAAGTTTGCAGGGAAGTTTGCTCGCCACGCACCTCATCAGGGGTTTGCTCGCCACGGAGCCTACGACCATCAAACAGGAATGCAATAGCATTCATATCCACAGACTGGCGGTCGCAGTAGGCATTCATCAGCTTCTTCAGTTGGGTTGATCTCTTGATGCGGAAGAACACCTCATTGCCATCCTACAGCACAAGGGATGAGACCGATAAGACTAGGCGAGAAAACACAAACTGCAGCAACTTCGTAAAACGACTCCACAATGAGGTAAATTGGCCCTTTGCCTTATCTAAATTTTGACACACAGTCAGACATGCTGCATGTGCTTTCATAAAGAATATGTACAACAAAAGATAACTTTAAGTAGAACAATCACTAGATAATATGAACCTGATTGCTCTGAATAACATCACAGAATTAGTTAACATATATGCATATTGTGAAAAGGACTTCATTCAACCGAAGTACAATTCTAACTGCATATTTGATTAAAAAAACATTTTTCTAGCACATAACATGCCAACTGCACACCACTGGCGGTGAACGGCACGCTATCAAGAATCCCCTGTTTATAAACAGACATGTTGTGTCTTAGATATTAGCACAAGAATTATGTTGTTAATCAATGACATTTTGCATTAAGTTAAATGCATGTATGAAACTGGCTAAAGGAAAGGGTTTACTGCAGCTGGGTTCAATGCCTTCCTTGGGTATAAAGGACTGAGTCGCTGAGACTGAGACAGTCTATTTGACTTGAAGAAATTCTAAAACATAGAACATGTACTCCATAAAATTATCTTTTCTTGACACAACAGTTGATGGGAAGATATAGGGAGCAAAAGAAGGATCTTCACATGGTGTTTACCGATTTGAAGCCTATGACAAAATACCAAGAAAGGTCATGTGATGGACGCTCCGAAAGAAAAAAAGACAAAGTATGTTACCCTAATCAAGGAACATATGGTAGCAATACTAATGGCTTTCCTATTAAAATAGCACTACAACAAAAATCAGTGCTGAGAGCATACACGAGGGATCTAATCTGCAATAACAATATATGTGATAGGGTGGGGATAGCACCAATTGAAGAGAAACTTGTCAAATGGTTTGAACATCTCCAACGGAAGCCTTCTGAGGCACCGGTACGTAGTAGAATTTTAAAATGTATCAAAAACATAAGAGGCAGAGGTCGGGGTCGACCAAAACTGATGTGCAAGGAAGCAGTTAAAAGAGACTTGAGTGATTGGAATGTATCCAAAAAGTAGGCTTTGGATAGAAGCGCATGGAAGTTACCGATCAACGTACCAGAACCATGACATAAGAAGATTTAGGAATAATGTTTTAGGCTCTCGGTTCAGATAGCAAGATGTAGGCTTAGGGTTTTAGTCATGTAGTTTTTATTATAAGGTTCTTGTTTCTTTGACCTTGAGGAGGTTTCATTTTTAGCTTACCCTAACTTGTTAGGGACAAAAAACCTTGTTGTTATTATATAGAACACGTACTCCTTTGTGAACTGGAAATACATGTGGGCGTCATCTTTCCGGTTTCTAAAAGCTATCTTTTGGCTTTTCTACAGTAACTAACAATAATGTCTTTTCAGAGAGGGCTACAAGTTGATTGTAGTACACACTATAGCGACTTCATTTATATCGACCAAAACCGTATCCAAGTTTTTGCTATTCCGTACTCTCTCACGAATAACCCAAAGTCATAAGCCGAAACAAAAAAAAATAGGCCCACAAACTTGTATTAACCACTTACATAAACAAGCAGCTCTAATTTTACTATGGAAAGGACATTACGCAAGGGTTGCAGAAACCAACAGTAACAAACCAGTCACAACCACTTACAAGTTACAAGGAATCCTAGTCAAAGCATAAAGTGGGATTCGGAGAAACACATAGGAACCTCGCTAAGTTATACATGATAATCACCAATTTCAGCTTTACATACCCAAATCCACAACACAAGATGAAAAATTAGGACTTTATTAGATCAGGGAACACCAAGGGCTTGTTCTTTACCTCACAAGCTGACGGCTTTTGGCTTTTGTTACAGTACCTAACTTTCAAACGGAGTATTTTCTCAAGACGGGGTCTACAAATTAAACGATCTATACATTAAAAGCCCAACATCTGTACCAACCAAAATTGCAAGTGAATATATGTCTTTCCGTAAGCTGTATAGTAAACAGCCAAAATTAAAAAATTTCAACCAAAAACCATAAGCCGCAGCCGAAAAGAACATGCCCAAATCTACTAGAAACTTGTATATATGGATTATGGCCCCTAACCAAGACTGCAAACTTACTAGCAACGCTGTTCAATAGACCCATAACGACACTGCACGTCACACTGTAAGTATTCCAAAACAATTAGACTATCAAGTATCATGGGGTTGAAATTCTTTATCATGGTGACTAATTACCCAGTGTTTCATATTGCTCTTGTTCACCATTGTCTACCTCCATCAGAAATTCAGCATCCAGCCACTAGACCTAACACAGATTGGCTCGATCGATGTCATCTTATGCAGGGGCGGAGCCACACCCCAAGTAGGGTAGGCTTCAGCCTAGGGTATAGAAAAATATCTAGTATACAGCTCGGGTAAATTCAGTCTGGGTAACATTTTTATGGTCCAGCTCAGATAGCCTAGATCATTCCACCACTGAGTCTAGCACGTAACCAAATGCATTTTCTGTTCTTCACACCGTCTTCAAATAATGTTTACTGCGAAAATTGACAGTTCAATCTAACATCTGCAGGTTCAATCTAGCATGTACACAACAAGCAGTATACCTGCGACACCAGGGACGCATGCATGCGAATAACCCCCTAGGCCTACAGCATACCGCAATCAAAACCTAGAACGAACGAGCAGCACCATGCCATCAGCGGCTACACTACCAATCTCACCCAAGCCTACACAATTCTACCAACACAAGAGGTGACCTAGTAGAGGCCGATCATGACCAGAACATAAGGATTTCAGGGTTGCCGGGGGGGGTGATATTAAGGATCAGAGGCAGACCTGTCCCTTGACCTTGAGGTTGATGCAAGCGCCACCCTGCTCACCTGCCGGCTTCTTGTCCTCCTCCCCCGTCGTGCTGGACATCTCGTCCAAGCCTCTCTTCATCCTCGCACGGGTAGGTCGGATTGATCTGTCGGTTCTAACGATCGAGGTTGGAGTGGGGTGTCTGGACCCGGAGGATCTTATAGGCTACCGCCGAGTGGATTGGATACGCGGCCTCGCGTCCAGGATCTCACCCGCACGAGGCGCCTGTGGGCTCGTGCGGGAGGGCGTGCGGGCTGTTCGGGCTCAGGATCGTCTACGCCGCGCATGATCGTAGCGAACCCGGTCAAGCGGTGGGCCACACTGCCCCCGATCTCTGCCCTATCCTATTGCAACGGAGCTATATAATAGTATTCTATTGCGAATTTGCGATGGAGTTATCCGCTTCTCTTTCCATTTTTTTCGTGCGTGAATGCGTGATGTGTGAAACGGGCGTGCGATGCGAATGCGACGGTCATGCGGCTGACGAAGCATCGCGTATCGTCACATCGAAGCAACATCGTAGATGGGGGCGTAATAAAGGCATATGACGAAGGAGTTGGCCCATGCGATGATTTTTTTAATCAAAAATTAAAACGGTTGTATCTTCTAATCCAATTCACATCTGTTTGAACTATTACGGTGCCGCTCGGTTAGATTATGGAGTGTTGTTTTGTTACTATGATTCAACAACGTGTCGTCTTCCACCAGTGTTGTTTTGTAATTATGATTCTACGACATGCCTGTGAGACCAGTAATAACATAAGCGCTCTATATCCTCATTTTTTGACACACAAACATAATAGGACCAATTATTCCGAGATGCAGCATGACACTATCCATAAGAATAGTTGCATACAACAAAACCTTATATTTATGTGAAATAAAATGTGCTAGATATACAATTCATGCATCTCTAATGTCGCCTCGGAAGAATTTCACATGATGGTTGCGATGACTAACAGTAACCACCCAGTCACCACTAGTTCAAAAAAATCCTTGATAGAACTATTGGCAAGTAATGCCAAGTTATCGATGATACTACAAAGTTATTTCAAATCACTTCTTGCACAGCCATACCGAGTTAAATATGATACTACTACTAACCATTCCACATTATCCCAGTTGCTGAAAAACTAGGAATTTTATGTATGGCACTCCGGCATAAAACAAGTACAACAGTCAACAAAGATGTTGCTCTAAACACTGATACTACAAAGATTTCACCTTATTACTGTTTCTCTCCATTAGAAACTCAGCAGCCAGACACCAGTCCTACCACAGATTGATTGATGCATCATAATCACTTCCCTTCCTTTACACACCTTTTAGACAAAGGTTCAAAACAATTGAAATCAAGCGCATACTACAGCGAGTCTAGGGATGCCGGACGCATGCTTAGAACGACCTAAGGCATGAACCGTATCACACTAGCACCACAGCAACACCACACCAACCTGAAATTCTGAATCCATGGCTCGGAGAGCCGAACACACTAAATCAACAGCACCACAGCATGGATGCCCTACCAATCTCAATTCCCGAATCGAAGCAATTCTAACAATACAAGAACCGCAGGAATCGCTGAGTGGAGGGGAGAGAAGAGGCAGAGGCAGACCTGTCCCTTGACCTTGAGGTTAATGTGGGCGCCGCCGCCCTGCTCGCCCGCCGGCTTCTTGTCCTCCTCTCCCGCCGCGGCCGACATCTCCAACCCTCTCCTCCTCGCAAGATCCGTACCAAACCAAGCACAGGTTTGAGATTTGATGCTTCTGCAACACAATCCAACGATCTGTATCAATGGGAGGAACGAACTGCAGGAGACGACTTGGTTCGATCGATTGATATCTCCGTGCCTGCGCGGACCCCAAGGCTCTTATAGTGCGGCGACTCAGAGCAGGATTTAATACTCCCCTGGCGTCCGGATCCACCCTGCGCGGGCACCCTGTGGGCCACTTGGCCCCGCCCCTGGGATTGGCCGGGGTGGCGAGGACGGCGTGCGGGCTGTTCGGGCACCGGATCGTCTGCGGCCGTCGCTTCGGGTGGGGCCGCATAAAACTCCGCGCGTACTTTGCACGCCGGGTCATTGCCGCCCTCTTTTCAAAAGAAAATTTTGTTTTTTTTTCTCCCCGCTCGTGTGAACGCGTGTCGGCGTGTGTATGTTCACTTGCACAGTGTCTTCCGCTCCTTTTCGTGTTTATTTAAAAAGAGAAAAATATCGGTCTCCTTTTTAAAATTCTTTTCCCTCGAAGCAAGCTGCACTGCACACGAATAGGATTTTCTTTCGAAAATTGGTCGCACTAGATCAGTACAGTAACAATTAAGATGTGTAAATTAATCTCTCAAAAAAGTGTGTAAATTAATCTCTCTAAAAAAAATCTTGTTTTGCTCTGAGAAGCAGCGCAGAATGGATTTGTTGGGGCTGAACAGGCCCACTCCAAACTAGTTAGAAACATAATTGGGCCAGGCTGACCACGATGGGCCTGGGTCTACCTAGCCGAAGCCGCAACGGGCTGGATGTTAAAGCCGAAGGCCGGGCCCACGCTGCAGTGACGGTAGACCGCGCGGCGACGCTTCTAGAAAAACCCCTCCAAAACAAAGGCGCAGCAGCAACCAGAGCGTTCGCCGTCGTTCTGTCCGTCTCTCCGATCGGAGCGGCGCGAATATCAAAGCAAGGCGAGTCCCGCCCCCGCTGACGCGATGGCTTCTTCGCCGCTCCGGACCGTGCACCTCCGCTGGTCGTCGCTGCCTGCCGCGGCGGAGGCGGCGATCGCCGTGGAGGGAGGAGGCGGGGTGGACCTCGCCCGGGTGGGCCGCGCGCTGGGGCTGGACCCCACCACCGTCCGCCTCAACGGCTACTTCCTCAGCCACGGGCCGGGCCACGTCTCCTCCGCCGTCACATGGCGCGCGCTCCTCGCCTTCTTCGCAGCACGCGGGCTGCCCACCGGCGCCGACCCCGCCGCGCCTATCGCCGTCAACGGCAAGCCCGCGCCCTCAGGTGCGCCTCTCATCGTTGGTTACACAGCGCACTCCATGCTGCCGTGTCCTTGAGGAACCGCGAGTTCTTGATTGATGCTACTACTAAGAAGCAACAGGGCTGGATTGTGTGTATGCTTATTTTCTCACATTTACTTTGTCAATTGCGGATGTGGAAACTACATTGTCGGATCGAGAGGTCACCCATGTGGGATGCTTGATCGATGCTTGTGAATTTTTGTGCTTTGTGTGGGAAGCCTTACCCGCGGGTTGGTCTCTGATTCTCTCAAGCATGCTCCTTTTAACTAGTAGCAGTAAAGAATTGTTCATAGTCGGTGCATGATTTTTGAGTCAGTTTCAATGTTCAATAGACAATAGTACCAACTGGTTTGAGCAAATTGGAGACGTATTTAGATTAGGAATGAGCGGGGAATTAATTATCACGGAAGGATATTGAGATATTGAACTGCCCTGGTACGTATGCTTAAGTCCTAGAAATTCTAGGCTTTGTTGGCGTTTTAGTCTGAACTTTTGCAACTTTAACTCTTCCTGATCACTGATCTTTGAGACAGCTGACACTACACCTGTCATAGTCTCACAAGTCACAACATCCTCATTGAATTGTTGTGGAGCAATTATCTGACATCAAATGCTACTTGTCAATGTCCAAGTTCGATTCCTTACGCATATTTCGTGATCATATGAATCAATACCTTATCTGCTTAATGCTAGAAGAATGCCGTTATGTCATATATTACACTGGAAGAATCTGATTTCAATTACTTCCACAAAATTTTGATCTGAATCTGCAAATTATATTTCTTTAGATCCTACCATTCATATGTGCTCAAAGCAAAAGGCCGGGTTGGAAGCTGAAAAATGTTCTAAGAAGAACAAGCTCCAAGAGAACAGCTCATCTCTGTCAAAATCTGTCGATGAGCTACTTAGCGATGATATCACCATTGGCTTGAAGAGAATACTCAGATTGGACGAGACTAGTCCAGCTAAGAAGATTAAGCAGGTAGAATACAGCTCAGGTGAGTGACAACTGACAAAGCTCTCAAAGTCAACTAATGAATTCATATTCATAAATAAACTACAAAATATTCTGAAATCTGAACGCTTCCTTACTTGTTCCTCATTGGATGTCCAGTCAATGGAGCAGAAACACAGCAGCCAGTTATATTCTCTTGCAGCTTTGTCAACGGACACGCAAAGCGTCCACGGGATGAGGAGATGGTCACCTCAAGTTCATGCAAAAGAGTTCGGTGATGGCAGGCAATCTGTCTTGCAGACTGGGATTGTATTGTGTCACAAGTCATGGAAAACAAAACTCACGATCGATTTACTTGAAACAACTCCCAGAGCTATGGTGATGAACTGACATGGCTAAGAAGCCTACTGAAGTAGTGATTCTCCAGCTTGGTCATGTAGTTTGGTTGAGAAGGTCGTAGTTTTGGTTTGGACATAATGCTAGCTGCAACAATTGTATACTCGAGTATTTCTCGTGTACATGTGTGTCTGATATGATGCCAAGAACTGCAAATGTATTGTCTTGTGAATATAATAATGGCTGGTTTGGGATGTTGTACATTTAGATTTCAAAATGCTAGCGCCAATTACAGTCAATCTGTATCAGTGCATTTGTCGCGTGGTTATCGTCCACGATGTTTGTTGTTGTCAAAACAGAAATATACTTTTCAGCACATTTGTCGTATGATATCATACTTATTGTCAAAGCAGAAATATACTTCTCGACTTCTTGAAGAAAGTGCTAGAAAAAGCTCCAGTACTAACGCACAGGAGTACATGACTTCATACACAGAAAAAAACATTTATCAAGAGATTCGGCAAAACTCATATTTGTGCGTACTTTTGGGCTTGCATGTAAATACTTGAGGATGAGTTCCCTAAGCCTGGGGACAAAACAACAGCAACATAAACCTTTCAGGAGTAAGCAGTCAACACAAGATATAAACTGCATATCGGGGTATTTAGTATTTACAACGAACAAAGAATGATACAGCAAATGAGGCAAGAATGCCCCATTACAGGAAAAGATTAAAAGAACAGAGCTACAACAAAGCTGGCAGCTAACCGGTCTAAACTCTACACTGTTATGAATTATATGACCTTGCATCTCGGAAACAAAATACATACAACAAAATGAAGCATATGAAATCTGATAGCTGATTGCAAGATCACAACAACCAACAAGGCTGCACCATCTGAAGTTGACTTGGAAGTGTGAGGATGGCATTCCGTTAAATCATGACCAAAGGATGGAGGCAAGCTGAGTAAGATACGCCGGTTACAACTGGAGAAGTTCAATTATTTCCTTCATGGTCGACAATGCCTACAACTCTCATCCAATATGTCTCCTTCGGAGAACACCAAGCTAAATTTCTGAGGCTAGTCTCCAATGCAACATATTTTACCTCTCCAAAAGTGCAAAAGATTTACTTGGAACACCTGACTGACACAAATAGGATAGCATTTTGCCAATCATTGCATCCAATATATTTCAGGCTTCAATTTTGTCACCAAAAAGGAGGATCGTATCTCTTCAACAAAATGATCCTTCCAGTCAGAAAAGAAGCAAATGGTAGTAAGCCATTCAAGGCTGGAATAATATGCCCCAGCAAAGCATAAAATATGAATCGGTGAACCCAATACGGCAACCAGACAACCTCCTTCCTGTGAGACATTGAAACAGAACCATAAAGAATGCGGTATAAAACAGATGGACATAAATTCCCGACCAAATGGGTGAGGTGAAACAAATGGCCTCCCAGCATGAGCCAGATGTTTCCATTGCCGTCTAGTGTGTTGACACAAAACCTTCCAGCGAAGCCGCAAATAACTCCCAATAAAATGAAAACGAAAGTTACAGGCATATTTGATCCAGTCATCTCAGAGCGCTGGAGTGCTAACCAAGCAAATGCCAAAATCATTACAATGCCAAAGAACATACATGTTGCCGCTATTAGATGACATCTGATAAAGAGCAACCCAAAATTGAAGTTTGACAGTCAGTTTGGCATCCACCATGATTTATGTCCCTGCATGAGAGAGAGAGAGAGAAGTTTCTGATTACTAAAGAGACTTGTTAAGAGTATTATTCGTCCACAACAAAAGTACACGAACATACCCTTGAAGCAATCGAGCAAACTGCTGTGACATCAGTTATCCGTTGCTATGAATAAATATCAGTTCCATATCCAAAACATGCTGACATAATTATCACCGCACTAACAAGAAAATCTATTAAGTGTCCTAAGGATTTGTGCATGTCTTGTGTCCTGCATCTGAGTCTTGAATTTCTCCCCTTGGAAGGAAGCTTTCTGAAATCCCAAAGATAATTTAATCTTCTCTAATTTGTGAGAGTGGGAGCTAAGAGCAGATGTTGTGCTACTTAATTGACAAGATTACTCAATGTGGACAAACACTAGGCTTGCACAACCCATAAGGCCACAACAAAGTTAAGCCAAATTCCTCTCCTGTCTTGTTCGTGATCAGTGATGGCGGTCCAAAATTATAACCCATTGTATTCCATCTTTCATTCTACAAGCAAACAGTCAAATTTTTTGCTGCAATTTGTTAACATTTTAAGTTTTTAAGTATCCTTCAAACGGTCACACACTCACACTGAAGCTCAACCATACACTCGCAATATATTTTTTTGCACCGTGAAACTACCCTCAACAGAACAAAAATTTTGTTAGAGTATGTACAATAATATAGACAACTGCTGTCTATATACTCATCCATGTCATTCAGAGATAAGACTAAAGACAACTTTTACTATAGGTTGTTTCTTAAGTTTGTTTTTTTGTGAAACACTAATCTTTTAATTATGACATGGAAAAAATATTTGTTATAGACAACAAATCATGTAATAGTGTTTTGTGCTATCTATAATCTTTTAAGGCTTATAGATGGCTGACATCACTGTATTGTACTGCCCTTAAGACTATCTGCGTCGCCGGTCGCTAATAGAATTGAAAATTACAATGCTACAAATGTTGGCACGAACATCGCTCAGAGCCTCACGAACCACGCAAAAATCGCAACATTTTTTTGGGGGGCAGGGGGACGTCGCTTCCCTGTTTCCTTGCCGGCAACACTCTATTTCTTTATAGATGTTCGTGGTCGAAGTTGAGCGTAATCATTAGAAAGGCGTGATCATTATAAGTACATAACGTGGTCGTAATTATCATCAGAGTACTTATTCGGAGGTTACAAGTACCTGAGCAAGCGGTCGAAGTCAAACAGAGTGTTGCCACCGGGAAGCCGTGTCTGGTGGGGTTGAATGAGGAAAACCAGAAGCTAGTACGTACCTGCGTGAGAACGGACGCGAACGACATCCCCAAAGGCAGCGCAAGGTCGTCCCGCACACCACCGCCTCCATTTCCTCCGCCGTCGCCGTCGCCACCCCGAGAAGCCAAGGTGGGTGCCGGGCGCCGCCGCAGACGGAGCCGGACCCCCTTGCGCGGCCGGGAGGCCCGAGAAGCAGGGGAGCCGAAACAGGAGGTTAACTATATACTAAATGATTAAATATTTCATAAATAAACAACCTATCTATAGGCCGTTGAAGTAGTAATTCGGGAAAGATTTTTTTTGTTTCGGAAATATTGATGTGACGATTTTGGGCCGGTCTAAATAGGCCTTGAAACGGCCCACTATTCCTTCGGGCCGAGACAGCGTCTGCATGGCTGGCACCGACGGCAGAGCAAGCATTGGCAAGCGTGCATGCCAAATTGCCAATTGCCGTTCTAAATAAAAGGAAAAAAATAAATGCGCCAATGTGTATCAGATTTGTCGCATGCATTGTATTGCTGGTTTCGAAACAAACAGGGAGGAAAAATAAAGATATTTGGAGATGCGAGTTATCGATACCCGTACCTCTCGCATGCTAAGCGAGTGCTCTAACATCTGAATTACCATCCCCATTGTTCCAGTTTCTCAGATTTCATGTCTCGTTGACACGAAACGAGATCACCGTCACCCCTCACGTAGAACTGTACTGAGTTATATATTCACCAATTCACGTAACTCGACCATTCAGAATTGTAACGTACACTGCTAACTACGTATATGCTGTTGTTTGTTGTATGCACTCTGCAGCACGTACCTGGCTAGCAGCTGCTAGCTGGTGACTACGGTGTCGTCCGTCCATGTAGCTGTAGTGGTGCGTTTGCAGGGCTTTTTTTTGCACTTATAGCATATTTAGAGCCTATATTTATAAAAATATCAGTATACATACAATAGTAATAGAAATATCTGTTTTGACGTTCAGTCATCGAGCGATAGCGCCATGGAGCTGACATGTAGCCAGCAGTGCCCCGTAGCCGTGCGGCAGAGGCCTACCCTCCAGCTACCGTGTGGCTCCCTCTATGTTGCCCTGCCATCAGACAGCAAGTAATTAAGCCAGCTAATTAGCCGGCTTAATTACTAGTTTATATTTACTGCTTATTTGAATTTTTAAATATAGTAAATAAGCTCAAAAAATTACAAAATTTTATATGCAGCCGTCTGACATAATGTGCTTGATCGTGTAATTTTTTTATAATTTTATACACTTTAAATGTTGCTCGAAAATTTATATGATTATGCTATTTGTAGAAGTTGTTACATATAGCAAATGGGCTTCAAAAATTATAAAATTTTATGTGCAGCCTCTCGACATAATTAACCTAATTGTCTATTTTTCAATAATTTTATGTGCTTTGATTTTACTATATTAATTTATGTTAATTTAATCATAGTTAGTGATATGTGATACTCATTTAATTCACGATTTAAATCGTAGGCCACACGTCCACATGCGGTGGCCATCTTTTGTAGTGTGTGATCTTCTTCCTTCGCACATATGTTACCCCCTTGTTGTTATCCTCCTTCTCTTCCCTTCTTCGCATATATGTTAGCTTGTTAATGTCGTTCCTCCTTGCCCACTCTCTCGTCCACATATATGTCACTCTGTCCATATCGTCCCCTTTAGCTCACTCCCCTGTCCGCACATATATCACTCTTACCATACCATCCCCCTGGTCCATAGTGTCGCACATCAACAATGAGTCCATAATTTCTAGTGACAATGCACTGGCTTCTTTTTTCGCTCGGCCCCTATACATGGAGTTGTAATTTACCCTAATTTATAATCCAATGGCTTGCCAGTGTTAATGGTTCCGGTGTACCGATGAAGCAACAGAGCTGTACCTGAGGAACACCCAACTCTCAGCATACAAACCAAAAACAGCCAGACCACTAACTCAAGTCAGTGTATTTTTACCTGAGGACATATTCTCATGGCCTATTATTCTTCGTGGTAATCACACGACAATCGAACAGTCACACGTGCAGCGCACGAATTCCGCTGCCGCGGTAACACAAAAATAACCGTCCATCTCCGTGTACTGAACGTACAGGAGAGAGAACGGACGGTCAGCAAAGCAAAACGATGCATGCCGTTTCGAGGAGCAAAAACAAATAGCAGATCAACGGGGGTACCAACGAGTCACATGGCAGGCGAAGTACCAAATCTTACTAAACAAAGCTCTCCTGATGTCCTTCAGCTATGGCACAGACATGACCAAAGCTTCACAAGTTCTTTAGACTTCTTTCATGTACTCTGAAGATAGATAAGAGTCTACTAGGCAGAGAATAATGAGGCAGGCTGCAACGGCTTCTAAGCAATAGGCAGCAGACAGCCTCCGGTCTGGTGAAGCATGGCATCAATCTCGTCGCCATCTTCCATCTCAAGCTGAAGCAGTTTGCACACAAGCAAATTCAGAGATTTATCACATGTTCGGGAGCTACTAGTTTAACAAGTTTGCAGGGAAGTTTGCTCGCCACGCACCTCATCAGGGGTTTGCTCGCCACGGAGCCTACGACCATCAAACAGGAATGCAATAGCATTCATATCCACAGACTGGCGGTCGCAGTAGGCATTCATCAGCTTCTTCAGTTGGGTTGATCTCTTGATGCGGAAGAACACCTCATTGCCATCCTACAGCACAAGGGATGAGACCGATAAGACTGGCGAGAAAACACAAAAACTGCAGCAACTTCGTAAAACGACTCCACAATGAGGTAAAATGTGGACACATCCAACCATCACATACAAAGCTTGATGGGTTGATGAGTAAATAGATGAAGGATTCTATAACTTTTGAATCGAAGGATCACATCCAGTGAAAAACTCACAACCTCAAACAAATACATGCTATCAACTTCTGGCCTTTGTGTAGTGTTATTTTTGCTATACTGGCCTCTACTGTGAGTTTGCAATCATCAATAAGCTTGCAACTGGCCCTTTGCCTTATCTAAATTTTGACACACAGTCAGACATGCTGCATGTGCTTTCATAAAGAATATGTACAACAAAGGATAACTTTAAGTAGAACAATCACTAGATAATATGAACCTGATTGCTCTGAATAACATCACAGAATTAGTTAACATATATGCATATTGTAAAAAGGACTTCATTCAACCGAAGTACAATTCTAACTGCATATTTGATTAAAAAAACTTTTTTCTAGCACATAACATGCCAACTGCACACCACAGGCGGTGAACGGCAAGCTATCAAGAATCCCCTGTTTATAAACAGACATGTTGTGTCTTAGATATTAGCACAAGAATTATGTTGTTAATCAATGACATTTTGCATTAAGTTAAATGCATGTATGAAACTGGCTAAAGGAAAGGGTTTACTGCAGCTGGGTTCAATGCCTTCCTTGGGTATAAAGGACTGAGTCGCTGAGACTGAGACAGTCTATTTGACTTGAAGAAATTCTAAAACATAGAACATGTACTCCATAAAATTATCTTGACACAACAGTTGATGGGAAGATATAGGGAGCAAAAGAAGGATCTTCACATAATGTTTACCGATTGAAGCCTATGACAAAATGCCAAGAAAGGTCATGCGATGGACGCTCCGAAGGAAAAAAAGTCCTAGCAAAGTATGTTGCCCTAATTAAGGAGCATATGGTAGCGATACAATGGCTTTCCTATTAAGATAGCACTACACCAAAAGTTAGTGCTGAGAGCATACATTTTTGTCCAAATGATGGACTACGTCACATGAGTCTTACAAGGAGAAATCCCTTAGTGTATGCGTTTCACTGACGATGTAGTGCTAGTTGACGAGAGTAGGATATGTGTCGCCAGAAAACTAGAGTTGTGGAGGAAGACTTTAGAATCGAAGGGGTTTAGACTTAGTAGGATTAAAACTGTGTATGAGACATGATTTCATCGGTACTAGGGCAGATGATGGAGATATTTGTCTGAACGAACTAATAGTGCCTAGGATTACGAGGGACATTTTTCGATATTTGGAATCGATACTACAGTGGAACGACGAGATTGATGAAGATGTAAGCCACAAAAGTTGACATGTGCGATAAAAAAAAGTCCATCAAAAGTTAAATAGTAAGTTATATAAGACAACGACCATTCTTGCGATGCTATATAGAGCGTAATGCTATGTGATACAGTGGGATGACGAGATTGATGAAGACATGTGCCACAAGATAAGAGAGGGGTGGGTAAAACAGCACCATGCATCAGGGGTCTTATGTGATAAAAAAATTCATCAAAAGTTAAAGGACAAGTCCTATAGGACGGCAATCAGACTTACGATGCTATATGGAGCAAAATGTTAGACGACTAAAAGACAACATGTACAGAAGATGAGTGTAGCGGATATGAAGATGCCACGATGGACCTATGGTCACACGAGGGATCTAATCTGCAATAACAATATACGTGATAGAGTAGGGGTAGCACCAATTGAAGAGACTTGTCCAATATTGCTTGAAATGGTTTGAACATCTCCAAAGGCACCGGTACGTAGTGGAATTTTAAAACGTATCGAAAACATAAGAGGCAGAGGTCAGGGTCGACCAAAACTGACGTACGAGGAAGCTGTTAAAAGAGACTTGAAAGATTGGAATGTATCCAAAAAGTTGGCTTTGGATAGAAGCGCATGAAAGTTACCGATCAACGTACCAGAACCATGACATAAGAAGATTTAGGAACGATGTTTTAGGCTCTCGGTTCAAATAGCAAGATGTAGGGCTTAGGGTTTTAGCCCTGTAGTTTTTATTATAAAGTTCTCATTTCTTTGACCTTGAGGATGTTTCATTTTTAGCTTACCCTAACTTGTTAGGGACAAAAAACTTTGTTGTTATTGTATAGAACACGTACTCCTTTGTGAACAAGAAATACATGTGGTCGTCATCTTTCCGATTTCTAAAAGCTACCTTTTGTCTTTTCTACAGTAACTAGCAACGGAGTGTCTTTTCAGAGGGGGGCTACAAGTTGATTGTAATACACACTATAAAGACTTCATTTATATCGACCAAAACCATATCGAGTTTCTGTTATTCTGTACTCTCTCACGAATAACTCAAAAGTCATAAGCCGAAACAAAAAAGAATAGGCCCACAAACTTGTATTAACCACTAACATAAACAAGCAACTCTAATTTTACTATGGAAAGGACATTACGCAAGGGTTGCAGAAACCAACGGTAACAAACCAATCATAACCACTTACAAGTTACAAGGAATCCCAGTCAAAGCATAAAGTGGGATTCGGAGAAACACATAGGAACCTTGCTAAGTTATACATGATAATCACCAATTTCAACTTTACATACCCAAATCCACAACACTAGATGAAAAATTAGGACTTTATTAGATCAGGGAACACCAATTCTACTAGAAACTTGTATATATGGGTTGTGGCCCCTAACCAAGACTGCAAACTTACTAGCAGCGCTGTTCAATAGACCCAACGACACTGCACGGCACACTGTAAGTATTCCAAAACAATTAGACTATCAAGTATCTTGGGGTTGAAAATCTTTATCATGATGACTAATTACACAGTGTTTCATATTGCTCTTGTTTACCATTGTCTACCTCCACTAGAAATTCAGCATCCAGACACTAGACCTAACATAGATTGGCTCGATCGATGTCATCTTATGCAGGGGCGAAGCCACACCCCAGACAAGGTAGGCTTCGGCCCGGGGTGTAGAAAAATATCTAAGTATACAGCTCGGGTAAAATCAGTCTGGGTAACATTTTCATAGTCCAGCTCAGATAGCCTAGATTATTCCACCACTGAGCCTAGCGCGTAACCAAATGCATTTTCTGTTCTTCACACCGTCTTTAGATAATGTTAATGAGAAAATTGACAGTTCAATCTAACATATGCAGGTTCAATCTAGCATGTACACAACATGCAGTATACCGGCGACACCAGGGACGCATGCATGCGAATAACCCCTAGGCCTACAGCATACCACAATCAAAACCTAGAACGAACGAGCAGCGCCATGCCATCGGCGGCTACACTACCAATCTCACCCAAGCCTACACAATTCTACCAACACAAGAGGCGACCTAGTAGAGGCCGATCATGACCAGAACATAAGGATTTCAGGGGTGGCGGGGGGTGATATGATGGATAGGAGGCAGACCTGTCCCTTGACCTTGAGGTTGATGTTGATGTGGGCGCCGCCGCCGCCGACTTCTTCCGCCGTCTTTGGACATCTCGTCCAAGCCTCTCTTCCTCCTCGCACGGTATGTCGGATTGATATGTCGCACCGCCGCAGGGCCCAGCGATCAGGGTTGGAGCGGGGTGTCCGGACCCGAAGGATCTTATAGGGCGACTGCTCAAAGCTGGATTGGATATGCAGCCTCGCGTCCGGGATCTCCCCACGCGGGGCGCCTGTGGGCCGCGTGTTTTGCCGATTGGATTGGCCGGGTTCGTGCGGGAGGGCGTGCAGGCTGTTCGGGCTTGGGGTCATCTGCACCGTGCATGATCTGCACGCGGACCCGGTCAAGCGGCGGGCCCCACTGACCCCGGTGTCCACCCTATCCTATTGCGACAGAGCTATATAATAATATTCTATTTCGAATTTGTGACGGAGTTATCCGCTTCTCCTCTTTCCTTTTTTTTATGTGTGAATGCATGATGTGTGAAACGGGCGTGCGATGCGAATGCAACTGTCATGCGGTTGACGAAGCATCGTGTATCATCACATCGAAGCAACATCGTAAATGGGGGCCGTGTGTATGCCAGGCCGAGGCCGGCGTAATAAAGGCATATGACGAAGGAGTTGGCCCGTGCAATGATTTTTTTAATCAAAAATTAAAACGGTCGTATCTTCTAATCCAATTCACATCTGTTTGAACTATTACGGTGCCGCTCGGTTAGATTGAAATAAGCTGGTTTATAGCTGAAATTGCACTGAAACTGGTTGAAATTACACTGTAGAAACTTCCCTAAAACCATTCCTATTTGACATGTAAGATCTGACAATATGCAATCATCATAAACAGAGCTAGATTTGTAAATGGAGAAAATACTATGAAATTTTTTATTTGAAGAAACCAGAAATAACACCCATTTAAAAAGCTCACAACCACAAAGAAAATTGGGATATGTACTTTCAATTTCTGGTCTTCCACCAGTGTTGTTTTGTTACTATGATTCAACAACGTGTCGTCTTCCACCAGTGTTGTTTTGTAATTATGGTTCTACGACATGCCTGTGAGACCAGTAATAACATAAGCGCTCTATAGTCCTCATTTTTTGACACACAAACGTAATAGGACCACTTATTCCGAGATGCAGCATGACACTATCCATAAGAATAGTTGCATACAACAAAACCTTATATTTATATGAAATAAAATGTGCTAGATATACAATTCATGCATCTCTAATGTCGCCTCGGAAGAATTTCACATGATGGTTGTGATGACTAACAGTAACCACCCAGTCACCACTAGTTCAAAAAAATCCCTGATAGAACTATTGGCAAGTAATGCCAAGTTATCGATGATACTACAAAGTTATTTCAAAGCACTTCTTGCACAGCCATACCGAGTTAAATATGATACTACTACTAACCATTCCACATTATCCCAGTTGCTGAAAAACTAGGAATTTTATGTATGGCACTCCGGCACAAAACAAGTACAACAGTCAACTAAGATGTTGCTCTAAACACTGATACTACAATGATTTCACCTTATTACTGTTTCTCGTCACCAATCTCCATTAGAAACTCAGCAGCCAGACACCAGTCCTACCACAGATTGATTGATGCATCATAATCACATCCCTTCCTTTACACACCTTTTAGACAATGGTTCAAAACAATTGAAATTCGAACATGCAGAAAAACTCATCCCATTGCGTTTCTTATGTGGAGGCACAAACACGCACACGAGCAAATCAAGCGCATACTACAGCGAGTCTAGGGATGCCGGACGCATGCCTAGAACGACCTAAGGCATGAACCATATCACACTAGCACCACAGCAATACCACACCAACCTGAAATTCTGAATCCATGGCTCGGAGAGCCGAACACACTAAATCAACAGCACCACAGCATGGATGCCCTACCAATCTCAATTCCCGAAGCGAAGCAATTCTAACAATACAAGAACCGCTAGGGAGAAGAAGTTTCAGTGGGACAACGCATGAATCGCTGAGTGGAGGGGAGAGAAGAGGCAGAGGCAGACCTGTCCCTTGACCTTGAGGTTGATGTGGGCGCCGCCGCCCTGCTCGCCCGCCGGCTTCTTGTCCTCCTCTCCCGCCGCGGCCGACATCTCCAACCCTCTCCTCCTCGCAAGATCCGTACCAAACCAAGCACAGGTTTGAGATTTGATGCTTCTGCAACACAATCCAACGATCTGTATCGATGGGAGGAACGAACTGCAGGAGACGACTTGGTTCGATCGATTGATATCTCCGTGCCTGCGCGGACCCCAAGGCTCTTATAGTGCGGCGACTCAGAGCAGGATTTAATACTCCCCTGGCGTCCGGATCCACCTTGCGCGGGCACTGGGATTGGCCCGGGTGGCGAGGACGGCGTGCGGGCTGTTCGGGCACCGGATCGTCTGCGGCCGTCGCTCCGGGTGGGGCCGCATAAAACTCCGCGCGTACTTTGCACGCGACCGGGTCATTGCCGCCCTCTTTTCAAAAGAAAATTTTGTTTTTTTTTTCTCCCGCTCGTGTGAACGCGTGTGTATGTTCACTTGCACAGTGTCTCCGCTCCTTTTCGTGTTTATTTAAAAAGAGAAAAATATCGGTCTCCTTTTTAAAATTCTTTTTGAAATGACCGAAATTTTCCAAAAACTTCAAATTTTCATTTAATTTCCTTTGGTTTTGTTTTCTTTCCCATTCTGGCAACTCTCTTTGAAATGCATATTCCCCTTTTTGGCCTCTCTGTCTTCTCCTTACCTTAGCGCATTTCCAGAGGCCGCTTCCGCTGCTGCTCTTCCTCCCTCACCTTTCCACGCGGCCGCTGTGCCCGCGTTTGCCGCACGCCCTGTCAGAGTTGCTCAACCGCCTCCGCCCGTTACTGCTGCAGGGACCTTCTGTGCAGCCCGTCACCGCCCGTCTACCTCGCTCCCTCTCTCTCTCCCTTGTGCGACGTGCCGTCGGACCGAGCTCTCGTCACTGCGAGCCCTGCTCTCCCCGCGCGACATGAGTGCTCAACCACCCCGAGCCAGCTGTCTTTGACCTTCGCCATCGCCCGTGCGGTCGGTTGTCACCTCGCCTACCTGTCGTCGCCCCGCCTCCATTTTCTCCCTGCCAACACCGCCCGAAGCTCCACTCCGCTCTCCTCGCCCTCTGTAGCTCTAGAGCTCATTCCCTTCCGCAGATGGCCCGTAGCCACCCTCAATCTCTCGCCAAGGCCACCCAACTGAGCTTTCCTTCGCCGCAGCTCCGCCGCCGAACTCCCCTCATCCACCCAATTCTTCTGTTTCCGACCACCCTAAGCCGGTAATACATACAATAATAATAGAAATATCTGTTTTGACGTTCAGTCACCAAGCGACAGCGCCATGGAGCTGACACGTTCAAGTCTTCATATTATATTTTGTAAAACAAGTATTTTTATTAATCTAGTATCACTCTGCATGAAAGAAATAAAAGGTATTTAAATCGAGCAATGGATATAAGAGACGAGAGAAAAGAGTTAGATGGCAACTGATGGAGTAGTTGGTCATCTAAGTTAATTAAGAAGGTGGGCAGAGGTTGCAAGGGCAGGTTGGGTCCTTTGCATAAGAATAAAATATAAGAAGTCACCAGCTTCATCCGTGTGAGCAGAGCGTACCAACCAACATTCTGTTTTTCACGGGCAGACTAGTACTCTATTGAGGTATTATATTCTCCACATGGGTAAATATTAATTAGGGGAGGAACCCACAAGAGCCGGACCAGCATTGGAGTGGGGGATCCACAACCGCGCAGAACCCAGAACTGGTAAGTAGGCCAGAAGTGGGAGAGGCGGATCGCAAGAACTCAAGACTGATCAGAAATCAGCAACGGGTACGCGAAGGCGATATATTACGCAGTTGGGTGTTGGCGCGAGGGTCAGAAACCACCCCACCCAATAGTTATGTCGCTTTCAGTGGGTCTGCATGAGGGTGGTACACCGCTCCAGGCTGCCACTTGTGAGTAACTGGGTGGAGATATAATACTGAGATAGATGTATTAGCACCGTACTCTGGTCTAGGCGCCGCATCAAAGGAATTGCGGAAACCCGGGAGCCAACACGAGCATAGTGATGATGGGTAAAGTGATACAAGCTTGTGCAATGCTGTCCAAATCATGAATTCATGCCTGTATCCGGGAAAGGAGAATTGCGGAAACTTATGGGGATTTTTGTTGTTCATGCGAATGCTCAGTAGTTTTCTAAATTAATAAATTGGAATTCTTTTAAAACCAACAAACCTTATTTTCTGTGAATCATGGAAAGGAAATTGAGAAGGAAAAAGAGTATCAAAAATGAGCAAGAGATTCAAGAATATGAATTGATATTCCTGAAGGTGTAAAGGACAAGCATTCGTATATTTTGCTAATAACGCTTGCTGAGTACTTCTGTACTCACCATTGCTATTATCTTCCTTTGTTTAGGAGTATGTCAGTTCAGCCTGGATGGAATACTGTGGACTCGGAATACAATGGGTACAAGGTGGACACCTCGCGTGAGTTTTTTTTAATAGAAAGTAGTTAGAATATTTTTTTCTAAAGATTGTAGTATTCAAGCCCTTGAGGCGTTGTAATAAACTGTAGCTCTGCGTGGCGATATTCTTGTAATATCTTGTTGTCTCTAATTATTGTTCTGCTGCAACACTCTGATAGGCTTATTATTCGTTAGAGCGATGTTTTATCGGCTAAAACGAATAATAATCCGTTGACTAGCATTATTACCCTATGGTAATAATGCGGATCGTCACAGTTTGTTGGAATAATTCATTTTCTGTTTGATAACTATCTGATTTTACTGACATATGAAGAACTTCTAGATTAGTCCTGGTAGCCTTGTTTAGCTAGCAACTTCCTTAATCCATGTCGGTAAAAGAGATAGGTCAAAATTTGGCAATAGCAGGCTATGGACAGCTCAAGCTTCAGTAAACAACTAGCTGGCCAAGTGATGTTTGTTAGCTGTAGAAAAAATAAACAATGTTCTATTGTTGCTTAAGTTAGTTATAGTAGTATCGGATTGTAAGTATATAAAAGGATGCCCGGCCATCCTTCTTGTAACACATGCGTGAGTGATCAATGTAATGAAAAAGCTTGATAACTGAAGCTCCTATGTTTTGATTTCTTCCTTTGTCCTTTGCTTTCTTGAGTGATCCAAACCCAACAACGAGGAGAATAGGCGGCAGCTAGGGTTTGAAAAGGGGAGGAAGAGAAATATATATGGTTTCAGGAGAGATAAGATTCTTTAGATCTAGATCTAGCAGCTCAAAATTTGACCACCCTTTAGGAAATAAACTCGTGTTTTCTCTAGACACCTACACATAATTAATCCTAACAACTTTTTAATATAGACCCGTAAAAGGTTTTGTTAAACATCATCTGGATGTTTTCTTCCTAACTATCACCAGATTTAGGATTGTTGGATTAGAGATCTAATAGCCATAAATTCTCCTCCTCCCCCTTAAATTCTATCCCCTCCTTGAAAAAATCTCCCTCCTTCAAAAACAACAGGACCTTAATCTCTAATCCAAGGGTTACAAATTTAGATGATATTTTGAAAGAAAATAATCAGGTGATACCTAAACACTCTCCGTAAGTAAACTAACAATTAAGACGTACACAAACCAACGACACTTACTACAGGACGTTGTTTTACTCCAAGAATTACAGAGACGAAGAAATGATCGATGCACGCATGCAACTGCGACCAAGATCAGAGAAAAGGTCGAATTAAAACACACGAACAAATCAGGAACACACGTAACTTAACAACGCAGCAGCATCACGCACGCTCCGGTTGGTTGACCGATCGATCCCACAGGCCTGCATGGCTGCATGTAGTAGTAACGGTGCTGTATAAGCCATGGGTTAATCAATGGTAGTACTTGCGATGGATCGATCAGTGGCGGCCGGCGCCGTTTCGGTCGCCGCGGTGGTTCGTGTCGGCGTTGTTCATGCTGAAGCTGTGCATGTGGCGGGCGCCGGCGCTGTTCAAGCTGAAGCTGTTCTTGCGGCTGCCGCCGGAGCCGGCGGCGTCGATGGGCGCCGCGTGGTGGCTCAGCAGCAGCAGCCCCAGCAGGGCCAGGCCCAGCAGCGTCACGCGAAGCTCGTCGGACCTCGCCGCCATCGCCCCCTGCGTATCTTAGCAACTGCAAATGCAAGAACAGATTGGCGAGACGTACGGATGGTTTGTTTATTGAGCTGGAGTATTGTAAGCTTGGTGGGTGGAGGAGGTGGTGTTCTTGGAAGGATTTATAGTGGGAGGAGGGGGTCGGAAGTGTGGAGGGGAGAGGTTTCAGGGAAGTGTTGGCGATGTTGTGGTGTTGCTCAAGCGTAGGCGAATTAATGGTGTGCATACATCCAAAATTTGGAGTCTTAATTCGGAACGTCGCATTTAGAACAGGTCCTTCCATGCACGCATGCAAAATGCAATGGGTTTTAATTAGTTTTTGTCTATTTGTTCTTCTTCGTCTTCCTGCAGAGAGAGAAATCTTATTTTCTGAACTTTGTAAGGACATATATGGGAGCATCTCTGCATATGAGCTATGCCGCATTGTTTATGTACTGAAAGGATCTTTCTCAACATTCTGCTTTGAACATCTTTTAATAATTTTTTAACAAAAAACATGCAGGAGAAATAGCTCTCTGAAGTATCTGTCACGGCGAGAACTCATCGTTGTTCAGTAACTATAGCCTCCAAAAAGTACCCTTGGATCCATGTATGAACACATTACTTACATGTTCTTCAGGCAGTTTAGGTCTCCGATGATTATTTTGTTGCAAAATGAGCACGTAACACACACAGTTTATCCATTCTGAGTTTTGTCATGGAGAGGCCAGCCAGGCTGACAAACCCTCATCATTTCTTGCAGCTCTGTCTTCAGTCTTTTGTTCTCCTTGTTTAGCCCATCGCACCACCTCTTCAGATTCTTGCAATCTGCTTCTGTCTGCTCATAAAATTTGAACAAAATAAATAATCAGGAAAACGTAGTTTTTAATTCCCTTGTAAATCGAGAAATGCACATGCGAATGCAACTATGCAAGTACCGGGTTCTTCTGTTCTGAAACTAGACTTCAACTTGGCGTGGTTCGATGTTCAGCTTGTCTGCTAATCCTTGCTTTTAGAGCCTAGTTTTAATCATAAGATTTACTCTTCAATACTAGCTTGAAAAATAAAAATGCTTTTGCATCAACGTTCAATAATATCACAATATAAACTTGAAGGACCATGTTAGAAAGCTCATGATTTTTGTTGTGATAAATCATTGCCATTTTGGAGGAATGGAAATTTAGAATTTGCGAATTTGCAGATTGTTGAACAGCTTGCAAATGCGACGATCCGATCGACCAGCTTGTGTTGCTTCGGCTGAAATGGATGATTTGAAAAATTTTGAGTAATGGGATGATTTGATTTGACCTAATTCTGTGCATATGTGTGGCATAATACATGTTTCAACTAACGTGGGTCAAGTTATGGAGAACTTATGCTCAGAAATGATTTCTTGATCTTTGGATGTGCAGGGACGCTTGAAGTTAACCATAGTCAACGGCGAGTATCAGGGCTACGCTCATAGAGGAGTCGAGGTCAAAAATGATCAATCATGCTAGGTGAGATGGCTGATCTCAAGCATGCACAAGGAAGGCGGGAAATGTTAAAGAGAAGTTCGAGCGATGTGTTGCACTATGTGGCTTGGTCGGTCTAAGTGAGGTGTTGTCTAGTGGAACTAGGACAGGAGAGACTTGCTAACGTATGGCAAACTAGTGGTGCATCTACATATGGCAGGTATGACTATTGCTTGAAAGAAAAGATGAAGACCAAGTCAATAAATGGTATTTTGTTAAATTGACAAAAATATTGAAAACTATTCTGGATCAAAACCGCGGTGCTTAAACGATGCTTGGGAAGACGATTTAGGGCAAGGAGGAGTTGAGATGATCAAGTGGATCAAAGGTGACGAGGATTGAATAAATCCTTAATTATGGCTTTAATATTTAAGTAAGGCCAAGGGACCCGCGGTCGTAAACCGCTCCTCGAGTACCCTGGTTGGATAAACGTTGTGCGTGTTGTCCAACCAAATAACTGCTCAGAGATTTTCTGAACTGATACCTAGACCTAATTCTAGGATATTCCTTACATGTGGTGGATAAAATACATGTCGTATCCACTCCAAACAACACGATGTTTTAGCCCTGAGTCTCTGACAAACAACTGTCATGTGATTATTTCTCATAATCATCTCCCACTGACAACAACCGACAATCAGGTGTTCTCTCTCTGACAATAATTACCTCCCCGACTAGATGCGTTGGTTCCATGAGACATCTTCCTCGACTGATAATTGGCATATCTTCATTGGTAATTAAGGCTGGATGAGAGAAGATGGAAGAAAATCAAAGGCAATTCGGATGAAGCAATTAATATAATTGACATCTCATTCAGTGTAATTAGAGCTAGTCTCACACCTTATTAAAGGCACCATATAACCAGTTTGTAGCAACAAGGAGCATCCATATTCTCTCTCAAGGATTTTAGCCATCTTTCTCATATTATTTTGTAAGATCAACAACTCGATCATCGATAGTTGATGCCATCCATGGGAAGAAGGCACTGAATCTTTGGAGTTCTTTTTCATTCAGCGATCCTCATCCTTCTCTGTTCCATGTTGTCATCGCTCATGCGATCATGACAGAGACTTGGGACAAGAAGAACTGGTTCGACTTGCCAAACTCTACCGACCTCGACATGAACTTATGCATCCGCACCATGGAACATGATGCCTCGTCATCATCATCTTCTATTCCAGGCTTGCCGCTCATTGAGACCGGTGAAATCAACCAGATGGAAGAAAATTCGCCGCCCCATCAGTGACACTCCCAGAGGAATCGATTGTTCCAACCAGATCATAATGCATAAGTGCCTCTACAAGTCGGGTGCTTTCGGCTGGTAAACCCAGCAATAAGAGTATGATGCCATGATCCGAAGGTTAGGGTACTCTCGATACAATCTTGGGCAACCACTACTTGCCAATGGCTCCTATGTATTCCGGGAGTCGACTGACACCAGGTCGCGGTGTTGATAAAGTTATCCCTGGTAGAAAGCGGGGTGAAGATAATAACGCTCAACATCAGATTAGCAATATAGTGGATCAGGCTGAATCCACCACAAAGTCCACCAGAGGTGATGATTTCTAGTCGCTCCCTATCGTGGAGGCTTCTTGCTGAAGCAGTTGAAGGCTCTCCTTTAGTTTCGATGGGAGCTTATCAGGAGATTCGTATTGGAGGCACATGGTTAACACAATCGGTGATGCCGATCCTGTTGTGTTGTGTGAGGTTAATAGATTTTTTTCTATTTGTGCTAAGTGGATAGTATCCATTATGGTTAGATGGGACTAGTTGACTTATCTATTTAACGGGTTATGACGGAGACTTGCAAGTTAACCATCGTATCATCCTAGCTTTACTCATTCAGTCCAAGTGTTCTAGGGTTAGGATTTAAGAGGTGTGAGTGATGTGGTGTGCCATCTTGTCCTTCAGGTGGAGTGGCTATAAAATCTCCATTCTCAAGTAGCAATATATATCAGCTTTGCTAATCTCTCATGGATCCCTCTCGTCGTAATTAATTTGCTCTTGTTTTGGTTGATTTTGATCTTTTTGCATCTCCGTGTTTTTGATCTAGATGCCAAGAATAAGTAAGTGATAGAGATATATCTTAGAAATCAATCTTATCCATCTAGGCATCAGGTATGGCAAGTTTTGAAGTTGCTTGTTTTTGCATGATTTGGCCTCTCCGAGTGGTTTTTTGATCTAGTTGTTTTTACCTCAATTCCTTGAGTATTCTAGCTTGTTGTGACATATGAGAATACATCTAGAGCCATCTTGGCCATCGTTCACTCATGAGCAAGTCATATTCACCGTTTTTGGTTTTTGTCCGGTTTTAATACAACTTTCCTTCAAATGGAAAAATATCAGAACTTTGTCAACGATTTTCTTGATGTTAATTGAAATAAGTTTCTAACATTCTAGAAAAGCTGCATACCAAATTTTAAGTGATTGAAGTCTTGATTTGAGAGTTTGCTCAATTTGTGATTTTGGCCCATAGAGCTTCATGAACCAAAATACTCCAATTCTTTAAAGTTATTTCAAGATTTTTGGTTGGGATATGTTATTAAGGTCATGATCTAGCCTTGATTCAAGTTCAAGTCTTTTAGTTCTACAGATTTGGATTTGAAAAGTGCCGTTTTTGGGTTATTGGGCAGCCTCATAAAATGGACTTGTTGTTAGAACCAGTGTTTGCTATCAGTCAGCCAGTGTGTGTTGCACGTTTCCCTTGACTGAGTTTACTGCCACTTAAAATTTGTAAAAGAAAAAACTAATTATGCCGATTTATGTCCAGCATTATTTTCTCTTGTTTAGCTTTTGCACACAAGCCAATAAGCCATTGGGAGAATGTTTCAGAAATGTAATCCTGAGCAAGTACCAAAACTAGCAAAGGTTTTGCCTTGCTATGTACACTGGAAACTTCAAGAGTAGTACAGGAAGTAAAATGCTGTGTACTCTGGTTACAGCTATTGAAGAAACCATATATATTAACTGAATTAGTTCATAAACATTAACAGTGGCATCAGCAGTGTCCTGATTATTTCTCACTGCATGATATACTCGTGGTACTGTTCATAAGATTATGTAGGGGAGAAAAAACAGAAACGAGTCTTTCTTTCAGTTATCAACAACCAGAAGATATTAAGAAGCTAGCACTCCTGAAGGCGTCAGAGATCGCAGGCTTCCCAGCAACCAATTTACATGCCACTGGAAGCCTTGGAGACATCCTTCAGAGCCCGCATGATCTCATCGGCCTTCGGATCGCCGTGCGTGTAAGCAGCCAAGGGGCTCTCAGATGGGACGACGTCTTCCCTATGGTAACTCCCTGAGCTCCTCAGCAACTCCTCCGAGCCTTTCTCGGTGACGCCTCGGATGATCACTGTCTTGTGTAACCCGGATAGCATCTCCTCGAGATCGGTGTCACCGTGTTCGCCGACGATCAGATACATGTTCCCCACAGACAGGCCCCAGCGCACGAAAAGATACCTGAAATTGTCTGTCAGAGATCACCTTACAAGTACCCCCTCCATTCTTTTTACTTGTTATTTTTTATTTTTTACAGTTTTCCAGATAGATTTTAACGGCTACTTTGTATAACTTTCTTTAACGACAAATCTAAAGATATAATTTTTGTATAGCTAATTTAGATAGTTTTAAATCTAGTGACATATTCTAAAAAGTAAGTAAAAAAGGTATATATGTACTTGCCTGAGTGCTTGTGACCTCGATGCCAGCAGAGGGACAATCTGTAGCCTCGTCGAGTTCCGGCAGTACATGATGTGACACCGGAGGCCACGCATCCTCACCCTCTCCCTCATCTCGTCGATCGTCTTCACCTGATTAATCAAGAGAATTCAGATTCAGAAAACAATCAAAGTAGTAGGCATTGTCAATGAGTCAGGTGACTACGACTAATCAAAAGTAGGACATGTAGGGAACCTTTTTGGGGTCTTTGATGAAGAAGGAGACGCAGTGCGCGTTGCAAGACTCCACGTCCGGCTCGACGGCATTGCCGGAGCCATCCTGCGCGGCCATGAGCTTCCCTATCGTCTGCCTCGTGCCGTCGTGAGACCACCGGTGGTTGATGTGCAGCAGGTAGTCCTGGTCAGGGCGCAGCCTCCCCTCGGCGTCCATGCATTGCGCCGTGCCGGGGTAGTACACCTCGCTGCCGCTGCCGCAGATGAGCGCATCGAAGTCTGTCGGGGGGATCTTGCCCAGCTGCAGAAGCTGGAGCGTCTCGGACAGCGGCATCGCCGTCGACAGCGCGAACCCCGAGATCTTGGACATCTGAGAGTCCGACCGGACCGCCCTGAACACCTCCTGGATCACGTGTAGCATCCTCTTGCTAGCGCGGCCGTCGTCGCCGTAGCAGTCCACGGCTATGACAAACAGCCGCCGGCGACGGCGGAGGACGGGGTACCTGTTCACCGCGCCCGCGGTGGCCTCGGCTGGACTTTTGGAACCGTCGGCGTCCGGTGACGTGGCCTGTTGAGACGAGGACGACGACTGCTTGATCTTGTTCATGATCCTCTGCACCTGATCCTGCGGGTCCGACGACGGGGGCTCGTTCAGGGAGCCCCGCTCGCCGTCGATGGACAGGCGGAGCGACAGGTCCTGGACGTCCATGAGCGAGTCCTCCAGGGCCTCCTCGTCCTCGGCGCCCGCGTCCGCCGGCGTGTCCGTCAGCCAGCGCGGGTTCCTTATCCGGCACCCGGCCACCCTGGTGAGGTACGTCCGGCAGTGCTCCGGCCACGAGTAGAGGTGGATGTTGCGCAGCCCGTTCCTTCGGCACTCCTGCCACAGGTTCTTGTCGGCCACCAGCTTCAGCAGCGCGTCGGCGATGGCGTTCTGGTCGTGCGGGTCCACGAGCAGTCCATTGTTCAGTGCCTGACAAGCACATGCACCACACAATCACACATTCTTCCACACACAGTGCATTGCAACAGAACACATAGGATGTGCAAACACATGGATGCTTACATTTGTAATGTCGACCGGACCGCCGTTCTTGGTGGCGACGATCGGGAGTCCGTGCGCCGCAGCCTAAAGGCCATAAGTTCGTCAGAATTGAGTTTTGTTTTCAAGGCAATAGGAAAACATCAAGTGATTGCCAGAGAACTGAAGCTGAAGCTGACCTCGATCAGGGTGAGACCGAAAGGCTCGACGAGAGCAGGATTGATGAAGACGCCCTGCAGAAGACAATGTCTCGGTGAGTGTGAGTGGCCAAAGCTGAAAGATGAAGAGAGTGGCATGACATGAAACGGACCTTCATTTTTGCCGCAAGGCGATAGATCTCGGGTACGTCCGCCTGATTGTGATGCTTGGGAAAGGCCACACTTCCGTACAGATCGTACTTGTCGATCAGCTTCAGGACTGTGGTGAGGACGCTCGCGTTGCCAGCAGACATTTCGTCGATGTCATCCCGGTTCCCCATGATCAAAGTCTGAAAGCAGAGGTAAATTTTGTTACTTGGTTTAGTACTCGAATGTTCAGAAACAGCAGGCTTAGTTTAGTACTCGAAATAGGAAACCTTTCTACATGGTAAGCATGATGGATGGACAGTACTTTTGGCATTTGATCATAAAAACTGCACAGATGATTACTCAAAGTGTACCACTGAAATGCGGTTATTCAGGTTAACTGTTGCTTACTAAGTTTGCAAGTTCCCTCAGTGGGCGACATTCTCCAAATGCTTTGACGAGTGTAGTGATGTTCTTCTTCGGATCAGGCCTTGATAGAGCCAAGATCATCGGCTTATGAGGATTGGTCAGGAACCGCATCACCTGTGACAAGCAGTTTTGTTCAGCAATATTAAGATCGTTGTAAAGGAAATTGATGTATCCTTGTAGGTCTTCAGAGGAAATTTGGAATCCACCACCAACCTCAGCCCAAATTGGGGGCAGTGACCTCGGTGAAGCACCCTCCAAACCATTCATATCATCTTTGATATCATAATCTCCGTCGCCGATATCTTCAGGAACCACAACATTGCTAAAATCCATCCCAGGAGGAATTACCTGTTAAGAAGCCTCACATACAAGCCAATGTGTGAAAAAAGAAATTGTGTACCACATGTGTCACCCCAAATACCTAATTTGCCAGAATTTTGCCAGATATGGTACAGTACTATTACGTTTATCAGTGAACACTTACCACCATCCTAGGCATGAAACGGCCATGGGAGCTAACCCCACGCCTCGCCCGCGCCCTCAACACTTTCTCGAGCTTGACATCAAAGCCATCATACAATCCCCACTGCTCATCAATCTCCTGCCTTGTGCTCGTTATGACAATCTCTGCTGCATCCAAGGCCAGCTCCTCGCCCTCGATACGCCTCATGATCTTATAGGTTGAATCAATCTCCTCCTTCGACACGCGCCCTTGCTTCAGGATCTGCTCCAGCTTGTTCCTCCCAAGTGAGTGGCCGGTGAGCACCATCGGTACGTTCAGCGCACCGGAGAGAAGAGCAGCGACATCTCCCGCATCGGCGTAGTGACCATGGATCACATAAGGCAGGACTGGCTTCCCGCTGCCAATCTGTCCGGCCAAAGCCTTGGACATGTTCAGAATATGCGCGAGGGCTCCGTCGACAAACTCTTGGAGGTAAGGCCACAGGGCCTCTTTCCGGAGGTACTTCTCCCTTGGCCCGCACGGGATGCGCACAATGTAAGCCCCGGCACTCTCGCCGCCTCCCTCCGCGTCAGTGGAACCAGAGGTTAGCATCTCGGTTGGCTCCCCGTAGCTCCAGTCCACATCAGGAGACGACACCTGACGAGTGAATAGGTCCACTCTGTACACGCCAGGCATGGTTGCAAGTGCCCTTGCGAGTTCGACAACATATTTCACCTACAAGACACCAAAAACGAATAGCACGCAGTCATTCAAAGCTTGATGCTAAGAAATAGTTTCTCCGACTAAAAGCAACACTGATGTTTACCTGGCCACCAGTATCTGAATCGCGACCCAGTTCCATGTTTTCGCCTCGGACAAGGCCATGTAGACTAGCAAAGAAGGGCGAAAAAAAACTTGTAAAACTTTCAGGCCACCCCAGAAGTCATGGTCATGTAGTCTAGGCCTTTAGGGAGTTGACTATGCAAATGTTACAAGATCAAGATTTCGGATGCTAATTATTAGCACAACAGAGAGCGAATCCGCTTTCGCTAAACTATTATTAGCACAACAGAGAGCAGATAACTATGGCAGGATGCATTTCAGTATGAAACAAAAATTGTTTATAGCAGTTCGATCGGTTACCATGAAGAATGACAACAGTAAGTAAGCGGTATGATGATACCTGATGAGCACAATGTAAAGCTTTTTCTCCTTGTTCTCGTCAGACCAGACGGTGAGGTCGGAGAAGTTCCTCTGGAACTTCTTCTTGGACGTGTCGTGCTGCGCCAGCTCGCCGACGGTGTCCCCCTTCTCGCCTTCAGACAGATCCTCCGCCAGGTCCTCCGTCGCCTCGCGGCGCACCTGCTCCTGCTCCTTCCTCCGTGCCGACATCCTCTGGATGCCCTCCAGCTCCAGCTGCTCATCGTCAATCACACCCACACAAAAAAACCCAGAAGCATCACTAAAAATTTCATCGAAAAAAAAAAATCAGTTCCCTGTAGTTGAAGAGGAAAAGGGAGAACAAACTCATCGGCCATTATTGATACCATGAGACTACAAATTTCTGCCTTTGGAGAAATACGTAGTGGTGCAGAGTGCAGACTACTACCAATTTTTTTTGGAGTACACCCAATGCAAACGTGTATTAATCATATTCGACTTCAATTACACAGTCCTGAATTTTTTAAACTGTAACACATCATGCCTACGACTTGATCTAGTCTTAGACAACAATTAACCAATCTATGATCATCATTAAACATTAATGAAGAGATTGACCATATAGAGCACCTAGGTGCTCTTTAGTCTTATAGAGCACTCACTTTTTCTTTTCTTTTCTAGAATAATCATAGAAATATTTAGTTTTTTATTCATAACATTTACCACTAAATTATGTCATGTAACTCATGAAATTCAAACATACAACTAAAAAATAAAAGTCATATTATTGATTTTTAATAAATTACCAGACAACAGTCATATAAATTGCCATCTGTTAGATTATTATAAATTAACAAAACAGTCATATAAATTATTATAAATATAAAACTCATGATAGATTAACAAAACACTAACATAAAGTTTAAAATTACCACCAGTTTACAAATTTGAGGAAAAGTTTAGGAATTACCATCATTTGAACACTAAGTTATCATTATTGATGAGGATATAACAATCCTTAAATTATTATTTATCTATAAATGATATAATTATGTCATTATACCTCTTGAGTATACATCTTATTCGTAAGGAAGAAACTTAGCTAGGTGGTCGTAAACTCTTCTACGACCACTCTTTGATCGTAAGTCTTTTCACGATCACTTTATGATCGTAAGTCTTTCTACGAGTATGACATAGTCGTAAGTTGTTCTATGACTACACTATGTTCGTAGACTCTTCTACGAACAGTTTAACTTCGACTGGCTTGCCTACGACAGCCCGCCACATCATGGGTCTGTCTAACAAGGTAGTTATCGTGCGTGCTTATTGTCTGAAATAACTACGTATAACCTCTCTCTGGCAATAATCGCCGAACGACGAGTGAAACACCACGTCTCTGACAATAACTCATGTCGGACGGTTATCATCTGAAAATGTTAATGCGTCTTTTGGCGTGGAACAACCGCCACCGCTTTGCATGCTATGCAAGGGTTGACGTTAGAGAGGAGGGGAAAAGGAGCGCAAGACATTTCGCATTACTTTCTTTCCCGCTTGTAATCAGTTCACTGAGTAATTGCTACACATGAGTAGGGTTATTATTCTCCCAGAAAAAATGCCCGAACCTATATAAAAGTCTATATGTCTTTCTCTGTGTGGTCGTAGCCAGGTCTTTGAGAGTTCCCCTAAATCCAATAAATCATACGTAAGATCGGTATTAGAACACAAACAATTATAGTTTTAAGAAATTATCACGTTAAGTTCAAAATTACCACCATTTCTATAAGTTTGAAATATTTTAAAACTAACCAGCAGTTGCACTAAAGTTAACATCAGTTACACCCTAAGTTATTATATGCATTTTAAACAAGTTATACCACCCTAATATAAGAATTTACCATCAGTTTGTATTTGTGTAGAAAAGTTCAAATTTTACCATTTAGCTCTACCCTAAGTTATCCTTTACACTGTAAACAAGTTACACCCTAATTTTAGAATTAACATCAATTTTCTGTTTGTGTCAAAAAGTTTAAAATTTACCATCAACTGCAACTGCACCCTAAGTTATCAATCAGACTTTTAACAAATTACCACCCTAATTTCTAAATTTACCACCATCACTTTTAACCAAAATTCAAAAGTTCAAATTTTACGACCAGTTGGATCCTATTTTATCATCCATAGTTTTAATAAATTACCATCCTATGTTTAAAATTGTCATCATTTTTTATTTAAAAGAAAGTTTGAAAATCACCATCAGTTACACCGTAAATTACCATCTATATTTTTTAAACAAATTATCAGCATAAGTTCTAAAATTACCCTTGGTTTTGGGAAATTTCAAAAGTTCAAAAAAAATACTACTAGTTGCACCCTACGAAAATGTAACTGTGGGTTAGATTATAAGTTAATTACCACTATCTGCATCCTATGATTGATGAGAGCCTAGAATAATCGGTATAGTGATAAGGCATTTTTTGTGTATTCGGTGGTGAGTCGAGTTAGCTTTAATAAGTGAGAAGGCACAACTTAGAGTCTAGTATAGGAATTACTCTACTAATTGATGGATGGGCTTCTGACATAGAGAGTAGGAAAGATGAGCTCCGGACATGAGATATTATTAGACATGAGATATAGGAAAGATATGAAAAAACTGAATTTAATGGATATGTCCTATTAGTTTTAAAGTTACCGTATATATATATATATATATATGAGATGTCTAGAAAACACTCGATCGTTTTTAGGGTTAGAAGTACTCAGATTTTTTTTGGATATTAGATCTCCATCCAACGTCCCAGATTCAAAACACTCATATTTTTTTGAGGGGATAGGATGTGGAAGATCTTTAGATGGAGATACAACGTCTCAGATTGTTTTTTAGAGAAAAAGATACGAAGGGTTCGTTAGATGAAGATTTAATGTCTCAAAATCTAAGTGCTCTCGACAAAAAAAAACACAAGTGCTCCGCGTCGTGGCCACAAATTCAGAGTTGCGCGTCGTCACCAACGTTGAGAAATTAACATGGAACACGGGAGGGAGAGAGAGAGTTTTGCTTGCCTGCTTCTTCTTGCGCGCGAGGTGCCAGATTCGCCAGCACATGTTCTCGAGGCGGGTGCTGCGCTCGCGGGCGTTGCGGGTGGCGACGACCTTGATCCACGTCCGGTGGAGGTCGCTCTCGTCGACGCCCTTCACCACCTCCTCCACGAAGTAGTGCGTCGGGTTGAAGTTCATGTGCGCGCCGCGGGGGCTCGCCGTCGACGACGCCCCCGCCACCGGGGACCTGGGGTCACCGCTACCGCCGCCTCCTCCTCCTGCGCCTCCTCCCGCCGCGCCGCCGCTGTCCAGTATCGCCTCCAGGTAGCCATTGATCCACTCGTTCCCCGCCATCCCCGAACGGCCGCTTGCCTCGCCTGTTCTTGGATCACTGGAGCATGATCAGCGGCGCTTCTTGTTTTTTCCCTCTCTTCCCGGTGCGTCGCAGCAGAGAGAGAAAAGAGAGAGGTGAGGGAATTGAAAATGTTGGAACCGATCAAGAGAGAGAAACGAAAAGGAGCAGCGGGCGCGTACCACGTATCAAGCAGGAGTGGAGAGAGAAACGAAAAGGCTCCTCTCTGCTTTCGGTTGTGGCCGGGGTTGTAGGCTTCTGTTGCGAATAGAGGGGGAGAGAGAGGGGAAGCATTGGAGGAGGAGAGAGCGCCGCGGATGAGAGGAGGGCGCCGCGGATGACACGTGGCGCGGCGGGGGACTCCTCTCGCTGCGAGCGTGGGCCCGCCGAGCAGCGAGTGAATAAGGCGCCCATGCAGCGGTTTTTTCCTCTCTCTCTCTCTCTACACGATCTGAGCCGTGCATCCGTTGGTTACGGGTTGCCGTGTAAAGCGAGAAATACCAGTACGTTGTTGGTTTGCTCCTCTCGAAAGAAATACGTGCAGAGAACTGAGATCGCTCAGCGGTGGGTTCTGTCGTCGTGCAGCTAATTACCTGTTTGGCTTTGACTGTGTGTCTACGTTTTGCGATATACCGAGAGATACTGATTTATCTAACCACCTCAATTCTAGATCTTACGTATGTTTCAGGAGAACACATATATGTACGTGTGATATAGAATGTAAATAAGGTATGCATCTTTCGTTATAATCTTAAAAGAAAAGGGAGGGAAATACGTACTCATATATATACACACGTCATAACCATCCAGGTGCAACTGCGAGCGGTATCTTGGTGGTACAAGCCAGCTAGGCACGCAGTGGCAGTACAATATGGTGTGGTGCAAAATCACCGCTGCTGGAGAAGGCAACAGCGAGAGCGCCACAACTTGCGCGCGGTTTGGTTTGCATGGTTCGGTTTGGCCCTGGGAGAAGGACAAACTCCTCGCTGTCGCTCGATGCCTGCGCTCTTGCGCCAACGCGTCGCTTTCCTCTTGCTCCTCCTCGCGATCCACCAAGCAGCGCGCACCATTCGCTGCAATATTGCTAGCTGCCTCTGCCGTTCGGAATATTTGCTACATATTGCATGCTGGATTATAAAATGGATAAGTCATCTTACAGTCGCTTTTAAAACGAAGAGGAAATATCCCAAGCTAGCTAATCTCTACTACTTAAAAGACAGAGTAAGTGGACATATATTTTTCCTCTCCCTCGCTCCTCAAAAAACAATTCACGTGCAGCCCTGTCTGCTTCGACTCCTCTTTCCCCCCCCTCGCACATTTCGCTAGGCTTCGCCTCGCGCCACCCAAACGTCTCCTCTCCTCCCGATCTCCAAGCTGATCTCAGCCTCTCTCCTCTGGCTGCCACCATGACGAGTCCATCGTTAGCTAGGTAACCTAGGTACCGCTCGGTTGGGCTGAAAATCTGTGGCTTATGACTGAAATTGCAATGTAGCGGCTGAAATTTTACTGTAGTTGAAGATGACTTATTTGGCGTAATTAAATTTTAAAAAATTAAAATAGAAAAAATATACTAACTCATCATGAACAACGCAAACGAATACAAGAAAAAAAGAATCGGTAAAAAAAGCTAAAAAACACTAAAGATTTAGAAAAACAAAATTTATTAATATTAAAAAATCTTTACTATTATAAAAGAAGAATTTGGTGATTAGTTCGGCCTCTCTCACCTTTTCTCACAAAAGGCAGCACTAACATGTGGCCCCAAAACACCCATTCTCCACTTTCTCAACTCTAACCGCTCTATTCTCTTAACTTCTCACCATTCTCCACTTTCCAACCGATCAAAATAACTTTTTTCTATAGCACAATTATCTATATATTTAATAAGTTCTGTTGTAACACAAGAGTACGTAACTAGTAAGCTGAAATAGAAATGGCTCACGCCACTCGCGCTTCCCCCGCTCCGCCCTCTCTCTCCCTGACGCGGCGTGCCCCGATGGTTGCAAATCTTGAAGCAGCGGGAAAATCTCCACACGGACGGGCGGCCACACCTCTCCATCTCCCTCCCCTTCTTCTTCACTTCACACTCAGCCCAACCCCCGGGCGGACGCAACCACCACCAGCCACTCACCCGACAACCGCAACGCGCCCAATGGCTGCGCCCCGCCGTTCCCGTGCCATCGTCCACGCCCTCCTCCTCCACTGCCGTCTCCTCCGACCCCAAGGCGCGCTTCATCGCCCACTGCTCCGAATCCACCTCTGTCCAGCAGCTCGCCCGCCCCCTCGGTACCCTCGATTCTCCCCAACTCTAGGGGACCAGGCTCACCTTGACCTTACTTGCTATATATGTTGAGGGAGGGGAATGCGCTCGAGATGTTTGCTTGCTTTTGTAGCCGGAGTACATGAGCTTGCCGGCGAGCCAGTACCCGGTGCTCGACGTGGAGCGCATCGACGAATCCACCTTCCGATGCTACGTCCACCGCTTTCGATTCTTCGCGCTCGAGGTCTGCCCCATCCTCCTCGTCCGCGTCGACAAGGAACCCAACGGCTGCTGCATTCGCCTCCTCTCCTGCAAGGTGCTGGACAATACGACATGCGTAGTGCTTCACTAATGGCTAATGATATATTTCGCAAACAGTGATTACTAATCACTGTCTCGTTTTTTTGCAATTTTTGGTTTTGCAGCTGGAGGTGTCACCCCTTGTGGAGGCTCAGAACGACAAATTTTTTGGTCAGGTTCGCACTTGATATTCCTTTTGTTTTCACTGTTGGACTAGGTACTTGCCAGGTTGCTTAGTGTGCTAGACGAGAGCTGCTTGTTGTTTAGTTAATGGCTCGACGGAACTGCACACGATTATAAATTGTGATGGGATCAATTCTAATCCCTTAACTCTAGTAGACACACACAATTGCAATTTATTATGATAAGAAACACCAAATCACGATACAAGAGATCGACTATCGTACAGATGATATAATTATGAAAGGCTTTAGAAAATTTTATATGAACGTGCGAATAAATTGATGCATTTTGATGAAGAACTGATAATATATATCGTGTTCGAGCGAGGTATAAAGACCACCTACTTGTCCTACCTCGCGCTCATAGGCCACGTCGATGAGGTCCAGCGCACAAGTCTCCGACGCGAACGTGACGATGCCGTTGCGCCGGTGGCTAAGCACACGACGAACAGCTTGTCAGCCGTCAGGAGCAGCAGCGGGTTGGCCCTCGTGAGGCGCTTGAACGCGTCACAGAAGCACATGAGCAGCAGCCACGAGAGCAACGTAGCCATGAGTTTTTCTTTTCCCTGTGCTGCTCCGAACAGGAGCTCTGCTCTAGGTTTGTTAAAGTTTTTTCTTCCATTCCTTTTCCGAACAGGAGCACAGCTCCTGGTTTGTTGGGCTTGCATGGGCATGTTTTGTTAGTATATCAATAAGAGTCGTACAGTTTTAGTATTCATGTCTTTAATTACTATCGAATAGAGTTTTATTCGTTACGAAAATTTAGATTAATCCATATCATTGTGATTTAGACCTACCACAATCAATGATATAGATCTTTCTATTTTTCCTTAGATTACCGTGGTAATTTCTACCCTTGAGAGCGAACGTGGTGACTTCTTTTACTTCTGCTTTAATATTATAATAGATCTATTGGTACGGTCATTTGGCAAGTGGCGATGGTTATATTCCCAACCCACCAAGGTTCAAACCCCAGATTCTATAGGCGTCGTGGTGTATGTGAATGTGTTATATGCATGTAGTCCATGAGAACGTTCTCACAAAGCCAAAAAAATTGGGGTCCTGATTAGAAAACGTGGCTACGACTACTTTACAAGTTGGGTTCGCAAAGCTAATATTGAACTGATGCTGTTTAGGGACCAACTACTAGTTGACACTACGTTAGTAGCAATGATTTGTTCGTGTGCAATTAAGATGGCCACTCTTACAGGTAAGCTACCAAAACATACCCAGCTTCTGAGACATAAATACAATTAGTGGGCATTGAGTCTTCTTTTCTTTCATTTTCAAAAAATATTGCAAAATTACATTCTCCACGCTTCAAGCTACTAGGATTTTCTTTGTCATAAATTTTTCAACTACAAAACTCTATTACTAGTTAGCTTCAATGAAGTCACTATAAGTTGCTATGAACGCATCATTATGGGAAAAAAAAAATCACCAGATGATGCACATTGATCCTGTGAAAAAGAAAGGAATGCATATGTCAGTCTAAAAATTCACACTTCTAATAAATTACATTCAAAATTATTTTCTTATTTGCTAAAGTTATCTTGTTATTTAACAGAGCTTTTAAAAAGGTGATTCCTAACTCATGTCTTCTTACATGTGTATGGGTCTGTTCTTTTTAACTTCTAAAAGCTGATTTTTGGCTTTTCTACAGTAACTAACTTTTAAACAGAATATATTTTCAAGATAGGATCTACTAGTTAATTATAGTATATATTGCACTGACTTCATTTATATCGGTAAAAACCACACGTGAGTTTCTGTTACTCTGTAATCTCTCGAACGAACAACCCAAAATCACAAGCCGCAGCCAAAAACCATAAGCTTCAGCTAAAAAGAACAGGCCCTATATAAAACCACCAATAAAAGTTGTATTTTTTGTACGAATAATCTATTTTTTATTTGAAATAACAGAAATATACCCACATCAATATTTTTTTTTATAGAAATAGGCCCCGGTCGCCTAACCGTAGGGCGACTGAAGCCTATCGCCCAATGGGCAAGCGGCGAGCAATGCCTGTCTCGCAAGCCGTTGGCGACAGTTCGATCGCCCGACCACGTGGCACATCGCATGTGGAGTCGTCCATCCATAGGGCGACTATAAACTACCACTCCGTGAATTCTGTAGATTTTGTGAATTGTATATATTATAACTGGAAGATAATCTACTAGATTTGTAATAAAAGTTTATGATCGTTGTATGTTGTTGGAGCGTAAAAAAATTTGTGAAACTTTTTTTAAGAACGATTGAACTTAGAACAATCGGTAAGTACGATGGTAAGTGATATTGTGATGTTACCGGGAATTCGTACACGGAGGAAAACTGGTATGTTAATATTATTGGATGACTTGCTATGTGAATAATTGAATGCGAAAAGACGAGGAGATAAACTTGTCTGAATTTAAATAGACTTCATAGAGCATCATGCGCGAGTAACCCATCCAACTCGCCAGACGACCCTCTTGTGGATCGAGGCCATTTTCCCTTCCTTGCAAGCTCGACGTTGAACTCCTCGGCGGCCCCTTTTGCCTTGGTCGCCATTTCTCTCTTTTTCTCGCACTCCCCGTCGCGAGCCTCCCGCTCCCTACGCGTGTACGCCATCCCCAGGAAGACCTCCTAGCCTCGTCCGGCTAAGGTGGTGTAGGACGTGCCCAAGTAGAACTTTCCGAGTGGTGCTATGCCAGTTGGGGCGGCACCGGTAGATGAACCGTCTGTGCACTGGGCGTGGGCACGGAGACCGTTGGCAGTCTCGTGCTGGACAACAGGGCTCCACACATCTACCCTAGGCCTCCACACAATGCCAAGCGCTCCATGACTCCTCGTGTGTCATCTTCGCAGCACTGGCGAGCTTATCCACCATAGTGTGAGACTCCCTCCAAATCGCAGCACCGACGTCAGCCTGAAGGAAAAACATGAAATGGTCAATCATCTCAGCGACATTGCCATTAGGGAATATTTAAAAATTACATATAACGTACCGCGATGTGAGTGTCCCGCGCGAGGTGCGCGGAGTACATGTCTGTCGGTGCGGTGACGTGTGCGGTGGGCTAGTCAACAACATGTACGAGCTCGGTGCGTGTCGAGGTCGATACCGGTAGCAGTACTTCGCGTAGTCGCTACTATCATAGGGGCAGTCCTCCTCCATGCGGTCATCAAGCGCGCCCTCCCAATGTACAATCCACCCCTCCATCTTCGCCATCCAGTCCGACCACGTTTCACTCTTTTTCTAGAGTGCCTGCTTATAGGACCATTTCGTTAGTACTTACCAAACGAATAGTAAGTACAAGGAGATTTATGAGAGACGTCCACTCACGCGTGCACGCTCAGCGGCAGCGGTGGTCCGACTGGTACCAGAACCGCCTGACGTAGGCCAAACTGCCGCATCACACGCTGCGGCGCGTTGTCCTCTATGAAGATATCATACACGAGCTTCCGGCGCGTCAGCTAGAAAGCCTGATCGCGCAAGTAGAGCGTGAACAGCCCATCAGGAGCGCGGTCCTGCAGTGTCGTAGGTGAGTACGACTCCCAACGCACGTTGTCAGCTGTGAGGCGGTCAAACTGCTCCACAAAGGGCAGATACGCCCGTGTGACCTGGATTAGCACGAACTGTACCTGCAAGGAACAACAGCTGTTACGTATTACCATCGTTAATACGAAGGAAATAGCTAAAGTTATCATATTTTATAACAAACTTATCTTCATATGCATAAAATAAAATCACAGAAGTTGGCATCTTTACTTACTTAAGTTATCTTTATCTTCATCTAAAGTTATCATATTTTGTAACAAAGTTATCTCCGTAACATAAAAAATCACATAAGTTGGCATCCTTAATCAGTTACTTAAGTTAGCTTCATATTATGACTTAAATTTATTGTATGTAAAGAATTTATCACGTTGACTCACTAAGTTATCCCTAATTTTTTCAAAAAAAAAATACCAGCCTATTTCTGCAAAAGTTCCCCTCTACGATTTAATGTTTTAAACACAGTATACTTGGTAGTCTAAAAAATCACATTTACCATTAACAGCATAAACTGGGTCAATGCATGTGCTAATTTTACCTACGAGCAAAAGAAAATTCAAAATGTGGGAAAGATGCTACTGATATATGTGTGCATAAGTTACCTTATTATAGAACAATTTTACCTCACACCTTGTGATAAGCTATTTTCTTATTTGCTTAAGTTATCACTAAACCAAGTTAAACCCCATAATTGAACACGACGAACTCCATTGTTTTAATAAAAAAGGATACAAGGGGAAGACATTTACTGGTGCTGCAGGAGGTGGAAGAAGGATCCTTCTCCAGATTTTTTGAGCTCCTTCAAGAGTAACTATAAATGCTGTATAAGAAGGTAAGTTACTATAAACCAAAGGTAACTATTGTTGTGTAGTGTGTAATAACTTTTGTAACACAAGAAGATAAATTTTTTGCCTAACAAGATAACTTTGTTACATAACGTTTTCTAAGTAAGCAAGACAACTTTTCTACTACTATCTATTCTTTTTTCTATTTTAAGATAATTTGTAATAATTCTTTAGACTGTAATGTTCAAAACTTCTAGCATGTGTCACTTAACCATGTAAGAAGATAAGTTAATAGAAATCATAATGTAACAATTGTTGTATGTAGAAGGTAACATTTGTAACATGAGAAGACAACTTTGTTATATAAGAAGATAACTGATCTTACATTGTCTAGAATTTCAAGATTAATGAATGCTATGATGTTGAGCGTATGTATGTACATATATTTCTGTAGTGGTGGCTAGTGTAAATTAAACCAAATTACCTATGCAATAGCAAATTAACATTTGAATGTTAATGGAATCAAACAAGTGACCATAGGGGGCTTACCTCATCTCCATGATCCCCACCCTAATCGTGAGCACAACTCATCCTAAAAGAATCTGGATCTCAAAACTCATCCTAAAAGAATCACTCACCGCCGCTCCCCTACTAACTCCACGTTCTGGATCTCAAAATCACTCAGAAAACACCTACTTCATCTGCTGCGGCGATGAGAACAGCCCATCACCCCCGTGCTCACTATGCCCCGCCGCTGACACACACAACCTCGCCACCACCACCGTCATCACCCCCACGTGCTTCCAATTGGTCTAAAAACAACATAGCTTCATCTACCACCTCCACCTCCACCCAAATCGCTACCAAATCCTTACCTCATCTCCATGATCCCCACCCTAATCGTCCACACACACACCCCATTTCCTCCAGGAAAAAAGCTAAATCTAGTGCTCTACTACTAGCAAAAAACCTAACCAAAAATCTCACATATTAATGTCTTGTCCACGTAGATCAGTTCTGTGAAAAAAAGGATAGACAAGACATTAATTCCATATAATACAAGAATGTTGATGCTACTACCTCTTTTTTAAATTTCAGGGAAGAACAGATTGTAACCATGCTAAAGATGTAGTCATTGTAATTGAAGCACCACGCCAATCAGATTTGCTGATTGAGTTGATCAGGAAACTGAAGCCTCAGGTCGTTGTTACTGGCATGGTTCAATTTGAGGCTATCACCAGTGTTGCTTTTGAGAACTTACTAAGCATCATGAGAGATGTTGGTTCCCAGCTATTCCTAGATATTTCAGAGCATCTGGAGTTGTCTAGTCTGCCAAGTTTTTAATCCGTGGTGGAGTTAGAATTTGGTTATGCCCCGGACTCAGTGGTGGAATGATCTAAACTATTTGGGCTGGACTATAAAAATGTTACTCAGGCTAAACTAAATTTATCCGAGCTGTACACTAGATATTTTTTCACACCCCGGACTGAAGTCTATCCTGTCGGGGTGTGGCTCCGCCCTGCTTTTAATGGTGTATTGAAATATCTTGCTGGAAAGACCTTACCTTCCATGCAGCTATACTGTGCGGTTTAGTAAAGAATCAGGTGATATGACTAACTGCAGCCATTGATTTTCATTGGGTGGACTTATGTACCACGCTATATCAATTAGCCTGGAACTGTATTTGAACTCTATTCTGCATTGTTACGTGTACATTAGAAACACTGTAATGTTTCATTTGCATTTGCTCTATCCGATTTTGGATTAAAACTTGCAAGTTTATCCTGATCTGGAAGTTGCTTTTGCCATGTCTGAAAATGCAGCTGTCTACAAGGCATTATCACAAACTATTGAGCTATTGGAAGGGCATAATAACCTTCTTATATCCGGGGGAGTCTCCGCGCGGAGGCTCCCCCACGTCACCCCGCCGTACGCTCGCGAGAGGCTCCGCCCGCCGCGTGGATTTCGAATGTTGGTACGGTCTGGTGAGACGTTTTTGCGGAAAAGTCCCTCTGTTTTTCCGAAATTACGTACAGGTCCCTGATTCTCGCGAAAAGGTCCCTGGGTTTTTTTTAGCCCTCCGTTTTTGCAGGATGGCCCCGCGCGTTTTCAGAAATTGCACACGGATCCCGGTTTTTTACGTACATGTCCTTGGTTTTTTCCAAAAAAGACCCTTTGCTTTTTTTTTAAATACGTTTTTACCCCCGATTTTTTTTAAGGTCCTCGTTTTTTTGCGAATAACCCCTTTGCCTTTTTCGAAAATACATTTTGCCCCAATTTTTTTAGAAACTCCTCCCGAATTATCGTCTTTTTTATTTTTTTCGTACGGTAGCTGGCGCGGTGTGGTGCCGCGCCTATGCTTCTAGAACCATATAAGATGAAACGAAACGAACCAGCTAGTCGCCGGTCCCGCCGCGCGCCATTTCCTGCACACAACTAAAGCACACCACGCAGGCGCAGCAACGTCGCAGAGGGAGGAGGACGCGTTGGCGTCGACGTGGAGGACGCGTTCCTGGAGCGGTGCGCGGCGTCGGGGGACGCCGCCTACGCGGAGCTCAAGGCCGTGCTCGCCCGCCTGCACGACCCAGCCACGCGGCGCGGCGCGCGGGAATTCCTCGGCACCCTCGGTACTGTTTTTTCAATATACTAAGGATATTACATTTATTCATAATTAATCATAAATATTGCATATTAATATTTTATACAAAGCAAGTTATTAAATTCTTACAAAAATATTGGCTGCATTTTAAATAACTATAAATTTCTACGGACGATTTATCACTATGTAACGTTGACTAAATTTTCTACAACTATAATTTTGTATGTATGCTAATTTTATAAGGATGCTATTTTTCTACAACTATATTTATTAAATTTTCTATAACTACAGGTTACTACGTCTGTTAATTTTCTAAAACTACGTTGACTAAATTTTCTACACCAAAATTGTACTATTCTTTACTACATCTATAATTTTCTACGGATACTAACACTAAATAAACTATTTACTTCATATACAAAATTTAAATTACAACATACAACAAATTATCTCACAAAAGTTACGAAACCACTCCTCTCCTCTTCTCTCTCCTTTTCTCTCCTCTCCTTTTCTTTCCTTTCCTCTCCGCTTTCTTTCCGTCGCCTCTGTTCACCGAGCGACCGAGCTCGCCCGCTTCGCGCGTGGTCCTTTTATATGCGCTTCCAGTCATCCAATCGTTCGACGACTGCAACTACAGTCGTTTAACCAATGGGCGACTGTAAGCAGTCACCCGATCGTTCAACGATTGTAATCAATTCGTCCAATGGCGGCGTGCGTTCGTATCGCGTGGCCGTTGGACGATAGATTTCAGCTGCTCCACAGCTCTACCACTGGAGCCAATTTCTATAAAAAAATATTCGTACGGATATATTCCTGTTATTTCAAATAATAATAGATTATTTATAAAAAAAAATCCGTCTCCCCTCGGTGCGGGGGAATTAACCCGACCGCCTCCGTCTGTACACCAAGCCCACGCGCGCGCCGGATAGCTCCGCGCGAATCTCCACGAGGTCGTACGGTCGAGATGGGTTCTATGGTGGACCCGGCGCACGAGCCTGCGTGACAGCCGTCCCTGACGCTGTCCTCGTCCTGTCCTTATTTAAATGGTGAGGTGGTCAGCGGCCGGCGGGCGAAGGAAGAAATCCAACGAGTCTTTGCCTCCGCAACCCCCAAACCCTAGTCGCCTCCTCGCGACCCAAGCGATTCACCCGAATTTTTGCCGGTAATTTTCGTTTCCAACCCAGTGATCCTTGTATCATCCTTTACATCGGGAGATTTTTTTTCCCATTTTTCTGATTTTTTGGGGAATTTTCTGTGTCGGACCCGGATCGAGGCGGGGGGCGAGGAAATGCTTAAATCATGATCGGATTTGGGGGGTTTAGGAGGATTTTTGGTCGAAATAAGGGGTTTTGGGAGGGAATTTTGGGGATCTTTCTTGGCCCTGATGGTTAGGGGGTTGGGGATTTGGGGAAAGCGGCGGAAAGGTGCAATTTTTTTAGTCGCCTTTTGTTGGATGCGGTGTCCGGGCCTTTAGGGAGGGACGTTTGGGCTTAAAGACGCCTTTTTGAAAAGGATTGATCGAGTTTTTAGGGTTTGATTGTTGATTGGAGTCGATTCGATGGGGGGAGAACATGAAAAGATTAGATTTTTAGAGGCTCTGCATCTCCGTCGAGTGTAGTTTTGTTCGATTGTGTATGTATGTGCCGTTTATGCCGATTTCTGGAGAAAAAGGGGGTTAATGGGGGTAAAAGTTGTTCCCTTTTTTGTTGTAGAGTCCATCTCTTTTGCTGCTTTGGATTAGCTTATATCATGATAGATTTGTCGAACTATGCCTTCTCAAGAACAATATTGTATTTATTTACTTATTCATTCCAAAACAGTTGGAATTGTGGCTGTATACAATGTTGAAGTTTGTAAATTTACAGGGGTTCTATTGGCTTTGCTCAAGGTTGTAGCTTTCATTGCAACAGTATGAATTCCCATGGTTTCCTGAGGAGGATTCCGAAGAGGCGGCGGACTTCCAAGGTGTCGCAGCTTCTGGACCTGAACTCGCTTCCAGTTGAAGGAGCTGGTGATGGGGGTTTACCTTCCAGCAGTGAGCCTGTCTCACACAGCCAGGCCTCTGGCACAGTTGTCGCTGAGACCCCACAGTTTTTGGTGCCAGCGGCTGCTGCAGAGTCGCACATTGGTATGAATAGCTTCCCCATCGATGTGGAAGCCATTGATGATGATGTTGTGATCTATTCTTCAAGAAGGTCGCTCCCTCAAGTATGTTCCTTGGTTCTAATCTCTATTTGTACACTTGCAATTTTTTTTTGCTGATTTCAGTTATTTTATGATTGTTTGAGAAGAAGGGACACTGATGATATTGTTGCTTACTTTATGTTTCAGGCAAGGCAACAGTCAACCAGGATGGGACCTATCACTGTGATAATAGATGATGATTCTGAGACTATTGTTGGACCAGCAGGTATCCCCGGCGTGAATTGTTTGACCCATACTGTGACATTTGAATGTAAACATATATTTTTTGTATGAAATGAATTCATACTACTTGTTCCATTCTCTAATATTGAACAGTTTTGCCTTAAGTAGACAACATCATAATGCAGCTTTGGTTTATCTCCCATCAGATTAGCATGATAAATTTGTAAATAACCATAGTTGTGACCATTCAGTGTTGCGCATGCAAAGTAATGTTTGCTATCTCGATTAGGAAAACAAATGAAATCTTGTGCTTCTTGCTATGATGTGTCATGTCATCTGTTGATATGGGAAGGCTATTTGGAATATCAGATAACAGAGGTATTTAGAATACATCTAGGGTAGTTTTACATCCACCATTACGGCAGCTTCTAGTTTGTAAAATTCAGGGCAGTCAACAGACTAAATTTCATGTGTGAGGCTTGAGATTTTACGTCTTATTAAGACAACTTAGCTGTTGGACAATTTACCTTGCTGAGCATCAAGAGATGCTATGGTACATGTATCAAGTATCAACTGTTTGTGCTGTCACTGCTTTTTTACAATATGTACTCCTTATCCCTTGCTGATTCTGAATATCTAGTACTTCATTACGGTGCATTTTATAAGGTTCTATTTTTTATTGTAACTATCGCAAATATATCTTCCATATATGTTTCACTTAGCAGTATAGCACACAGCCACACAATTCCAATCATGATTCAAATCTTGCCCATGGGCTGTTTCTGGGTGTAAGACTCTTAACAGACAATATGTTTGAAATTACCCATTGGCACTAGAAAATAAACAGTATGGGAGTGTTCACACGATCACTCTAGATTGCCTTCTGCGGTACTGGATATTAACATAAGCTATTAATCATCGTGGTGAGGGCTGAGTGTCGCAAAGCAATTTTTCTGGCTTCAGTAGGTTCAGTTAGCTTATAATTGCAGCTGTCACTAGGCCAACTGAATATGTATTTAGTGTCCATATAAGTAAAATGTTAGCTTTAAAGATCCGTCATCAAAATATTAGCATTAAGTATCTTCCTCGGTGTCATGGGTGTGGGCCTTGGGCCCAGTCTGTTCATTATTACAAATTAGTGATTAGTTTCTATTTGAGTTAGAGATTAGTTTCCTTTTGTTAGAGATATAATTAGAGATATGATATTAGTTTCTATATTTGTTAGAGATATGATTGAGGTTAGATTCTATCTGTTAAGGGGAGCCTATCTATATAAAGGGGCTACCATATGCTATTAGAACAAACCAGAGAAATAACAAAGTCTTTCTCCTTTAAAGTCTCTCTCCTCTAAAGTTCCTCTCCCCTTCTACGCCGACGCCATCCGGCCATCTTCTTGGTGGTGTTTACCCCCTATGAACTAAGGTTCATGACAACTGTCATGGGTGTGGGCCTTGGGCCCAGTCTGTTCATTATTACAAATTAGTGATTAGTTTCTATTTGAGTTAGAGATTGGTTTCCTTTTGTTAGAGATATAATTAGAGATATGATATTGGTTTCTATATTTGTTAGAGATATGAACTAAGGTTCATGACAAGGCCCACACCCATGACACTCGGAGACTCTTGTACTTATTTTTCTTTTTTGTGTGGTATGTCTTATCAATTAGAAATTGAATATGACAATGTTCAATCTCACAACATTTGCCAATATTCATGTATGATGTTTTCCAAATTAAGCTATCAATCATATCTCTAACAAATATAGAAACTAATATCATATCTCTAATTATTTCTCTAACAAAAAGAAACTAATCTCTAACTCAAATAGAAACTAATCACTAATTTGTAATAATGAACAGACTGGGCCCAAGGCTCACACCCATGACACTCGGAGACTCTTGTACTTATTTTTCTTTTTGTGTGGTATGTCTTATTAATTAGAAATTGGATATGACAATGTTCAGTCTCACAACATTTGCCAATATTCATGTATGATGTTTTCCAAATTAAGCTATAGACATTTTTCAGTCTCAAGAGCTTCATTAGCTTTATGCTGTAGACCCGTCCATATTTTCTTCCCATTTATTAACTTGGTGTGTATTGCTTTATGTCTAGGGGAAACTCTTGATGAGCATGTGAACACACTACTGTCTCTGGGGATGGACCCAGCATTGAACAACAGCCCTATAATAAATTTATCGGACACACCTGAAACCAACAGCATAGTGGTAAAAACTCTACCATGTACTTCACCAATAGCCCTATACCATAATATAGCGGCTATCAGCTCTGTGATTAAATGCTGCTACCCACGGTGATGCAGGCACCCCCTGTACCTTTGAAGGAGGTCCCAAAGGAGCCCAAGTTCACCTGCCCACTCTGCACAAATGAGCTGGTCAATGCGTCATCGACCATCTGCGGTCACATTTTCTGCCAGCAGTGCATCAAGGACTCCATTCGGGATCAGAAGAAGTGCCCTACCTGCCGGAGGAAGCTGACCATGAACAACTTCCACCGGGTGTACCTCCCGACGACAGAGTAAGCTGATCCAGACATTCTGCAAAGCAGTAGAGCTGCAGCACCTGACCCTTTCCGCATTGGCATTGTGGTGATTGTATGTGAATTATTCACAGGGTTATTAGCAAACAGTTTTTCAAACAATTTAACAAGTGATGTTTGCCCTTGGCACTCGAGACGTCGTGCCAAGCAGCATCCTTATTAGTAAAGAATACCGTAGTATTTTCTCTGGAAATTGGTGCTTGACTGCTTGCTTTTGGGCACTTAATGTGCGAAGAAATATCTGTATGTGATGCAATGTAAAGATGTCCAGGTGCTGTTGCTTCCTCCAGATTATGGCTTTTCTAGGCCTGGAGGCATGAGGTGCAGTTTTTGGGCCTGAGTTGTCAACTGAGTTTTATTGGACTGGAAAAAGGGGCTTGGTAAAGAGGGCCTACGGCCCATTACCTTTTGTCTATCACCCTAAATCGAAATTACTCTACCGTTAACCAAGGAGCATCAAGCAACTAGTGTTCCCTCCCTCTCTCTCGAACAAAAAGAATAAGAGGAAGAAGAGATCATGTCCTAGATGTACATAGGGATAAATTCATAAGGAGGCTTCGTTAGACTTTAGCCTACCCTCTATCTACGTCGTAACACCCCCGCTCCCTTGGTCGGCGAGGCTAATCCGCCATGGCCTAGAGCTAGAAACTGCCTGAACGAAATAGACGAACAGAGAAAGAGAAGAATAGATGATGTATGTCTTTGGGCCATTTCTTGGCAGTTGACATCGAAGCCCAAAAGGCTACAACCCACAAGGCCTAAGTGGCAAATCCCCAATTCGGCACTAGAATCCTAAATCCCCAAGCAGCCTCACATCCAATCCACCCAAAATCCGTAATCCAGCACTAATCGATGCAATTGAGAGGATGATTGGAGAGGAGCGTACCTAAGGTCTGAGGAGGGCGGCGCCAGCAAGCGACGGGCAGTGACGGCATAGCCACGCGGGGAAGCTTAGACAATGCCGCAGCGAAGTAACGAGACAGCCGTGGAGAAGCCGGGTCGATGGTGGCGTGACATGACAAGCTGCTGGGGCGGCGGCGCCGGTGGGCCATGTGAGGAATGGGGCAACCATGGATGGGAATAGGAAAGCCGTAGCAAGGAGGGGCTAGGGCGGAAGGCTATGTGACCATGCGGGGAACTAGGAGGTAGCCGGTGGAAGTGGAGGACTGGAAGAGCTAATTGGGGTGGGGGATCGGTGCCCAAAGGAGGAGGAGGTGGCTGAGTGGGGACTAGGGAGGGCCAAGGGCGAGCTACGACTGTCTTGTTGAAGCATCTAGGTCTCTAAAAATAATTTTGGTAATTAATGATGATAATGCTTAAAGGGACTACATGTTTATTAAGATGATTGAAAGGTATAATTCTAGATTTTGTTGACTAAAAAGATATGCAAAGGTAACCAAAGATTGACATGGATCAAGACATGGCTCAAGATAAAGGTATATTATAGCCTAACGATCTTTTTATAGCTTTTACCCGTCTCGGTGTTTTATTGAAAAATACCATATGTGTAGAATAGATGTCGTCTATAAAAGAGGGGTCATGGCCAGTAGCTTGAAGTTAATATTGTGCCACTTTAATCAATTATAGTTCATGTATGCATTTAAAACTTCATTTTAGAACCCTATTTGAATTTCTTTTGGAAACCGATATGACAATAGTTGATGCAGCGGTTGTACCGCTTCACCGGTACTATTGGTCGTTTCATGCCGATAGCTTATTTCTAGAGGTGCATATTTCATCTCTTCCTGAAACTATACTACTGCAACGATATGACCGCACCTTGTGTCTGGTACTACTGAGTGCAGTATGACTGTATTTAAGGTGGCGATAGCTAATTTTTAGAGAGGTGCGCTTTTGGAGCATTTTCTCTCCTCTAGAAATTGGTACTACTGCAACTGAGGTGTGGTACTACTGCATTATCAGTACTACTGGGCCCTGTGAGTGTGGTACTACTAAAATTTAATAGCTAGTTTCTATGCATTTAATGAACCTTAAGTAGTCGTTGAATAGTAGGTGCGGTAGTACCAGCCATTACATGGTGGCAGTACCACATCCCCTGATTTTTGGAGATTTCAATCCCAACGGTCATCCTGGTCGATGTAGGCTATAAATAGCTCTCCACCAGTAGCAAGCAACTCTTCTTGGACCTCATTGAATACATTTGAGCTTTTGCTACTCTCTCTTCAACCGTATTTGTTCTATTTTCACATTTTGAGAATGTTGAGAGTATTCAAAGTGCATTACATCATTTAGTTGATTATTGTGGCATTTGAAAACCTTCAAGCAAGTGCCATTGATCTATTACTCTTGGTGGTTGTCGACACTTAGAAGGTTTGGAGGAATTTGCACATTGTTCTCTTTAAAAAGTTGTGAATAGACCCAATACGGTTGTGAAAGGTCGGAGCTCACCCCCGGAAGCGGAAAAGAGCTATCATAATGGATTGAAAAAAGGCTCAAGATTGCGAAAGGAGCTATCTTGATTAGTTCAAACTCACTTAACGTGGATTAGGGGAGACCGACAAGTCTTTGAGACTACGGAAAAACATCACGTGTCATCTTTACGGTTTATCTCTCTTGTTTTTATATTTCGCACTTACATTTCTAGCAATTGATTGATTGACTTGTGCAGCTAGAATTATATCTTGCCTAGACATAGGTTTGAGGTGCCATAGTAGGACTTAGATGATTTAGGTTGACTTGTGCAAAGCAATTTTCATTAGTTCATACTTGCTATAAAATTATGTTTTAGCCAAAAAATTTAAAATACCTCATATTCACCCCCCCTCTAGTCGCTTATCTACGCCTCTGGTAATTTGTAGTCTAGTCAATATTTTGTCTTGATTCTTTGCTAAGTTACTCTTGATAAGCGTCGATGAAGTAATGAAATTTACATTTGTTTGTAGATTTGTAAATTGTAATAATGGCTGTGCTTATGTCAATTTAGCTTAGTCTAGTCCACCCTTTATTTTCATCCTGGTTTCGCCACTAGATGTAGCTACCAAAGAGTGACATTAAACCCTACCAAATCTTCTTCTCTTTTCGATTAAGGAGGTTAACCTATCAAATCATTCAGCAAAACATAGTTTAGCGACTTCGGCGTTCATCAGAGCAAGTCCAAATACCATACCAGTTGAGCTACTGGCTTTTCACTCCCAATCCTCAAACCGATTGACCGGTGATGGCATGGCCATTGATCAAAACGATTAACAATATATAGTAGTGGGCCTTAATCGACGGGTGCTTGTCAGTTGCCATCCAGTTAGCCCAAAGCAAGGGGCGCTGCTGCTGTGGCTGTGCCACACATAGCGCTAGAGCGAGCGCGGCTGTGCCTCACCCATTGGTATGTTTTTTTAAGGTTAATGATTTATATTTATGATTGGTATTTTTATCTCCAGAGTGAATGTTTGTACGAATAAATCGACTGTTGATAAGCTATTTTAAAAAAGATGTTCCGATATGCCGTTTCAAAAAATAACATAAAAATTATCATGTTTGTTTATTTAAAAAAACTATAAAAACTGAAAAAATAAAACCAAACCCATACACCCATTGATGCTGACCGGGATAAGATAGAAGGGGAGGAAAGAGAAGAGGAGGTGGTGGCCATAGGGATGTGGACACGAGCACTATCCACTCCACCTCCAACCATATGTACGCGTGCGGCATTCCCACATAACGCCTCACTCGTGTAGCTTAGCCTTAGCTACCTTTAAGATTTCACTTGAGATTTAGGCTCAGCTTTTTGGTTTGTGTTTTTTTTCTTGCTTTTAATTTTTTAAGTTAAAAGCTAGTCAGAACATATCAGTTTTTAATTTTTATTTGCTTTTTCATCTTTTTTGTTTTTACTTTTTCTTATTTTTCTGTGCATTATTTGTAGAGATATAACGGTGTTTTTTTATTTTTTAATTGAATGATTTAGAAAAAAAATTAATAGTTATTACAATATAATTTCAGCCAACAGTTAGAAATCACAGTTAACAGCTGGATGGAGCATCACCTTATCCTCTCATCTCCTTGCTAATCAATCTAAGTAGGCCGCCAATGGCATCAAGAGGAGCACTTCTTTTTTCTGAGTGCTCCTGCTCCTGCTCTCTCCAGTTGCTTTTCGGATTAAAAGCCGCTTGTTTTGTTGGTCATATATAACAAGAAGGTCGTGATAATAATCCTCTAGTTAACTTTTCCTTTTTAGGGGGGACGGGGGTATTTTAATGCTAACTCGTATACCACACGCGGTAGCACGTAAGTTTGTCACCTCCGTGTAAGAGCCCGTGGATTTCGCGTGATTTTGTTCTAGGGTATAATCGCTCAAAACATACTTTGGCACTGTTTTTGGGATGCCAGAATGTTATGGGAAATTTTAATGACTGTGCAATCATATAAGAAAGGATGGAGTACTCTTTTAGATGGTTTTGGTTTCTTCTGATAACTTTCAAACGGAGTATTTTCTCAAGCGGTGTCTTTAAACGATGTACATGTTAAAGCCGTACCAAAATCAGTGAATATCTCTCTAATATGTACCAGTAAATTTAAAAATTTCATCTTTTTGCTGATGGAGGGTAGCGTTTTAAGAAATGGCCGAGACAGTGGTATTATTAAATTTCATCTTTTTTCTGATTTTATAGCTTTTTTGAGGGTTTTTTGCCGGTTTTTTCTGTATTTGTTTGCGTTGTCTGTGATTGGCTAACCTGTTTTTTCTATTTTTACTTTTTTTTTAAATTTAATCACGCCAAATAAACCACTATCATTAGGGTGTAATTTCGGTAATTCCTGATGCAATTTCACCATAAGTTTAGTTTATTTCAACCCAACTGAACCACAGTGTAATGAACTTCCAATGTTGGCTGTGGCGTCTCCTGAACGTTTCAATTTAGGTGCAACGTTCGCATCAGCAAGTCGATCATCAGGCTACCGCATTTCCAACACCAGGCCGACGTGCATCACACAAGGAAAACAGGGTGCACGTCTGATTTGGCTCGCCTCAGGTCAAAACACGGCGTCTGGCGGTAGTGCCAGCACGTCGGATTGGGTATTTGGGTACAATTATTAGGACGTTGGAGATCGATGAGTTTGGTTACATGTTTATGTCTCCGATCTTATTTTTCTGGAGCAATGCCCAGGCAAAATTCCACGTAGCTCCTGCCCCTGACCATTAAATCTTGTCAGAAAGAATGCTTCCGGAATGATTAATTCATGAGTATATATATATATATATATATATATATATATATATATATATATATATCACGTGCATCTCATGGCACACGGACCTGGAATCAATTCACATTTCTGTATGATAGAAAAATCCCCAGAAATTTCAGCAGCTACGTTTCCTGCATATCATTTGTCGTTGTACTGTCACCATGTGCTGCTCTGATCTGATCTGATGCCTTGGAATGAAGGCAGTTCAGGGTACGATATTTGCAACATGACATTAGTTTCGGTAGCCCAGATTCCAAATGTGCGCCTTCCTAATAATACAGGCCACCTAACTCTGAAAGTTGTCTGGTTCTGGTACTGCAGCATTGCTGTTCTGCTCTTCCCTTTTGCATGCTGCCTACCAGAAATGTGTCTGCACCAAATTACCAATGGAGCCGCTCCAAGGTTATCTAAATGGTCTCTCGCAAAACGAGTGTCAGTTAGAGAGTTTTCTTGCTCAATTCAAGTCATTGATCTATAAGGATTTCAATGACATATTCGCAAGAATTTTTTTTTTACCATAGTCGTCGTATGACACCATCAAAAGAATTGTGGGGCCAGAACACGTGTTTTTTCTTCTCTGAACTTTTTCAAGCTTTTGTCTCCTCCCAGAGTTCGGTTAAGGTGCATGGTTGATTTTCTTGATGGAGACATTGGCTTAATTTCTCTGGAAGTGACGAAGACATAACAAATATTGCAGGATATACTAGATTTATGAAAACAAACAAAATATAAACAAATGAAAAGGAAGGTGATGGCTGAGAGATGTGGAACCCTGCGGCTGATTTCTGGTGTTCGATGACGATGTGAGTACGGTTTGGATGGCGGATGCAATGGCACGTTTCTTTGGGAGTATTTCTCCGCATATCCTTAGAGTCTGCTTTTATGACTGAAGCTTATGGTTTTAGGTGCATCTTATGACTTTTGGGTTGTTCGTGCAAGAGATTATAGAGTAACAGAAACTCACGTACGATTTTTGCCGATATAAATAAAGTCATTACAGTACGTACTACAATTAACTAGTAGACCCTATTTTGAAAAGATACTCCGTTTAAAAGATATTACTTTAAAAGTTCTGAAAAAGCAATTTTAAACCGAAAAAATATGCCCTTAAACTATTTCTTTTCTTTTCTTTTTGAGAAGCACACATCCTTATTTTTTTAGTGACTTCATCTCGGTGTTGGAGGTTGCTTTCTATCCAACAGGCTACGCATTTTCTTTTTAGTTATTCTGGCTACAACTTGAAAAGATCAACTTTATGCTCGAGGGATGGATACCTTTTTGAATAGCTTTGGAGCATTCATATTGTCTATTGGTGTTATAAGGCACTATTGTTCGCAATAAGGAATGACCCTGTGCATGGATAAACTATCGTGATCTTTTTACAGACTATATTATGAGCTTCCATCAACAAATAGGTCTGATTAAATTACATTCAGGCCTGTTCTTCAGGCCACAAGCTGACCGGCTTTTGACAGCTGTTACAGTACTTAACTTTTAAACGAAGTATTTTCTCAAGATGGGGTCTACAAATTAAATGTAGTACACGTTAAAAGCTTAACATCTGTACCTAGCTAAAATCGCAAATAAATATCGATCTCTCCATAATCTGTATCGTAAACAGCCAAAATTCAAAAAATTCAATCAAAAGTCATAAGTCGCAGCCAAAAAGAACATGCCCTCGTGGGTGACACTAATGCCTGTCTGTCAATGCGAATGCATCAGAGAGGATGCATTTCCTCTTTTTTTTTTGTTATGTGTAATATTCAGAATTTATCATGCCAGGATTGTACGACTGAAGTCGACTCCATTCCAGTCCAGAAACGTCGAGTTCCAATTTCTGGCTAGGCGTTTTCCCTTGACGCTGCACAAGTCTGTTCAGCAGAGAGCTTAGGCCGCAGAAGATCCTGATACAGTTGGGATTTTCTGCGCGGTGTGTGAAATAGAGGAGGACGAGGGGCCCACACCTTGCAAGCCCCTCGTGGGTTTCGCGTCAAACTCCTTCCTCAGAGAATCCTCGCCACCTGTCAGACTGCGGGCCCACCCTCCCACTGACACACCAGTTTCTGGTCATTCCCCTCTTCATAGAGTCACTCATAAATCTCTTCTTTTTCTATTTGGCCAAATACTAGTATCATTTAATTTTCAAACCTTATGCTTTGGAAATTAATGAAACCAAATCTAAATTTAATGATAGCAAGAACACGGCGGAGATAAATCCCTTTTTTTTCTGTGAAAACCCGTGAAGAAAATTGACGGCCAGCCCCTGATTTCCGTTATTTTTTTCGTTTCGTCTTTATTTGCTTTATTTAAGCGTTTTTTTTGCTACCGTTAAAAGTGGATTGATGAGCAGTTTGTGCTTAGCTGGTGGGGGGAAACTGAAAAGGCACGAGTCCTCCCCTTAGACTGTAGAGTCGTCTTTTTTGACTTCCACGAATAATATTCCAGCATCTTTCGAGACGATCCTTAACTTTAACCAAAATTTGTGGATGCTAATGTGCAATTTCAATTTTTTTTCAGATTTTAATTAAGCGAAAGAATGCACTGTATAGAAAGAAAAGCGATAAAATGTCACGACTAATTATTCGATGAAGTGCTTTTATACTCGAATTTTGATTAGGTAACCTGATAAATGCATCCCTAATTTTTAAAATTAAAACCTCCATGGCCAGAGTTACTATAAACCCATTAGGGCCGTTCCTTCAAATCAGTAAGATTTCAGGGGTGTGTTCGGGCAAAGGCTATTAGCATGAAACGAAACCAAAGGCCGTGAGGGGCTATAAATCATTAAAATACCTCCATTACTCACCTCCGAACTCTTCGTTTCCAATTCCAAATTCCTCTTCGCATCACAAATTCGGATTTCATACCCCATCCTATCAATGATTATCAACAACAGTTGTAACTTCTCGAAGAACTCGTGATCGCTTCGCCATGGTAAGGCGCTTTCTTGATGTCCTCTGTTTTTTTGCCATCATTTTTCACCTGATTTCTTCAGAATTTTAGGTTATCCATTTCTGTTACTGGAGACGATTTGGATAATTTTTGTTCAAATTTTAATATTCTGTTATTCTTTTTAGAAGAAATACGTAACCTTCTTCCCCTGAATTTACGCTGCTCTGCTGTTTGCGCTGCTAGTTGTTCGTTCTCTTCAGTTTACAGTAGTTCAGAAATTGGATTTGTCCACGCTTGATAAGTACGTGATAGTTTCTGATGTTAGTTTTCTTGTAAGAATCCATTAGTGAATTTGTTTTTCGTGATTAGAAGCTTTGTAAAATCGCTTTGTTTGTTCTTCTACGATAGGTTTATTCTGCTTATATTGTACTATTGATTTGGCCATGGAACTCACTGAATTGCGTTCAAAGATTGGTTTTTTTGTGATTCTCAGAAGAAAATATTGGAGTTTTATCACCTTTCTTAGATGGAATTTCACTTTCCTCTCCTGAATTCCTGCAACTGTCTATTTGTTTTATCCGTTGATTTAGTTTTGATAGGTGCTGCTTGTGGGATTCTAGCCTAGTGAATCAGAAATAACTGTCCTGTTTTAATTCAATAATTAAGCTACCATTTGATCATCCCTGATATTTTGCATGAATATATGTTAGTATTCGGCAAGCGGAGCTTGTGTTAATCTGGTTGGAACAGCATAATTCTCTCTTCTAATTGATTTCTGCGCGCACGTGCGCATCTTGAGCTGCTGGTTTGGGTTGCTGAGTTTTCAGGCCGTAGTGAACGTTTCTTTGCTTTGAGGCAACACTTGCAGTAGATTTCAGATTGAGTTTTAGCATAGCTTCACCTGCCTCGCTTGGGTTTTCAGGGAATATGCCTTTGCCTTCCTCTCCCATTCTTAATTTCCTCTCTGTGAAGCTCTTGCTTCCCGATCAAGGTTAATTTGAGCAATGCAATCGATTTAGATATTACTTTTGGCCGTGGCCTCTCTGAATTTTGGCGCAATGCAATTGCAAGACATGTATGATGTGCTCACTCGTTGCTCTTTCTGACGGCTCACCGCAGGGTCCGGCATCCAATGATTCGTCGCAGAAGCGGTTCTTCAGGATCGCACCACAGGCGAAGCTCATCTTTTTCGTGCTAATATTCGTTGCCGGTGCAATCGTCACGCTTGATCATAAGGAGGTGTGTACTAATAGCTAAACATGTGTTCTTGATGTTTATATCAAGTGTGTAGATAGAGTCTGAATTCTGACACACCTGCTCAATTGTTTTGCAGAATTTGTCAATACTACAGTTGCATCCAAGAGAAGTGTTTGCAACTGAGGAGACCAGGCCTCCGACAAGTGATCTCGTCGAGCCAACGCCAAACGAAGAACCCAGCAACATCTGCGAGGTTAGACACCTGCAAAACTTTAACTTTATAGTTCATAAGAAATTGACTGTTTAGGACTAGTCTCACAAGAGCAGTTACTGAACAGTTGCTGTGCTGCAAACTCTCTGCAGAATCAATGCAGGCCTCCAGGCGGCGAGCCGTTGCCGAGAGGCATCGTGCAACAGAAGTCCAACTTCGAAATGGAGTCACTGGGTGGCAATCCTGAACGGAAGGAGGACGGCAGGCCGTCGAAATGCCTCCTCGCCATCCCTGTCGGAATAAAGCAGAAGGCGGTCGTCGACAAACTTGTCTCCAAGGTACCATGATCAGACTGTTCCCTGCTGCATCCTCTCAACTGTTCACGCTTGCTTCTTCAGGTAATAACACTGTACTTTTGTGTGTCATTGTGATGATCTGACTGACTGTTTTGTCTGACTGCACGACACGACAGTTCCCCGCCGCCAACTTCACGGTGATGATGTTCCACTACGACGGCGTGGTCGACCAGTGGAGAGACCTGAGGTGGTCTGACCGGGCGATACACGTCTCCGCGATTGATCAGACGAAATGGTGGTTCGGCAAGAGGTTCTTGCACCCCGACCTGGTCGCGGAGTACGACTACATCTTCCTCTGGGACGAGGACATCGAGGTGGACAGCTTCGATCCCCTCAGGTACCTCAAGATCGTGAAGAAGGAAGGGCTCGAGATATCGCAGCCTGCGCTTGATCATAGGTCTCAGATTCACCATGGCCTCACGGCCCGTGCGCGAAGAGGAGCAATTCACAGGTAACTAAAAACTATCAATTTCTTTCTTCAGAGAAGACGTTGTCATTTCATTATGAATGAACTGAGACTGAAACTGACCGTGTCTCTGAACAGGCGATTCTACAAGACGAATGGAAAAGCAAGGTGCTACGGCAACAGCACGGGGCCTCCCTGCACAGGGTAACCACAATACAAAGATGCATGGCCATGGCATTTCCACGGTGTTGGTCACTTGCTTCGTGATTCTGAGCTGCCAAGTTTCTGAAAACTCGCGGTTGTTTATGTAGGTGGGTGGAGATGATGGCTCCGGTGTTCTCCCGCGCGGCGTGGCGCTGCTCGTGGCACATGATCCAGAACGACCTCATCTACGCGTGGGGGCTCGACTTCAAGCTCGGCTACTGCGCGCAGGGCGACCGGAGGCTCCACGTCGGCGTCGTCGACAGCGAGTACGTCCTCCACCGGGGCAACCCCACGCTCGGCGACGGCAACAAGGTGCCGTCGTCGTCGGGATCGTCGGCGGCCGACCGGTACGCGGTGAGGCATCGGTCCTACACCGAGCTGCAGATATTCAAAAGGAGGTGGAAGGAGGCGGTGGCGGCGGACGAGTGCTGGACCGATCCTTACCCGCAGCCGGCGACCACCGGCTGAACGACCGACCGATCGACTTGTCGCCGGCAAAAATGGCGGCCGGATGGATAAGTACAGTAGTTAGTAGCTGCTGCATTGACCTTGCTTAGATGATAGATACAAGAACACATCGACAGGTCTAGAGTCATATATGATGTACAGATTTGTTTCTTCATCTGATCTGCAGGGGATAAGCAAAGCTAGAATCAAAGATGATGTAATTATTATATTTTCCGTTAAAAGAGGTCGATCAATCAAGTTTTGACTGTGGTCGAATAAACCTGACCGATCGGCCGGTCTATGTGCAGTCGTTATGATTGGTGTCAGCGTGGTCGTAACGATCGGTGTTAGTGTGGTCGTTACGACCGGTGTCCGTGTAGTCGTTATGATCGGTGTCTTTGTGGTCGTTTTGATCAGTCTCTGTGTGGTCGCACACGACCAGCGATTGTAGCAATCGTTGGATTCTACAGCAGGGAGGTCCCTGTAGCAGTCATCAGCAGGTTCCTGTAGCAGTCGGTAGGCACTATAGCAGTCGACGGGGGGTTCCTGTAGCAATTGGTGGGCACCGTAGTAGTTGTCAACGTACTACGCGGTGTCGGCGGACAGTGTGGTAATTGAGGCCGGAGACACTGGATCTCGGTCGATATAGTGTTTTGTAGAAAGAAAGAGTCTGTAATATAGTCGATAATGTAAGTTGTAGTAGAGAGAAAGATAACGAAAAAATTGCCTCAAATACTCTCCTTCTCAAGCTCTGAAACTGTCTTCGTTCTTGTCCTCTGTTTTATCTATTCTTTGTTAGACAACAGAGAACTCCCATTTGATTTGAGTGTGTTGATCGGTGGCTGTATTCCAAGTTTCCAACACTAGATATCAAAGCTCGGTGCATGCCCAAATGCATACGGGTCGATGGCCATCACCACACAACAGGCGGCGAAGTGCCCTTCCACTACCCGATGCTGATATTCTCCAACTACATCACGTGGGCAATCAAGATGGAGGCGTTGATGGATGCCCAGGGCATCTGGGAGGCCATCGAACCGGCGGCCGGAGTGGTCGTGGAGGCAAAGAAGGACAAGTCAGAACCGGGACTGGAGTGGTTGTGGAGGCAAAGAAGGACAAGTAAGCGCGGGCGTTCATTTTCCAAGCCATACTCGAAGACATTCTTCTGCAGGTGGTCAAGAAGAAAATAGCCAAAGAGGTATGGGATTCTTTTGCAAATCAGATATCTCGGGTTGATCGGGTGCAAAAGGTTCGTCTGCAAACACTGCAGAGCGAGTTTGCAGCATTGCGCATGAAGGATGGAGAGTCCATCGATGAATTTCCCAAGAAGTTGAGCGGGATGGTGAGCAAGTACAGTGTGCTTGGTACAACTCTGGAGGATCTAGTACTCTGAAGAAGCTCCTCAACTCAGCGTCCGACGAATTCCTCCCTATGGTCATCAATCGAGCAGTTCTCCGATCTGGAGTCGATGCCCTTTGAGAAGGCCATAGGGCACCTGAAGGCTTATGAGGAGAGGATTCGTCATTGCGCAGGAGACACCAACACTGATGGACAGCTCCTCCTCACTCATACTGAGTGGTCGGCGCGGTAGGGAGTCGTTGGCAAGCAACAAGGGCCGAGGCGCTGGAAATTCAGATGGACATGGCCGGGGCAAAGGTCGTGGTCGGCGGTACAGCCGTGGTACGGCAGAGGACGTTTCGCCTGCCTCGACGGGACGAAAAAGGATGGCACTAGAGGTGGCAGGGACAAAAACCACATCTCATGCTTCAAATGTGACAATAAGATGCACTACGTCTCTAAATGTCATAATAAGCACCGAGAGGAGGTAAGCTTGAAGTAAGGCAAGTAGAATGAACAAACCTTGATGTTGACAGTATGTGCGTAGGGGCCACACAACTTGGTGCTCCTAAACGGGTAGCATGTCCTACCGGACTTACGTGCAAATGGTGGTGAGCATGTCACAGCTGAGGAGTTGCTAATATCCGGCTTCTGGTATCTAAACAATGGGACCAGTAACCACATGACCGGACAACGATCGTTCTTCACCGAGCTTGATGAAAGCATCATCGGCAGGGTAAACTCTATTGATGGATCGACAGTACAAATCAAGGGGAAAGGATCAATCTTGTTCGAGTGCAAAAATGGAGAATAGCGGTTGTTATCAGATGTATACTATATTCGCAACTTTTGCAATAATATCATGAGTTTGGGACAATTGACATAGGATGGCACCACAATTGTGCTCCTAAACAAGCTGCTTCGGATGTATGACAAGACCAGCAAACTCATGATGAAGGTAGAACGCACGTCCAACAGAATGTACAAGGTGGTTTTGCACACTTATGTGCCAGTCTATCTTGTTGTGTGCTTAGCCAAACCAGAGTGATTATAGCATGCCCGGTTGGGGCATCTTAACCTTCAGGCGATGAAACTGATGGTTGACAAAGATATGGTACGGGAAGTACCAAGGATTGAACACCCTACACAAGTCTATGAGGGTTGTTTGCCAGCTAAGCAAAGTCAGTTGCCTTTTCCAAGTTAAGTTCTGTATCGAGTAGTGCAGCCATTAGAACTTGTTCATGCAGATTTGTGTGGCCCGATCACACCTCATACTTAGGCCGGGAGCAAGTATTTTTTATTGCTTGTTGATGATTTTAGCCAGATGATGCTGATATACATGTTGAAGTCGAAAGATGAAGCTGTCAATGCTTTCAAGAAGCATAAGGCGCTAGTAGAGATGGAGACTGTGCATAATCTAAAGACCTCAAAGCTGGCTGGGGTGGTGAGTTCCTATCAAGGCAATTTGCACAGTTGTGTGGCGAGGAAGGAGTCCACCGGTACCTCACCGCACCTTATTCACCTCAGTAGAATAGGGTGGTGGAGCGCCAGAACCAAACTATGTTGGCGACAACAAGAAGTCTTTTGAAGACCATAGGAGTACCAGGCAGGATGTGGGGAGAGGCAGCTCACCATGTCGTTTATTTGCTAAACCGGGTGCTAACCAAGACTCTGGCCGGTGTCACTCCACATGAAGCATGGACAGGCGGGAAGCCAAACCGGACACATGTGAGGATCTTTGGTTGTATTGCACAGACAAAATACCAGGTGTCCATTTGAAGAAACTAGATGATAGAAACAAAGCTTTGGTACACTTTGGTGTCGAAGAACGGAGTAAGGCATATCGTCTCTATGATCCTCAAAGCAAGAAGATTGTTGTGAGTCAAGATGTGGTATTTGAGGAAGACAGGAAGTGGAATTGGAAGATGACAAGTAGCGACAAGATATGTGAGATTGCTGAGTTTATTGTAGCAGATCCTGCAACAGAAACTGATGGGGAACTGCAACAGCGAGGCTCAATTGTCGCAAGCAAAGAGCCACACAATGAAGAGGGAGCCTCGGCGGCACATTCAGGGCCTTCAAGCCCTTCCTATCCAGAAACAGATGAAGATCCATGAGGTACCGAGCACTTCCTGAGATTTATGCAAAAACACAACCAATTGAACTCGATCCAGAGCTATTGTTGCTGGCAACTGAAGAACCACGTAGCTACCAAGACGCTGCAGATTCACCCGAGTGGCAGGATGCCATGAAGGAGATGGAGGCAATAGAGAATAACAAAACTTGGACTCTCACTGAGTTGTTGGCTGGTCACAAGGCAATTGGACCTAAGTGGGATATACAAGCTGAAGAAAGATTCAAATGGGAATCTTGTTAAACACAAAGCACGTATTATCGCAAAGGGATATGTGCAGAAACATGGGATAGATTATGAAGATGTATTTGTAAAGGTAGTGAGGATGGAAACGGTGAGGTTTTTGTTGGCATTAGTAGCTCAAGAGAATTGGGAGGTTCACCACCTTGATGTTAAATCGATATTTCTGAATGGGAGGCTCCGAGAGGAGATCTATGTGAGGCAACTCGAGGGTTTTTTTTGTTGAAAATCAAGAACATCTTGTATACAAGCTATCCAAGGCACATTATGGTTTGCGTCAGGCCCTAAGGGCATGGAACATTTGTCTAGACTGTACTCTGAGAGAGTTCGGTTTTTAGAGATGCCCCAAGAGTAAGCTCTCTACAAAAGGAGCAGTGGGTTTGAGCTGTTAGTGGTAGAAGTTTATGTGGATGGTTTGATTGTTACCGGAACAAGCAAAGACCAGATACATTTGTTCAAGCAACAAATGATGAAAGAATATGAGATGAGTGACCTTGGAGTTCTTTCATACTACTTGGGAATCGAGGTGGAACAGAAGAAATGATCTATCACCTTGAAACAATCAGAGTATGCCAAGAAAGTGTTTCAAGTGGCCGGTATATGGGAGTGCAATTTGGCAAAAGTTCCTATGTAACCAAGACCGCATTTGAGCAAGGATAAGGAGGGAGTACCAGTAGATGCGACTGATTTCTATCACATAATTGGGAGCCTGAGATATCTCACAAACACACACTCAGATTTGGGTTATTCAGTGGGCATGTTGAGTAGGTTCATGCAAACGCCCAAGGAGGCGCACCTTCAGGCAATCAAGTAGGTCCTGAGGTATGTAAAGGGCACCATCAACTCTGATTTGGAGTATAAGAAAAGAGGCGATGGACTCTTGCTAGGCTACAACGATAGTGATCTTGCTAGGGATGTGGAAGATAGGAAAAGCATGAGTGGTTTCGCATTTTACCACTCCGGAAGACTGATAGCATAGAGCTCACAGAAACAGAAAACTGTTGCACTCAACTCATGCGAAGCCGAGTTTATGGCGGCAACAAGCGTAGCTTGTCAGGTGATCTGGCTCAGAAGTCTGCTAAGTGAAATCACCGGGAAGAAGCCTAAACCAGTGACCATGTATGTGGACAACAAGTCGCAATCACACTCATAAAGAACCCGGTGTTCTATGGAAGAAGTAAGCACATTGATACACGTTTTTATTTCATTAGAGAATGTGTGGAACAGGGACATATAAATGTGGAGCGTATCAGCACAGAGGAGTAGCGAGCCGACATCCTTACTAAGGCGCTTCCTAGGATCAAGATTGGCGAAATGCATGAATTGATCGGAGTTAGAGACCTCACAGCTTGAGTCAGGTTTAGGGGGGGTGAGTGTGGTCGAATAAACTTGACTGGTCGACCGATCTATGTGTGGTCATTACGACCGATGTTTGCGTGGTCATAACGATCAGTCTCTGTGTAGTCATAACGACCAGTGTCTATGTGATTGTTACGACTAGTATCGGTGTGGTCGTTACGACTAGTCTGTGTGTTGTCGTTACAACTGGTGTGACCGTGTGGTCATTACGATCGATGTATTTGTGGTCGTTTCGATCAGTCTCTATGTGGTCACACACGATCGGCCACTGTAGCAGCGTTGGATTCTACAGCAGGGAGGTCCCTATAGCAGTTGGCAGTAGGTTCATGTAGAAGTCGATGGGCACTGTAGTAGTTGTCGGCGTACTGCGCGGTGTCGGCAGACGACGTGGTAATTGAGGCCGGAGAAACTAGATCTCAGTCGGTCTAGTGTTTTGTAGAAAAAAAGTCTATAATATAGTCGATAATGTAAGTTGTAGTTGAGAGAAAGACAACTAAAAAAATTTGCTCCAAACACTCTCCCTCTCAAGCTCTTAAACTTTCTTCGTTTTTATCCTTTGTTTTCTCTGTTCTTTGTTAGATAATAGAGAACTCAGTTTGATTTGAACATGTTGATCTGTGACTATATTTCAACATTGGCATGTTGGTTTAACTTGTACATGGCAGAGATTTGGCTGCGGCATTGATCCTCAATTATCTCAGAAAAGTGAAGGGAAGAAGCTAAACAATATCTACTCGTGAAAATCGAACAGATATATGTAACTTTCGCCACATCTTAAAATGCGCCACTTTTTTTATTTTCTTTGAAACCATTATTTCGAGTAAAAATTAAGTAGATTTATCAATCGAATAGAGAACGTGAGAATAGCAGGGGAAAAGAAGTGGATTATAGTAGACGGGAGTCAGTTGATAAGTGGGACTAAGGGCATTCATAGTGTATATGACCCAAGAGGTCTTAAGGTGAGTCCCATCTAAACCTTAAGGTCAATGCTGTAATGTATATAACCCACTAGGCCTTAAGATGGTCCCACTTGTCAGATAAAGAAAAAATGTATTTTAATGCTTATGGCCAGGTCTTTAGCTTGAGGCACGGTCTTAAGGTTTTTTATTATATGCTTAAGGTCACCCCTGTAATGTATAAGGTCGACCTTAAGGTAGCTTAAGACCCCCTATTTTTGCACACTGTGGATGCCCTAACACAGGGATTATTTGATGTGACCGCAGTTATATTTTTTGATTGAAAATTTTGAATTTTAGCTGTTTACGATAGAAATTACGAAGAGAGATATTTGCGTGTGATTTTAGTTGATATAGATGTTGAGTTTTTAATGTGTACTACAGTTAATTTATAGATCACATATTGAAAAAATACTCCGTTTGAAAGTTATATACTATAGTAAAAGTTAAAAATTATTTTTAAAAATATTAAAGGACAGCCTTAGCAAAAATTAAAAATCACTTTTAGAAGGCATTAAAGGACAGCCCATAAATTCGTAGTCTCCGATCCCGGCCGTCAGAGCTGTGGCGGGAGGAGCACCAGCCAAGCTCTCTCCCCTGTTCACCTCCTCCCTTCAAAACCCCAGTAAAATCTGGTCCCCCATGGCAATCCGCCACCTCCTATGGCGCTGCCGCTCGCCGCCCCGCGCTTCCACGCCGCCCTCCCCCGCCGCGTCCGCCCCCAGAAGCTCCTCCCCTCTTGGCGCCGCCCTGGGCGCCCCGACGATGAGGTCTCGCACGCCCGCACCCACGCTTACATTTGCGATTTGTGACTTGGATTTGGGTGTGATTTGGTGTTTTTTTGTAGGATTACTACTTGATCGACGCGCCCGAGTCCATCGGAGAGGGCTTCTCGTTCAGTGGGTTGAGTTAGGGTTTGTCTCGGCCTTGGGGGATTGGAGGGTGCGGAATTTTGGGCTTTACTAAATGGGTCCCTATCGGTTCTGATGTTTTGCTAACTTCTACTACTTCATCTTCTTGTGGCTTGGTGCAGGGAAGTTTGCGGATGGCCCGAGTAAGTCGGACGAGTGGTTTGTTCAGGGGAGAACGGTATGATGCGATCACTCAATTCACTCTCTGTTCTGGTGTGTTGTTTGGCGCCAACCAATGCACGCCATTTAATTTGGCATTTCATAAGTCAGATATTGGGCAACTTGTTAGATGTTTGCGCCTTTTCGCTCGGTAATTTAGCGGTGTGCTAACGTGCAGTCAACTTTTGACTTTATCAATTATCTGACTGTTGTAATCTGAGCTGGCGATGGTAATGAGTGTACGATTGTGCCGATATGTGATTTTTGTGGTGTGCTGCAAATTAGCTGCATTACATGCTAGTTGAAATTTTGATGATCCTCATTGCAGGTAAAAGCTCATTCAGTATACTGGAACAAAGGGAAGGCAAAAGATCCCATCTTTGGGCTAACAATGGGATCGGGATCGCAATCTTCAGAAGATGTTTTCAGGTGAACAGTGCTATATAAGTGGTTAGCAGGGTGTAAGGTACAAAAGTGTACAGCATTGGTCTTACACTTTAAAGCCATGGGTCTTCTTCAGGAGAAGTATGTTAGTTACAGCAAGAAGATCATAGCTCGTGTGTTGGTTTTTTTTTCTCGAAAATGCAAAAGATATGCGTTTCATTCATTAAGAAAGAGGAGGTACAAATATGACAAGTCATGGGAGGATCTGAGAGGGTTAGATTACAAGCTCACACAACCCACCCGCAAAATAAAAAAGAGGGACGACAGATAGGAAAAAGAGAGAAGGAAGACATGAGGTTAAACACAGGGGGTGTCGGAGTCAACACGACAACGAAGGTTTTTCAGCTTTGAACTCGCAACAGAGGACCACGACATGAACTCCTGTTGAACGCGCTGGAGGAAATCGTCGGTGTTTAGTCTCCATTGGCCATGGTGCAAGGAATTTCTCTCCTTCCATGTCATCCATATGATTAGAATGATGAGGGTGTTAACTCCTTTTCTCTTGGGACAAGGAGCCAGACCTCTGACGACTGACTAGAGGTCCTGAAGGGATTGTTCGATTAGCTGATAAGAAGTGCAAAGTGAAAGCCAGGAGAACATCCGGTGCCAGATCTGTCAAACCATAGGGCACAACACTAGAAGGTGGTCGATCGTCTCGGGTTCTTGATCGCAGAAGAGGCAAGCTGAAGGCGCGGGGATGTTGTGTTTCCTCAGCCTTGAAAAAGTCCAGACTCGCCTCTTTAGCACTAGCCACGCAAACATTTTGGCTTTCAGAGGAGCTGCGCATTTCCACATCAAATTGGTGCAGGGGAGGAAAGTAGCTCCCTGGCACAAGGCCTGATACGCGGATTTTGGTAAATATGAACCATCGGACGTCCAACACCATAAAATATCATCCTTAACTCCATCCTGCAGCTGGACTTGGCCGAGAAGTGAGCATAAGTTGAGGTACTCAGCAATGGCCTGTGCGGAGAAGGGCCCTTGAAGGTCAGCCAACCACTGGTGATTGAGCAGCGCATCCTTGATGAGGGTTTGCTTTTTGCGAGAGGTTTTAACTGAAATTCATAAAGTCGGGGCAAGCTCACATATGCCTTGACCTTGAAGCCATCTATCAGTCCAGAAGAAGGTGGAATCTCCATCACCCAGGTTGAAGATAGTAGAAGCGTAGAAGAAGAAGAGAGTAGAAGCGTAGAAGAAACTTTGGACTGCAAGGTGTTCGGGCACACGGAGTGGCGTCCAAATCTGACTAGCTTCGGTGTGCACTAGCCATTCCCAACGCATGCGAAAGGCGATGCTAGCCAGCTTGAGGTCTATGATGCCTAGACCTCCATGCTCGTATGGGCGACAAACCTGCTGCCAGTTCACAAGGCACAATCTTCCTCTTGCGCAGGCTATCACCATTCCAAAGGAAGGATCTCCGAATCTTGTCGATTGCTTTTATCGCCCATTGTGGGAAAGCCAATGTAATCAGCGGGTAAATTACCATAGAGATTAACACAGCTTTGACGAGAACCAATCTTCTGGCCCTACATCCGAATGTGCTTTCCAAATTGGGGGTTTTGCTTGGATTTTGTCGATGAAAGGCTGGAGGTCTCTTCTACGCAGGTTGCCAGTTGTGAGAGGCATACCAAGGTATTTGACCAGGAAGGTTGTGGTGTTACATCCGAAGATCTCCTTGGCAAGTAGGAGTTCTTGTTGTGAGCAGTGTTCCCCTAGGCGGCGCCTAGGCGCTAGGCGTCTGCCTCCCGCCTTGGCCACCTAGCCGATTTTGCCCGCCTAGGCGCCCGCCTAGCCCGATTAGCCGCTAGGCGCCGGTCTACAGCCCGACTAGCGCCTAGCGCCTAGAGGAACACTAGTTGTGAGCAGCAAATGGGGAGCAGGACAGACTTGCTCATGTTCGAGTGTAGTCATGTAGCTCATCCAAAAAGCAACAAAATTTCCCTGGTTGCTATAAGGTCCTGTGCCGCCGGGGTAATGAAAAGCATAACATGATCTGCGTATAGGAAGCATTGCCTCGGCAGGGGAAGGGCCGAAGAAAGGAACTGTAACCTTCAAGCGGAGATGAAAAACCTGTTTAGAACATTCATGGCAATTGCGAAAAGTAAAGGCGACAAAGGTTCTCCCTACCGAAGCCCTTTGCCATGGTGGGTTTTTGGACCCGGTTTGCCATTGAGTAGCACTTGGGTAGAAGTCGTGGAGAGTAGGGTGGAGATTCAATCGGTCCAACGGACCCCGAAGCCTCGTTTGCGCAAAACTTTCAACAGGAAGGGTCACGACAGACTGTCGAAAGCTGTGGCAATGTCGATTTTGAACAGGATTTGCTTTTGCCTTTTTCTCTGCAAGGTCTTGACAACATCATGCACGAACTTGAAATTGTCCTGGATCATCTGACCCCTAATGAATGCAATCTGGTTGTGCTTACTTCATAGCTTCTCCAAAGTTCTTACCTCATATGGCTCGTGTGTTAGTTACAGCAAAGAAGATCATAGCTCGTGTGCACCTTTTCATTGTGACTCAGGTGGATCTGTGTGGAGGCGGGGAGCTCTTCTAATCCTTCTATTCTTTTAATTCATGGCTTTCCATCTCAGGTTGGGTTTTAGCTGGTTGTTTGCTTCCATTATTCTTGCACTGTAATAGAAGAACTCTAACACAGACAATGACTGAACTGAGACCTTCTTGGTTACAGGCATACTCTTATTGAAATGTGCTACCTGTACTATCAGACAAATATCATGCCATTGCTTTTGATTGGCTTGGTGAGTTATACACATCTTTTGGTGCTTGATAAGTGCAAAATAATCAAATGAGTTGGCAGAGAAAAGAAATGTCATGCATATATTGGCAAAAAAAAAACCATCCTCAAAGAGTATACAGACCAACGTAGAAAGCCATCACTAGTACCAATTATCATCATCTTTTGACATCAAAACTCAAGAACATAAGAGCCAGAATTTGTTTTAGCTTGCCACCCAAATATTCTACCTTTTTTTTATAAAAAAACCTTGCAACAGGTTTATAGTCTCCTAAACAACTGGGCCTTTTCTGTTTAATGTTGCTTGGTGAGTTATATTCATCTAACTCGAAAACAAAAAATTTCATATCTGCAGGTTTTGGATTCTCTGACAAGCCTCAACCCAAATATGATTTTGACTATACTCTTGATGGTAAAATGATCTACATAGTATTCCTTTTCTTCCAAATATGTGTTTTAAACTACATAGTAATGTGAACTCCTATGTTCCAGAATATACTTCGTCCCTGGAATCGCTAATCAATGTTGTTGGCTCTCCATTGTTGTTCAGGTGCTTCTCATCATGTGGGTGTATATTTATGCATCTCTGTGTATCTTTTTTATACAAAATGTAAAACTTGCAGGGCTACTTCACTCCAATTGTAGTCAAATATGCTAACGAACATCAAGACAAGTTGAACCATCTTATACTAGTTAATCCACCGGTCAGCTTTTTCATAGCATATAGATTTTGCAGACACATTTTTGATGAGACACATATTTCTGCATCTTAAAGCTTCATTATATTTTAAGAGTCACAGACTAATCACGCAACATATCATATTTTACATAACTGATAAACATGCCAAGCTTCTGTCCACCCTTGCATGTTTCAGCAACTTCTTGTTGGGCAAGATTTTTTCCCCAGGTTAGCAGACATGGTTTCAACTGAACTTAGACCCTATATAACTGCTTTGGTTTGTGATTTGAAGCTAGAAGCTAAAAGCTCAAATGAGCAAGTCTCCGGTTATTCTGGTTTTGCACTGAACGCAATAAGCAGACTATGGGAAAGGACCTTAAGGTAGTTTGCTCATCTATCTCCTTGCTGTTGTTTTGTTGAATTTATATGTTCTAAATTGGATGTTTTAGTACAGGTTTGCATTGAATCCACATGAGGAGCATATTAACAAGTGATTCATGGAATACACAGACAACAATATGTTGGGGCTTGATAGATCGTTGGCTCAACTATGACAGGGTGGAAGATTTTTGTGGGGGCCTAAACCACAATTTTGTAGAGCTGCCAATGGTTTGTTTCTGCACTCTCCTCTGAATATTGAAAACCAGTCGGCTTAAAAAGAGTGGAAATGATAATGTAGATAACACAGAATATACTTACTGCAAGTTCAAATTATTTTCATGCTTGCTTGTATTGGGGATAGGTTGGTTTGGGTATATGCACACATGAGCAACTAATGCTATGTCTATTTTTCCCTTTCATTTTCTTTACTTTGCATGGTATTAATTTTGATTATCTTGTATTATGACTTATCATGCAGGCGGGACACCATGTGCTGGAGGGTCATGGTGGTGAAGAGCTAGGCAATATAATCAAACGTATACTGAGGTAATACTGTTGAAACTTTTCTTTCTTATTTCGTTTCACATTTTTACCCCTCATATAGATGACTTCTTTGATACTATCCTTGATAAATATCGATTTTTACTGCTTACTGCTGAAGCTGAAGTGGCTGGCTCAGGGAGAATGGACTCAGAACAAAGTATTCTTGTAACACATTCTTTTGAATAACAGAATAAGTAAGTATTCTTGTTACAAAATATGTGTTAAAAGTATTCCATAGCACTCGATAACTCCCATTGCAGTTTTAGGCAACGAGGAATGTAGGTAGGAGATGTATCACAACATTTGTTGTCAGCATGTATCTTTGGGCAGCCTCAAGGGAAAACTATATTTTCCTGATTTATCGAAGGCTCTGTGTCTACCTAATTAGCTCTAAGACTATATAAAATCCAACTAGCAATGGCAAGGAGACAAGCATCCCAAAAATCACCCTGCAAAATTGAACAGCAAAATGGTGTAAGACTAAGAATTTGTTGTCTGCAGAAACATTTGCCTTCAACTACTTTTAGTTTGCAGTCAGTTCAAAATACTTACGCAGTACTAAGAACATCGGCATGCAACCCATATTCTTTTGCAAATATGAATGATGTGATGGATTGAGGTAGCGCAGCCTGCAGAATGTTCAAACAGAGGTTAGCCAGGCCACAGTCTCCTCATTTCAGGAAGAGACAAAATGTCAACAGAATAATAATGTATACATGAAAATCTTGTTTTCAAAAAGAAAAGGAAACAATAACATTTTACACTCTCATGTTAATCTCAAGAGCTTAGTAAGCGTTGTAATATAGGAAAAACATATGTTTGATTTCTGAGATCGGATCTACGCAACCTGAGCATTACCTACCAGATGATAGATAACCTTCCCATAATCTTGAACCCCACTATCTGGGTGGAGACCAATTTCTCCCTCCTTTTAGATCACCAATTCTTGGAGACTAGAAGTGAGTTCATACTTGTTCCAAGGATCACTTTCAATGTAACATTCCCCTCGTTACCTCCAGTTTGGTGTTGAAACAGTGTTTACCTCAATATTCAGAAGCGCATGTCGCCCCAAGCAAAACTGTTACCACTTTCCCATTTTTAGATATGTTATACATAGGGATGAAAGTGGATACATGTGGGTATTATGAAGGGATGACAGGGATATCAGTCAGGCAGCAAAGAGGCCAAATTATTCTTTTTATTATTTAACTGTGATAAATTAGTTTGCTTCCCCCCAGGCGTTGATTTAGATGAGGTTAATGCATCTCCAGTGAAATGCGCATTAGCTGACATGATGAGTAGGACTGCCTTGGTGCATCTTCTAAGTGCCAACTCCACAATAGCAACTACTGGTTTTGAAAACCTTGAACATGATTATGTTGTCCAACTTTTTGATATTGCTATAAGCGTGTTTAGTTTGATTCATCATTGTGCGATAAGCATTTGATGAGTGGTCGCTAATGACCTGCTGTTTGACATGCCCTTTTGTTTAGCGGATGGCAAGAATCATGTGGGGACAGGCTCTAGAACATGCCAAAAACAGATCCGCCACATAGGTGCTATGCCCATGCTGCACTTTATTTAAGCAAAATTTTCTTTACTTTAAGCAAACTTGTAATTCCAGACCGATTTCAATGATCTTCTCTCATATCTTTGGCAGGGGTCAAAATGTGGCAAAGCAATAGGGACATGCACTCTTGTTGGTATGAAATGAGAAGCTGCACCGCCCCATTGAAGGCCAATCCACTCCATGGATAAGACACTACCCTAAAGCGTCGTCGAATATTTCCGGACAACAACAACAACAACAATACCGGTTCGTGTTCCATGTTCTTGGGTAGGGTCATCAGTTCATGCATGCATGTTTGTGTTTGACCTCTGCTTGTGCACGATTTGGATGCTCGATCTTAAACAAGATCAAGATTATTATGCTAATGCTGCTCGCAAATTCACAACTGTTGTTTAGAATGCGCACTTGCACACCGACTACGTAACGTTGCGATTAATTAATCTGCTATTGCGCCTTTGGTCATACTTAGTTTTCAAGCAATAGGGTTCATGTTTGTGGCTCTGCAAGCAGCATCGGCCTTAAAGCCCCAAGTCGGTCAGGTTAGTGGTGCTGTGCGGTGCTGACAAACTAGTACTCGAATCTCTCGTAGGAATTGCAGTGGAATGTGTAGTTTTCACATTTGATCCTCTCATCCTCCATTTGTTCATGTATCTCTCGTTCTTTTCTTTGTCTTGAGACATTGCTAGCTAGCCGTATACCTAAGCTAGCTATCTTTTTTATTTCTTGGGCTACTAAGTACACCTTTATTCTCCAATGTTGCACTACGCGTGACATGCCTAAACAAAACCTTGGGGCGGCTCCTGTGAAAATATTTTGCTGTGGATGCGATCTAATGTCGGTGAAATGCAATCATGGTAGATGACTTCGTGAAATCATTTTTTGTTGTTTATTTAATTAAAGTTAGGTTAATATATGTGTCCAAAATAAGGGCGCGCAGTAAGGACTGAAAAGTTGTGTGCATGTATCAATCAGTCGTGTAACGCAACGTTGGGCTAGAGACATTTTTGTCAAAAGTAAACTTTCGAGACTTTGTTGTAAAGTGGTAAGAGATTTATAGTTAAGTTGCATGCCTACGAAATGTAGATTGACATCAGCATGCCATCAACTCTACGTAGCAACCAACAGCAGAAGTTGCATGTACTACATGCAGCATAGCAAAAGCATGAGGTTAATTACTAGCTAAGCAGCTAAGTTGGGGAGTCATAGCCTAGGTCTAACCACTCCGAAGTATCAACCTTCGCATCTCAATGGTCATACAACATCTTCTTGCTCCTCTGTATATGCCACTAGTACCTTGCTATTTGAACGGAAATGCTGTCTTCCTAATAAACTTAATATTACTATATATATATATATATATGTATGTATATATATATATGTATGTATATATGTATATGTGTATATGTATATATATATGTATGTATATATATATATGTATATATATATATATATATATATATATGTATATATATATATATATATATATATATATATATATATATATATATATGTATATATGTATATATATATATATACACATATATACTGGTAACTCTGCACGCGTTTGGAACGCAGAAATTTCTTTTCGAGAATTTCTTGCTCAGATTTTTAGGGATCATGTAAAATCCCTGTCTTCCGAACGGAGCTAAGTGATTTAGAGAGGGAATTAGATGTTTGCCGGTTGCCACTACAAAGAACAAATTTTTAGGATTTGCCGCTGCAAGCTTAAGAAAAGTACATGAGCATGTGTACCAAGTTAATGATGAAAGCAGCGAGATGCATGAATGTATGGAACGAAAGCTGGTACATGCCTGTATGATGGCGACGCGGAGGACGTCGCCGCGGAGGCCGACGGCGATGGACCCGACGGCCATGGCGGCGGGGCCGAGGGCGAACTTCAGGACGAGGCCCAGCGCCGCAAAGCTCGGCCCGCACGCGATGATCTTTTCTTGCTGCGCCATGAACAATCCTGCATCCGAAAACGACGTACGTTCCAAAAGTTAATTAATTACGTGACTCCGGAATTTCTTCTCTTTTTTTCTGTCCGTCGTAAATCTTTTTTTTTCAACTTTCACTGTTTTTTCAGTTGTGTCGGTCATAGCATGCGACGTACAGATATATAGAACTTATGCCTTCTGATCGGTTCCTCTGAAAAGATTCTGCCGTGTTTTTTCGTAGGATTCTTTGTATTTCTTTTGGGTAGTAATCCAATGGAATCTGTATTACTAGCTGGAGTATTAGATACCAACTGAGACATGCAGTGGGGGATAGGTCATTCGTAAAAAGGAAGATAACTGGGCGATAGCTCGACGGTTTGAAGTATAGAATTTCAGTACGTGCCCTGTTTCAGTATACGATTCTGGGAGCTAGCTAGCCTCCTGAACTGAACATTCAATATTTCAAGTCTCAACTGTAGTTTACAAAAAAAAATCTAATGTAGTATTGCTGAGTACTCACCCATGCTGAACATGGCCATTCCTGTGCCTGACTTGGACATGATGAGCACCGAACCCTCGAAAGCGCTCGGCAACGCGATGTGCAGCCTGTTAATTTCAGAAGCAGGAATATTTCGTCAGATCGCACATCGCCAAACTCGTTAATTAGATAATAATGTCCAGTGAATTACATCGCAATACCATATCATGCATGCATTCGGGGAGCAGATATGAAATGGGAAATAAATTGTAGCCAGGCAGAGCCTGTGGACCTAGCATTAGATCGAGCGACGTGCATACAGATGCAGGTGAGCTCCACGTCAGAACACACGTCGGTGCGTCAGAGCAACATGCATACAGATGCTAGAATTACTAAGGTTAGGTATTTCCTTGGTGCAACTACGATTACATATTACATAGTATATACATATATGTACACTACAATTATTAATAATAAAATACTGTGCAAATGCTTATATACGGGCATTCATGTATACATACGTACGTTACGTGCGTATATGGGTTGACGTACCTGTTGGCAACGCAGGCCCAGGTGATACCGACGAAGCTGGCGTAGGTGTTGGGGTTGCGCGCCAGCTTCTGCGCCACCACCTTCACCAGCACCCACAGCGACGGTTTGCCGCCGGTCACCGCAACGACGCCCTCCTCGGCGACCACAGCCGCTCCGCCGCCGTTGCCGTTTGATTCGACGTCCTTGACCGGCGACTCGGGAAGAGCGCTGTCAGAGTCGGGTGCGCCGTCGACGTACATGCCGATGGCGGCCTTCCTGACCTCGAGCACGAAGAGCAGAAGCGTGAGCCATACGATGGCCTGGAAGACGGAGAGCTGGACGACGAGCTGCTCCGCCCACTCGCCGTACATGGCCCGCGCCATGGGCACGCCGACGACGAGCGAGTTGGTGAGAGTGGAGAGCGAGAAGCTGGTGATGGACCATCTGACGGCGCAGCCGCCCTTGCCGAGGAACCTGGCCCAGGCGCCGATGAAGGAGACGATGACGGCCTTGGAGATGACGTCGGCGGCGACGGCGCGGTAGTTGACCTGGAAGGGGTCGGTGTGCAGCGTGAACTCGAAGGTGAAGAAGGGCAGCGCGAAGAAGGCGACGAGGCGGTTGACGGCGTCGCACTGCTCCCGCGTGAAGATGCGCCACCACCTCACCGACCCGTACCCCAGGAACAGCGCGAAGTAGAGCGGCACCGTCGCCGCCACCACCTTGTACACGTCGCCCCACCCGATCATCTTCTTCCTCTCCGGCGCCGACTCTCCTCCTGATCTCCTTGTTGAAGAACTAGCTAGCAAATGAAGAACGTACTAGCTATATCTATACCCAAAATCTTGTGCAAGAACAAGGTGCGTGTAATGCGATCGCTAGCTCTGTGCTTAACTCTAGCTACGATCGATCGAGTTGGTATAGATGGATAGATGGGTGTGTGGGGTGGTGAGTTTTATAGCACGCGAGCGAGAGGGGGCGCCGCGCCTGTGCGGCCACGTCATGCATGGGCATGCAATCTTTGCAAGGGGCCGGTCTGTGGATCGTGGCCGTTGAATCGCATTGAACGGGCCGGGGAATCAGTGGTAAGGAAAAGGGCTGCGATCGATGTGATGGGAGAGAGGCGAGGAGCCGAGGCTTGTCTTTGGTTTCAACTTTGATGGATTCCCCCTAAAAAAAAACTTTGATGGATTCGTATGACGTACAGCATGCAGATCGATCCAGCAGTGGGAGGTCGACAAAGCAAACGGTTAGGTCTTGGGTGAGAGAAAGGCCTAGAATACGTTCATGATAAATAATTATTATTTTGGTTAAGTTGAAATTAAATTTAGTGAAAGTTTTACAAAATTCAGAAGCAATTCTCGAGCAATCTGATCGGACTTGGGATGGTGTTCAGACCGATGGCTGCAATCAGAGAACAGTGAGAGGTGTTTTTGAGTGGTTTGAGTGGGTGCATAGCATGTGTGTCATTGGTTGGTTGTGTTGAGTTACATGATGTATTGTTTTGACTAATGTGAGTTAAGTGCATGGAACTTATGCTCGAGATGATTGCTTGGTCTTTGGATGTAAGTACTTTGGAGAACATTGGGGATTGATGGCAAGTGAATGGGACTAAGGTTGGGGGAGTTGAGGCTTATGCAGTCGTGTAAGTCCAGGTGAGACTATGTGGCTCAAGCGGGAATCACATAGAAGACAAGGACCATGAAGAGATGAATTGGTGCATGTGGTACGCTAAGTGACGAGACCGATACACGCAGAGACGGTTTGGGGAGATCGAATACGTGACGACTAGCCATTGGGCACTATAAGCTACGTGTCAAGACATGCGAAGATGCTTTCATGTGAAAGTGAAGGCAGAGTCAAGGGATGATGCCCAGAAATTCCATCGAGGGTATTTTAGTAGTTAGCCAAATACAGTGTTGGTGCCTTGATCAAAATTGCGACACGGGGAGGCACAAAGGAGAGGTTGTTTAGGTTAATGAGAGCTGGAAATGCTAAGTGGATCAATTGCTAATAGTTTAGTGGATTGAGTCTTGTAAATACTTTGTGAAGCACGTGTGAGTGTGTAAAACCTGTGTTAATGGAGTTAACGGATTTCCCCGGGTGTCTTAATGGGTTGAACCCATTAGAGTTTATTGCTGTTTATTAAAGGGGAGGAGAGGAGGTGTTAGATCCATGGATTCTAGGGGTTAAGGTTTTCATTCTTCCATATTGCCTCCTTCCATGGTTTGAGAGAGAGAGTAGGAGAGGAAAGAGTAGTGCTTTAGGAGCACCTTGTAATATCCATACTGCTAGTTGTTCATGTCTTGAACTTTGTGTGTATCTTGTGTTCTCAATGTGATTTCTTCTTTCCCGAGCTTTCTCTTGGTCTTGTTGTGATCAATGATGAGTAAGAGACACTAGAAGATCCAAGTTGATCAATCGTTGCCCATCTAGATAACTTTCATAGCAAGAAACAAGATTGCGTCCAGTTTACGAGTGTTCTTGAGTAACATTTGTGATTTCGTGATTATGAGAGTTCTAACCTAAATTCTTGTTTAAATTACCTAGCTAGGACATGTGAAAATAGATCTAAAAAACCTCATGCCTTATACCTCACGAGAAAGAAGTAATTTGAATTTTAGAATTTTTTGTGTTCTTGTGATCTAGATTTGATTCTCTTCAATTTAGTGAACCAGAGCTAAAGAACCTTATGATTATTGATTTGTTTAGGTTCCTAATGCCTTGAACAAGTCTCAATGAAAATTGAGCAAACTCTTTATATTTGAGTTTTGACCTAAGTGGTTTTTAGGTTTAGGAACAGAGGACCGGTTAGATAGACCCTATACCTGTAGTCAGACCAACCCCAACAGTTAGAAACCATCTTTGTCCATGCAGTCAAACTAGCCTATCCATGGAGGTCTGGCCGACCTTAGGCTGAAGGTTACTGATTTTATTGGTTTAGGTCTCTAGCCTTATTTTGTGGAGCATAGTACGTATAATCTGAACTTCATGACTCTCATAGTCACTTGAGTTAAGATTATGAATACCATTTGGAGAAAAGGTTTTGAGAACATTCACCCTCTGATTGCCGGCATCGGTCCTACAAGTGGTATCAGAACCCGATTAAGTTCTTGCTCGTAGATGTTAACTAGTCTTAAGAGCCACAATATTAGACATGCATTACACTAAACTACTCATCTTAAATGGGGTCGACTTCCCATATTGGAAGGTGAGGATGGGTACATACATTCGGGCATGCTAGTTGAGATGGTGTAATTGAAAGGAAGAATATGGCCTTAGTTGAGATGGTTAGGATCATGTTAGATGAGCATGCTATTCCTAGGAAGTATTGGGCTAAGGCTATTTTGACTACATGTTATGTGTCTAACAAGATATCCTTGAGAGCCTCATTACGCAAGACTTCCTATGACTTGAGATTGGTCCTAAGCCTAGTGTTTCTCCAGATGGGATTTTTCTAGGCTATCGTGCTTATTCTCGAGGCTATCATGCGCTTAATCTTGAGACTAACAAATTTTTGGAGACATGTGAAATTACTTTTAATGGGGCTAGTTCAGGAACTAGACCAGAAACTGCAGGTACATAGGTTCAGGGATATTCAGAGAGCATCTTCCTTGAGGAATGTGATGAAGAAGATAAGGTTGTTGCTCTACTTCCTCTTCAGCCAGCTGAAGCACTTGCTTCATCTACTTCACCTTCGGCTGCACAACCTGCCCTCACTTCTTCAGCATATGTGGCTCTGCTCCTACTTCCACAGCCCATGAGGTAGAGGGGCCACATCGACGTCATGATTGCCTCAAAATCTCCAGCGGTGACATCCGCCAAATCAGACGATTGAAGGTCTTCATGAGCGCGTTACTCGCTCTAGGTTCATCTCCCATGACTTACATGCTCTTTCTGCTTTCATTGCTTCTTTGAGCCCTGTGATGTCACTCATACACTTAATGATGAGTTTGGATCAATGTCATGCATAAGGAGTTAAAGAACTTTAAGAGAAACAAAGTCTAGACCTTAATTGAACCCTCTCATAATCATAACATAATTGGAACTAAGTAGGTTTTCAAAAGTAAACAAAGTGAGGATCTGATAGTAATTATAAACAAAGTTAGACTTGTTACTCAGGATTTATCTAGGTGGAGGGCTTAGACTTTGAGAAAACCTTTGCACATGTTGCTAGTCTATAAGTCATTAGGATATTCCTAGCCTTTGTAGCTTCTAAAGTTTTATCAGATGGATGTTAAAAGTATTTTTCTTAATGGTTTCATAGAAGAATAGATCTATATCAAGCAACCTCCTTGGTTTGAGAGTCTAAAGTTCTCAAATCATGTCTACCAATTGTCTAAACCCTTCTATGGTCTTAAGCAAGCGTCTAAAACTTGGTATGATAGGTTTAAGTTGTTTCTATTGAAAAATAATTTTCAAATGAGTAAAGTAGATAAGATACTCTTTACCCTTAGGCATGGTAGTTATCTCGTCTTGGTTAAAATATATTTGGATGATATTATTTTCGGTGACTTATCTTATGCTTAGTTTCCAAGTTTTCAGACGCCAGAAGTAAAGAATTGGAAATGAGCATGATGAAGAAGTTGACTTACTTCCTTGGGTTCTAAATCAACTAGACAAAGCAAGGTATATTTGTGCATCAAGCCAAATACACAAAAGACCTGCTTCGACACTTTGACATTAGGAGTTGAAAGCCAATCTCCACCCTGATAGCTTCTATGTCAAGCTTGGATACAGATGAGGACAACGAGTATGTCAAATAGAGGGAGTACCATAGTATAATCAACCCCCTGCTCTATCTCACAGTGTCGAGGCCGGACATACATATCTTAGTATACACATATGCTCGATTTAAGGTTTTCTTTCACACACACACACACACACACACACACACACACACATATATATATATATATATATATATATATATATATATATATATATATATATATATATATATATATATATATATATCTTTGTATATCTCCGGTGTAGGGGTGGATATCGAACTGCTTGGCTCGGCTCGTGAAGGCTCGTTAGGGAGGAGGCTCGGCTTGTTGAAAAGTTCGAGTTCGGCTCGTTAGGCTCATTAGGTGGAATATGCAAATCAACTTTTCTGAAAAGATCGAGCTCGGCTCGTTAGGCTCGTTTTGACTTTTAAGTGTTAACCTTTCTTTTTATGTTTTAGATTTGTTTTTCTAAATGATAAGTTCTATGGTTTCTTTTCCATAGATGAAATTAACAGAGAAAAGAGTAACGTATACTTTAATAATACCTCTCAGTGACAAAAGAGATGCGAAAATTAGCTTGCATACATACATACCATTACTGTCGTATTAAGCCATTCACGTCGTGATAGGCCGAAGACGCTACCGAGCTAGGCCGACCGAGCCTACCAAACCTAGCGAGCGGCTTGCGAGCCGGCTCAGCTCGGCTCGTTAACAGACCAAGCTAAAATCCTGGCTCAGCTCGGCTCTTTTGTGCCAATGAGCCTAGCTAGCTCACAAGCCTCAAACTTTTTTTTTTGCCACCCCAACTCCAGTGTGTCTAGACGACTAGCCAAATCCGCATCTATGTACGAGAAGAGAGGAGACTGAAATGGACATGCATTATACATGCGTGCATTCAGGTGTGTGCAACAGTGGCCGAAAGCCAAATCCGTGTGCGGGCTCTCACTTTCGGTCGCTCCGAGTAGCGGTCACCGGCCGGTGTACGTGCATGGTTTGTTTTCACATTGCCTTGCACTTCGTACGTACCGTAATTACCATCACATCAATCTACCAGGCAGTAATTTCCTTTGCCAGGTTTAGCTTTCCATCTATTTAACTTACCACTTACCACTACAATTTTCCCCCTGTTACATGAGTCCAATGCAACAGCTGACAATAAGATTCCAGATCAAGCACTTGCGCAACTAGATAACAACGGTGCATAATTTATTTACACGTAAAGCCTAAAGAGAATGAACGGAGAAACGCTAGCATAATGCTACTACGCACGCATGCTTCAGCATCAGTCTGTTTCAGGTCAGTATTGTTGCAAAAGGTGCGCTCGCTACTAGCATCTCCTGCAGGTGGCCAAAGCAATGCAGCAAGGTAATAATAGTACAGTTTTGCTATTGCTAAGGCGACTGAAATTTTTTATCTCTCAGTCACTTGAAGTTGCACTCTCAATCAACTAAAATTGCAGCCCTCCTCCAAAGAAAACAGCCCCCCTCCAAAAAAAATAACTGCAATTTTAGTTGATTGAAAGTGCAACTTTAAGTGACTGAGAGACAAACAAATTTCAGTCGCCTTGGCAATAGTCACTCCCGTAATAATATTCTCACAGGTATGTATGCACCTGAACAGAGAGAAAGAGAGAGACGCACATATCGGCACAGGGAATACGGTGCAGTGGTTATTCTAGCCCCCATGCATGTTGTCCGAATTATTGCTTTCTCTGCATCTTTGATCTTGAAACAACAAAGGAACAAGATTTAGGAATTGGTGTCTCATAAGTTGGCTTGGAGAGTGATTTGGAATCTATACCTTGCCGTAATACCTAGCTTGCGTATTTTAGTTTTCGTTTCCTCTCAACGCAAAAAATCGTGCGCATACGACAAAATAAAATTAGGGGTTTTCTACACATTAGACGTTCGATTTTTTTGGGATTAGTTAATTTCCGTCCATCGGATCGATCGACATCAAAAAGACACAAATCTCCAGACACATCAATGGTCTGATTTTTTGGCGAGGGTAATGGTATGAAAAGTTGACTTATACCTGACAAAAATTCAGGTGCCTAATAATTCGCAAAACCGTAAATTTGGGTACTAGACTTCCTATGTCACGAGTGTCGTCTGATGAGGGTGTTCATGTTGTCAAACCAAGCCGTCAGTGTCTTTGTGATCTGTGCATATTTACGTTGACGATGTTAAAATATTGATACGAGTAGAGTTACCTGGAGAAGTGTTTATAATAGGTTATAATCCTGTGAAGATGATATCGATCTTATTGGCTTTTACAAATATATTACATTAGAAATCTGTGATAGAAGTCGCATTTCGGCAACCATATATGCCAATGACAACGACACTTTACTAATTATAGTCAGACAATTTAATCACTCTATTAGTACAACAAAATTAACAACGTAGCACCTTAACTAAAATAAGTGTCCACGTGCATTCAGAACACAGATTACACCCAAAGCATAAGCAGGTTAGAATAATAGCATCTGCAGGTACATGTAAAGATCAGAGAAAGGAGGCCCCGGCTTTCTTTTTTATCTGCATCCATAATGCTAATTATCTAAGATGGACGATTCATCTGACCTAATTCAGAAACCATTGCAACATTCTGCCTTTTTTTTCTTTCTGAAACTAGAGTAATTTAGCAAAGTAAAGAGCTAGCTAGCGATGTCCACATATTCCCACTCGCCAGCTTATCTTCAGAGAGGATCAGGGAATTAATCCCCACATTCATACATGCATGATCACGATCCATCTATTTGCTCATCAGCAATAAAGTAGCCGCATTGATGGGTAAGTTGCAACATCTGATCAAGCTGGGCATGCATGAAATTGTTCCAAATTCCAATCCATCTCAACGTCTTGTTGATCAGCTGCTTTTTCATGAAGAGATTACTGGTTTAATCTGCCTCCCTGAATGCAGTTGCAACTGCAGTTGCTTTACTACTCCCTGCAACTTGGCCATATACGTACCCCCCTTTCAGGTGGCAGAAAGAATCTTTGCATCAGGTGGACAATGGATTGTGCCAATTAGAAGCTTGAAGAGAAGCCGGCATATTTCCTGCATACCATGTGTCAGCAATTAAGCGTTCGTCCAGAACAGAGGTTGGCTCACTCAAGTGTTGGTGGCAATGGCATCTCTCCTCTCATTTGTTTTCAGAGTATGATCACACAAAGGAATTGTTCCTTATGATATCTGACAGGCGGGTCTAGGAACGGCTTCACCGTGGGCCCACTTTGTTAGCCTAGTTGATGTTTACAACCACGTTGAAGCTTCGATCTTAATAGTGGTAACTCATTTACGACCATGTTGTGATTTACTATCATTCAGCTAGTTACGACCACTCCTTACTGCTGTGCACGTACTTGTAACCGAGTAACGATTACTCCGGCTTACAACTGTGTCTTCCGATCGGCTTGTACTCGTTGCCTTATTACGACCAGTGTGTCCTCGTAACGACTACACCTTCTGTGCTGCCTACGTGCTCATAATGTTTTCTTGATAAGATCTATGACCACACTCCCGCCGCGCTTTGCACGTACTCGTAACCGAGTTACAATTACTCGATATTTCGACTGCAAATACCCGCCTTCAACCACGATCACTTTGTTGCCTCTTCGAGTACTCTTGTACTCGTTACCTTCGAACACCCTTGGTTCTCAATGATTTCTAGCATTCGATAAAGCACGCTAACACAGTCCGTTTTCCCGGGAGCCAAAGCACTTCCGCTTCTCTTCTTTTATCTGTCCCTCAACTTCTCGATCACAACCGATTGATCTTGTTCCATGAGCTCGATGAGAGAAGATCGGCATGATCAAGTTCCAGAAGATAAAAGAGAAGATCAACGTGATTAAGGTGAAGAAATAAGATTAATGAGGTGATTGTTAAAATAATCTTGTTTCCTTTGTCTATTAGATCCGAACCTTGGCACCCCACCTGGTATTAGAGCCTTAGGGGACGAAGCGATGGCCAGCAATGCTGGTGATCCATCGAAGTCAGGAGTGGTCATCAAGGTTGGTCGTAAATATTATCAAGGAAAAGCTATGAGCACGTACGCAACATAGAAGGCATGGTTGTTACGAGGACGTGTTGGTCGTAACAAGGCAACGAGTACGAGCCGATCGGGAAGACGTAGTCGTAAGCCGGAGTGGTTATTACTCGGTTATAAGTACGTGAACAGCAGCAAGGAGTGGTCGTAACCAGCTGAGTGGTCATAAACCACAACGTGGTCATCAACGAGCTACGACTACTAAGATCGAAGCTTCAACGTGATCGTAAACATCAATTGGGCCAACAATTGGTATAGAGCCTAAGGAGATGAAGCGGTGGCTAGCAATGTTGGTGATCCGTCGAAGTTTGGAGCGGTCGTCAATGTCACAAGCAACGAGCTTGATCAATCGAAGACAGGCGTGCTTGTCAAGCCAATGACAAGAAGCGCCACAATCTCGATTCAATACCCAATATTGAGCGAAACGAATTACGGCATATGGATCATCAAGATGAAGTTAATCTTGTGTTCGCTAGGGATATGGTCGACGGTCGAAGATAGAGACGACGATGGCGACAAGGATCAAGGCGCAATGGTGGCCATCTCACAAGCATTGTCAGATGACGTGATGATGTCGATCGTTAAGAAGAGACGACGAAAGAAGCCTGGATCGCACTCAGGGAGATGCGGGTAGGCGAAGATAAGAGTCAAGAAGGCACACGCTCAAGTGCTCAAATGGCAACTGAGCAAGTTGTAGATGGAAGACTCGAAGATGATCACCGAGTACTCTATGAAACTCACCACTCTGGTGGGTGAGATCCGTTCACTTGGTGCAAAGTTGGAAGAGAGCGACGTGTCGAAAAACTGTTTGGTTCGATCCCATATCAATTCCTCCAGATTATCGAAATGATCGAACAGTTCAACGATGTCACTGCAATGTCACTCACGGAGGTGATCGATTGTTTCAGAACCTTCGAGGAAGGATTCAAGGGTCGACGACACTCAAAGGATGAAGGAGAGAAGCTGCTCCTTACCCCAAACCAAGTGGGAAGCGAGGAACTCGGAGACAAAGGAGGACTCTAGTAGCGTCGAGAGAGGAGGACGTCATGAGAATGGTCAGGGACACGACTGTGGACAAGGCGGTGATGAAAGTCCCATGACAAGTCACATATCAAGTGCTTTGAATGTGATGAATATGGGCACTATGCATCAGAGTGCCGCACCACATAAAGTGTTTCAACTGCGACGAGTACGGTCACTATGCTTCAGACTGCCAAAGCAAGAAGAACGAGGAGGTAAGCCTCACCAAAGTGGAGAAGGACAATGAGGCGACACCATTTCTTTCCTTATGTGTCGATACAGACACCGGGCATGGTGATCTTGAACAAGATGAACATAGTTCCTAAACTACACACGGAGGAAGGCTACAACAATCACATTGATTGGTGGTACTTGGATAATGGAGCCTGCAATCACATGACGGGAGATCGCTCCATGTTCCATGAGCTCGATGAGAGAAGATCGGCATGATCAAGTTCCAGAAGATAAAAGAGAAGATCGGTGTGATCAAGGTGAAGAAACAAGATTAAGGGGTGATTGTTGGAAATAATCTTGTTTCCTTTGTCTGTTAGATCCGGACCCTAGACACCCCGCAGGTCCAACTGGGTTTTTACTCTCCTGTTCCCAGGTCTTAAATGAGTTTTGCACCCCACGCATCTAAGCTCATAGGCTGCCTGCAAACAAGCCCTTCAAGTACAACTTATAAGTGTGAGGGAGTCTCCAAGCATTGGACTAGTTTTTAGGGGAGAAGGACCAATACCACTTATAAGTTGTGCTTTTCCTTTTCACAAGAAATGTGATACTATTCCCAACATTCTCTCTCTCACACATTGCTTGTGCACTTCTAAGAGCCAAAGAGATGTTGGGAGCCTGGCCTCTGATACCAAATGTTAATACCACTTATAAGGTTATTATTTAAGGAGCTTGCTTACGGGTAGCCCATGTGTTTAGATGCGCGGGGTGCGCAACCCATTTAAGACCTAGGGACTGGGGAGTAAAAACCCGGTTGGACTTGACGGGGTGTCAGGGTCTGGATCTAGCAGTGGTATCAGAGCCCATGCTCCCAACATCTCCTTATCACAACAATATATAATTGTGGTCACAACTTATGGTGGTATTAGGCCTTCTCCAAAAGACTAGTCTAATGGGTGGAAGCTCCCTCATGCTTATAAGTTGTGTTTTTTTTTCCACAAGCAATATGGGACTATTCCCAACACACTTGTCAGTGGTAGCTACTGAAAAGTTTGTCAAATACAATAATTCAAAACCCATATTGCAGGAATATAGAATATAAATTCATATTTGCTTGCAATTGCATCCGACAGAGATCTTGATTTATCAGCATTTTCAGAATTAGCATTTATTTCGAAAAATTTGCAGAGGCGACCATTCTGAGCTGAAAACAGAATGCTAAATGAGTGGCAAGCAAGGAGAGTGAGTTGAGTTCAAATGTTGCAAATGGGAAGACTGAATGGTCAGAAGCAGATAGGCATTCCCTCCTCAACTTGTACAGTACATGTGGCTGCTAGAAGAAGAGAAGGGAATCTCAACTGTTGAGCATATTATGGGGGTCACTCCAACTGACTGCTGGTTACAGCTTCTTGCTATTAGCTATGGTTATTGATTTTTTCGAGTCATTCAATTAAAGAAAAAGAAAAAATGAAAGCACCATTATATCTTCACGAATAATGCAAAGGAAAAAAAGAAAGAAGCAAAAGCAAAAAAACCAAAATTAGAAGTCGGTGTGTTCCAAGTAGCTTCTAAAAATAAAAAAATCAGAAGCCGAAGCCGTTTGGAGTGAGACCATAGGTAGAGCATTTCGCATATTAACCATTCTGTACAAGCAGAACTTGCAAGACACTAATTTTAACCGGATAATATTGGCCTCTCCACAGCCCAGTCGATCTATGAAATGCACTAACAATGGCAAGCGTTTAGCCACATCTCGAATTCTCGACGCAGCGAGTGCAGCAGTGGTAGCTTGATAGCAACAGCTGATTTATGCAGATACTAAAATATCACTGAATGAACTGATAGGTGAATCATATGCTGCCCATCTGCAGATAGACAGTTACATTACAAAGTTGGAGTTCATTATTTGTAAGATCTAATTCACTGCAGCTCTACCATTACTAGAGATCTTCAGTTGAAGCTCTGCATTTTTTTTGACATGGCAAATTTTTAAAAAATTCAGGATGACAACTTCACAGGTCACAAAAATTTAACGGATCACATTGAAACACACGAGCAGACAGATACGGCCAACGACAAACTGCATGTTCAGTCCATGTCCAGTCTGCACGGACAGTTGTTGTACATGAAAGCAGAAAAGAAAGCTAAAACACAGACGCACGTCTCCCTATCCCACTTAAGAAACGATACTGAAAACTGTGTAACGAGGCGTCTCCCTATCGAATATCGTTTTCAAGATGCGTCTCGCATGCATGACGGACGGCACGCTAGAACTCAAGCAGTCGCAATGGCGTTTGATGCTCACAGTTGAACTTCCCTTCCGTATACCCAGCTAAAAGGCATTGTACCAGCTTGCTTGGCTCTCGATTGGGCCCTCTCATCCAGCCTCCTGATCCTTGCAGCAAGGGTGCAAAGGTAGTCCTGGGCCTTATTTCCCTCACCAGAAAGGCCAGTCAGGCTGCCAACCTTCCACCTGTCAACAAGGAACTCAAGGATGTCGGCGTAGTCTCTGGCGGTGTAAACACCGAGCCTCTGTGCCACCAATGAGAAGTGCTCAAACAGCTTATCATCCTGCCCATCAAACATCAGGTGGGCAGGCATTGAGATCTTCTTCTTCATCATGTCAGCTAGAGCAAGAACGGTGCCATCTGGGTCAATCTCAAACAGCTTCTCAACAATCTTGGTGTATGCAGTCTCGTGCCGCTTCTCGTCCGACGCAATGATGCCACAGATCTGTGCGAGTTTTAGGTCACCGTAGTCCTTGGCATGGCGAGCAGTGTTCCCATGTGAGATGAAGGTCGCCCGCTCTTGGAAGGAGGTGTAGATGAAGCCAAGATAAGGATTGTTTTCTGTCCTAGGATCCTGTAAACAACACAGTAAAAAAAATTACATGTAAGTTTTACATACTTCTCAACACAGTAGCAAACATGTACAAAAAGTAAAAGTTCAAAATAAACAAAGGTAGAGAACCAATGATGCAAAACTAAAAATAAAATACCAATTTCAAAATGTTTCTGAGCGAATTTTCTCAAAAAAAAAGTATGATTTTAGTGTGTTATTAGTGCTCTCGAAAGAATTTCATGAGAGCGTCATATGTTGATACATGCAAGCTAAAAGAGAATGGGTAAGGCAAAAGAAGCACGAACAGCTGAACAAATAAGTCAAGGTTCAAAAAGACATGCAGTAAAATAGCTAGCAAAAGAATTGAAGAAAGCTGTTACCATTCCAGAGCCAATAAGATACTGAACTGTCTTCTCAATTTGTCTCATGTCCACTCTCCCAGTGAGGTACAGATACTTGTTTAGGAGGTCACCATGCCTGTTCTCCTCAGCAGTCCATGCCCTCGTCCAGACAGCCCAAGCAGTGGGGCTTGCACCTGTTTCATCTCGGACACCATCAAGGGTGTTAAGCATAGTCTGGTATGTAGGAAGTGCTTCCTCAGTAATCATGTCTCCAACCAAACAAACAAAATAATCATCAGGAATTTCCTTGGCACGTTCTCTGAATTCCTTAATTTCATCGTGAAATCCATCAGATGCTGGATCGGGGAGGAAATCCTGTGGCTGCCAACACTTCTCGACTGGCTTAAGATGCCCCAAGAGATTATCTCTAGCCCAATCATCAAGAGACTTGAATATTTCGATCTTCTGAGGTGGCATTGAATGTGTAACCTGGACATGTACCTCCTTTGGAGGAGCAAATGGCTTCTTACTCTCAACCCTGAAACAAAAAGAAACAGAGTTCAAGCAATTTCACATGATGACTATCACCTGCTTTAGGCATTTCATGCAACAAATCTACACTTCGGGAGAAGATATATGTGGATATGGTTAACGCTGATAACATTTCTACTCAGATAGTAAAAGATAATAAGATTCTGGTAATAGTGAGATAGTGCTTATAAGAGTTTTTTTACAGTCCTTAAAAACTTTTACGACCATCCATATTTGAAGTCCAATGGATGATGGTTGCATGGCACTTGGAGGTTCCTCATGATCCAGTACTAGCTTAAGCAAGATCGATACCATCTACGGGCATGTTCTTTTCGACCGAAGCTAGCGACTTTTGGCTTTTGCTACAGTACCTAACTTTCAAACGGGTTATTTTCTCAAGACGGGTCTACAAGTTAATTGTAGTACATCTTAAAAGCTCAACATATGTATCAACTAAAATCGCAAGCGAGTGTCTCTCTCTCTATAATCTCTATCGTAAACAGCTAAAATTCAAAAATTTCAGCCAAAAGTCATAAGCCACAACCATGCTAAACAGGCCCTACAAGGGGTATTCATATCATCATGTATTGCATATTTTCCAAACACATGTTGTCCTCAATTCATCCGCCGTTTCCATTGGAATCCCTCTCCTGATTTGATTTTGTTCCTCCATAGGTTAGGCATTTCAGCCTTGTTCATGTCTTCCCAACAGTGTTGTCGCTGCCGTCACCGGCGGTGGCTGCCTGCCGATTGTAATACTTAACTGCTAAAAATTATATTGTGCGATAGAAAAGAAAGGGCAACATGATCTTTTGCTTTTTCGAAGGATCTAAGATCCGATTAATTTTTTATCCTTGCTTAGTTGATTATCACCTCAATCTATACACAATAAAGCCATTTAGCCAATAAGATTGGAGAGATTCACCATTCAACAACAATGGCACAAGCCACAAAAATTTAGTCGTTGATCTCAGCAGAAATAGAGATTATGATTGTTGCTCTCCTTGCTGGAGTGGCCAAGCCAATCTAATTGGATGGGGAGTGGAAAGAGTTGTTTAATAAGCACATAGAACAAGAAGTAGTTTAATTCGACACATGTGCTTAGTGTGGAAAATATTGCCCAATTTTACCCTTAAGTAATTAGGGCTTAAGATGTACATGGTACCCTTTCTTAAGAGGTACCGGTACCTTGTGGTACCTACTCAAGGACCATAAAATCTCTCATAAACTATAAGGGGATAGGCTCGGTTCAAATCACTGATGAACATGTCACCAATGAAGCACATCATCAGCCCCAGCACATATGTTAACATCATCGTTACTCTCCAATTTGTGTTGCCAACGAGCATACATAAATACATATATGCATTCATAGATTCAAACAACTTACTCATTTATGTTACATATCTATGCAGTATGCTATTCATGGTACAGCAGAATAATAAAGATACATGTTGTACCCACAGAACTTATATAGTATGATCCATATCTAACTGCACCAGGAAATTAATAGCACACTTGTTCTTGTTTGTTTTGAAATAAAGAACACCACAAAAGCAAGGCAGGACATGTACAAAATCTGGAATAAAGAATTGCTGGAGCAGATGCAAGGGTAAAAAAAAGGTCATAACATCAAAATTCAAATCCAGAAGGGACTGAGCTGCCACTTTTACGTATGCAGTAACACTTTCCAATATATTGGTCTATATCATGGTCTAATACTTTTGAACATATGGCTGTAAGCATAAGATAACATGTAATAATTTTTTATAGGTTGAAAGATAGTCCACCTGGACAGCCTTCTTTTCCTTAAGGTTTAAAAACAAAATCAGCTATGCTTGGACAGTTTTTCTATTGACAAAGAAGTAGAATATGCACAAACAACCAGATTGTACATTAGGCTTCTAGCCTTAAGCTTATCAGGTATACGTACATAAATGCAGTTAGGTCGGTAGCTAACGTCAATTGACTTTCTCCACATTACAGTCAAATGCAGTACTCCGCAGAAGTAGAAATAAAACCAACCAGGTGCTACCAGGACCAAAACCAGTCAAGCCTGCTACTCTAACCTTCCTGCCAGATCTAGCTCAAAATCTGCATGTGGGTTCCAAGCAGGTTCATTGAGATAGCACTAGAGTAGAGAATCTACCTAGATAAACACCTCGTGGTTTGGAAATTATCAATGAGTATATATCGTCAAACGGAATTTGTAAGAAACAAGAAATTCAGGACAGCATGGAACCATGCATGGATGGGCTTCCATTTTAGAATTAATATACCTAGGACTTGACACAATCAGTCTCATTCCAGTGTCATACTGTATTTAATGACTCCACAAACCCGTCAACCAAGCAGATCAACAACAAAGAGCTGTCATAAAACAGCAAAAGAGACCCATGATACTGGTGAGCAAATCAAATTAAATTCCACCAAACTGAGAACATGGCATGTACCACGGGCTACCGAATCGAGCCGACAACGATGGGAACGCCGTCGCGTCTGATGTGAGGAAGCTAAATACTACGGAGACGAGCCACCCCCATGATTACAGTTCTTGAAACCGATCTGTACCACCGATTTTCCATGGCCGGCCAGTACAACAAACTACAGTGCCGCAATTAAAGGCGGGCATGGTACATCAGGAGCAATTCTAGAATGCAAACTGATTAGGCCCTGCAACTTGAAGGTCCCAGCAAAATTAGGCTCTGCTTTAAATAGTTTTGACTTCTGTCTTTCAGAAACCAGAAGTCAATTAAAATACATCAACTTCTTAATTTTAATTATTTTAGCTTTTTTTGTTTTTTTTTTTTTTTCTTATTTCTTTGTATTGTCTCAGAAGATATAACAATGTTTTTCAATCCTTTTCATTTTTTGTTATTTTTTATTTTTTGATTTTGAAAAAGTTAATAAAAAAGCCAGCAACCTAAGCCAGTAGCGAAACTTTTAAGCCGATTGAAACTTCCCTTAATGTCGAGGAAATAAGCCATCAAAATAATACGAAAAGGACTGACGCGCACGCACACATAAAGGAGCTCGCTTCGCTTGCAGTGGAAGGCAAAGAAACCAAGAACACAAGGGAGCAGCGGGCGCCAGGCCAATTCGCACAGGGAAACCGACCAACCCATGCAGAATGAATGGCAAAGGGGCCGTTCTTTTCTGCTTCAGACATCTAGTTTATGGTTTATAATACGTAAGTAGCTTTTAAATATAATATTTTTTAAATTAGATTGTAGTAGAATATATCGAATTTAGCTATATTGATAAAAATTACGTGCAAGTCTCTCTATACTTATTCGCGAAGAGGCATAATTTAAAATTTTAAACCATAAATCACGTAAGAGAACCACCGCTTTATACGCTTTGCGCCTGATCTGAGGAGGCAGCGAGATGCAGCGTCAGATGTTAGCGCCACCCAGACGGGGAGCTCGCAGCAAACACGGACGAATCTGACAACCCTGACACGAGCGCCAACAAGAGCGGAGAAAAGGAAACGGGGGAAAAAATCAAATCTTGATCCAACATTTCGAGCAACAAGACGTGTTAGTGTCGCGACGCAAACCCAGCCCGAATCACCACACCAATCCGGAACAAATGCACTCAAATCCTGACACGGCGGCTAGGCGGGCAGAGCAATCGATCCATCCAATCCAAGAAACCAATCTTTAACAGGAGAACTCAAGAAGAAGACGCGAGTGGAGCTATTGCTCCCGGCTTACTTGGTGGAGACGGTGGAGGCGACGGCGTAGACCCTGACGCTGCCGCGGCGGTGGCGGCGGCCGCCGGTGGCGAGGGGAGGGGAGGGGCAGAGGGTGACGTCGTGGGGACGGAGCGCCATCCTGGAGGCCATCGTCGGGGGAGGCGCGCGCCGCCGCCGTCGCCAAGGAGTCGGTTTTACGGGAGTGGAGGTGGCGGCGGTGGACTGCTCGTGAGCCGAGGAGAGAGATTGATATGTGGTGGCGAGGAAGAGAGAGAGATGGTGTTGCCTCGCGCGATCTCGACCTCAGGTTCTGTTTCGGAGGAGTTGGGAGCGATAGCTGCTCTGCTCGCTTACCAGACGGAGCCACGAAGGCGGAGTGCTGGATGCCACTCGGCTCGCTCCGGCCCTTTATTTATGTCTCTTTCTCTCCCTTCTTGTCTCTCATTTTTGATCTATTTGGTAACAGCTACAGTTTATAATTTTAAGCTTAAAATTTTAAATTTTAATTATTTACGGTACAGATTATAAAGAGAGATACTTACTTACGATTTTAGATGGTACAGATGTTGAACTTTTAATATGTATATCGTTTAATTTGTAGATCCCGTCTTGAAAAAATACTCCGTTTAAAAGTTAAGTATTATAACAAAAACAAAAAACCACCAATTTGGAGAAAAAGAACAACCATTTACTGATTTGCCCCCTCTGATTTTTTCCCTCACTCCCTATCGGTACTCGACTCTTAGGCAGTCAAATTGTTCTTTTCTTAGCGAAGAGTCTAACCTCCTTTTCTACGAAGTAAAAGAGAATGCATCTTTGTTTTTTCGAAAGGGGTATTTGTATTCTCCATTTAGTCCAAATCGCACCACTCCGTGTCAATGTTCTAGCTATCACAATAATGCAGTAATTGAGTGGTGGGTAGCCAGCAGAAGGTATGCAGACCGCTAGATCACAAAAACCATCCTCTAAATAGTTTTAGCTTCTATTTTCTAACTTTTAGGAGCTAGAAACCATATAGAACGTATTGGTTTTTTAATTTTTAATTTTTTTGTTTTTAGCTTGTTTTGGTTTGTTTTTTGTCTTTTTCCTTTATATTGTTTGTAATGATATAACAGTTTTTTTATTTTTTTTAACTTTTTAATTAAATAACTCAAAAAAAACTAAAAATCGCTATAGTATATTTTTAACTAAAAATCAATAGTCGCATCCAGAAACCATGACTTAAAAACCGTCTAGAGCAACACCAAAATTGTGTGAAGACAAGCATCATGTCTCAGATACCAAGAGACTTGTAAAGATAGCCTATGGCCCTATTCCTTTTTACTTTCTAGTGACCCTTGCTTTTTAATTTTACTCAGCAATCTTTATTTATTAAATTAATAAATAATAACTATAAGCCACTGTCTAAAATAACCTGCACATAAATGTTAGAAGGGCAACGGCGGAATCCACTCCTAATTTAGCAGTACTTGTATTTCACATTACCCCTTCACCAGTGCTCTCCCCGGGCCACCCACTCCAACGCGGGCACGGTGCGCACGTGGTTGGTGGCAAGCAGCGCGCCGCCAAGATTGCGCACGTACGCTTGGTTGGTCGGCGCACGTACACTGTCGCGCGCATCCAGGCGACAATTGGCGTCGGCGCAACGCGAGGCTGCCAGCGAGGGACACGAGGCGGCAACGGCGGGCCGTGCGAGGCGCCCGACGCATCGCCGCGGGCGACAAGTGTGCGGCGGCCGCAAGCCTTCTCGAGTGCCCTGTCCTGCGGGATATACGTAGCCGCGGAAGCACAGGGGGGAAGGCATATGCTTTCGCCGTGAAAAATCCTTGGTTTACGCGGCCGGAGCGGGGCTGCGAAAACTGACCGGGGGTGGTCGGTCGATGATACCGAGGCGATGGGTGACGGGGACGGAGGCGAGAATGATTCGATTCCTTCCTTCCTTCCGGCCGGCTGGTCGGCATCGGCAGCATGCACGCATGCACGCGCTTTGCAGGTGCAGTGCATGTGTTCGCGCATGTAGGACACGGGTGCTCCAGCTCCGGCTGCCAAGTGTACGCTCGTCTTGTGTGTGGGTTCTTTCCGTCTATGGTTCATAGTTCTCATATAAGACTTATAATTTTTATTTTATCATAAATATTTATATGAATAAATCGAATATTGATAAGCCACTTTAAAAATATTATCCTGATAAACCGATTTAAAATAGCAACAAAAAGTCATCTTATTTATTTATTTAAAAAAATCATAAATCATGAAGGTGTGAATGCACTGGCTGGTGTCCCACCTCAAGTCGCTTAACTCAAGCTCTTGGGCATTGATAGGTGTTGTAAATTATGCATCAAGTTGATAGGTTAGAGCTTGGTCCTCTTAAGAGGAGTGGCTGTGAAATCAATCATCAGAACAATACATCAAGTTTTCATCTACTACTTGCTTATGTAGTTTTTATCTGATTGAGTTGGCTTTGTTTTGGTTTTACCTCTGTTCCTCTTGTTCTGTTCTACGGTCGTTTCTTTCCCATCTTGATCTGAGAAGAAGTGCTTGCTTGTCTTGTTGATAATTTGACTTGCTGGGTATTGTTGAATTATTCTCAAAGCCATCTTGGCTATTATATTTCCATATATATGGTCTGATTGTTCTTTTGATTTCTCAGTTTCGCTTCTTGTGTGCGTTCGGTGAAATCTTGTAAAGCTCTCAATTTGGTTGCTAAGTTTTCAATTAAAGATTAGAGCAACCTTTTGAGACATTAATCTTACTGTGTACAAAGTTTCATCGCTAGTTGATCTCTTAATCAAAAATTATTTGGATTCTGGATCTTGCGGTCGTGCGCTTCACTAGCCTTCCTCTGTTTTCCCGAGAAAGTTACGACCGCTTCCAGTTTTTCGACCACGGTCAAGTTTCCCATCGTAACGCTTTACTTTTCGACCACGTTCACTCTTCCGATCGCTGCGTGTTCTTCGGTTTTCATTCTGAACTAATTCAGTCGGCGACAATGTTTGTTGTTTGGAACTCGATCGGTTTTACGATCACGTTGGTTTTGACCATGGTCGAGTTTCAGACTGGAGCGCGATGATTTCGACTTTGTTCAGTCTTTCGGATGCTTCGCCTTTTCTTAGCGTGTGAGGTTTCCGACCACTCACGGATCCTCGTTTTCTCTGGTTGGTTTCTGAGTTGAATCGATCACACTGGTTGCAGATCGTTCATTGACCTTCGACCACATCGGTTGTTCGACCACATGTTGGTTTACGACCACGTTGGTTACGATCACGTTGATCTTTTGGTTGCAGTCTGGTTCCGACCACGTTGGTTGTTCGACCATCTTATTGGCTTACGACCATGTTGGTTACGACTACGTTGATCATTTTGGTTGCCGACTGGTTCAGACTACGTTGGTTGTTCGACCACTCATTGTTGTTCGACCATGTTGTTTACAACCATGTTGGTTTCGACTGCACCCATCTTCGATCACATTGATTTTGGTCTTGGTTGTTATCGACTACATTGATTTTCATTCGGTAGTCGATTTTCGATCACGTTGAACTTCCGACTACACTGGTTTCCAACGGTTAGTTAGTTCTCGACTACGGTGATATCTATTCGGTAGTCGATTTTCGACCGCGTTGTACTTCCGTCTGGTAGTCGGATTCACGACCACGTTGTTGGACTTAACGACCACGTTGTTAGTTTACGACCAGATTGCTAGTTTCCGACCACGGTCAGCTTTCAGCTATGCTCTCTCTGTTGCTCTGGTTTTTTAAGTGTGTTTTAAATCCTAATCTTCATAGCTCAGTAGCTATCGGAGAAAAGGGTTAAGTGAATACTTGGGTAGAATTTGAAGGCATCATTCGCCCCATTTGTTATCTGTTCGGTCCTACAAGAGGATACCATAATGAGAAGAGGAGGTGGCTTATATAGAGGAGGCAGAGGGTTGTGGCGTGATGGTTGCGAACTGCTGGCTCTGAGGAGCCCGTGCCAACCTGCTCCTCCGACGCCGCCTCTCCAGTCGCCACCTCTCCATTCATCGCCTGAGTCGCCAGCCAGAAGAACAGCCGAGAGAAACCTAGGCTACCTTATCTCCTCCCTCTCTCTCCATCTAACAAGCAGACCCTCTTTCTTTTTTTTCTTTTCCCAAATGAGAAATTACCGAAGGACCCTCAAATATCCAAAAATAGTAACTGGCACTAGCTCTGAACGGAGTAGCACTGTAGCACTGCCCATCTGGGAACTTGATTTCCGCGAATACGAGTGCAATCCGTTTCTACGTAATCGTGCGTTCGGTCGGAGAACTAAATCAACATGAAAAATTCATAAAAAGAATTTTACACGTACCACTCAATATACTCAATATATCTATGTATAATGAAATTTCAAGCTCAAATTGATTATGTGTTAAGAGTAACAAAAATGGTGAGGATTTCCTGAGACATGTTATATCAAAAGAAAAAAAGGAAAAGAAAAGGCAAATGCTTCTATACACAGTAAATTATCTTTTTTTTTTCTTGTTTCTTACGACAGACTTTGATTTTGAAGTTGGAATTTCAAAGGTGCTACACACTCCATACAATACATCATAAAAAAAAATTTTATGTTGATGTGGTGCCGAAAGAAAATCTAGATTACACGGTAAAGATGATCGCACCTGATATATTACCTCGACATGTCTTCCAGTCTATTAGGAACGATACGATAATTTCGATCAGAAATTCAGAATAAAAGACTCGCAGTTGAAGATACATCCAAAGAAGGACTAAAGGTTCCACAGAGGGCCCAAGGCTCATAGGCCGAGCAAAGCCACCTTCGCGGCTCGTTAATTCGTCATCACGTGTGGAGCCCAACGAGAATAACGGCCCGAGCTACTCCCTTGACTGACTCGGATGTAAGTAAAGCACATAAAATGATGACCACAAGCATAAGACCTATTCTTTATAGTTTTTAAAAGTGATTTTTTAGTTTTTGTTATAGTACCTAACTTTTAAATGAAGTATTTTCTAAAACGGAATCTATAAGTTAATTATAGTACACGTTAAAAGCCTAACATCTGTATCAACCAAAATCGTAAGTGAGTATCTCTTTCTTCGCAATCTCTGTCATAAATAGCCAAAATTCAAAGAGCTCAGCTAAAAGCTATAAGCCGCAGCTAAAAAGAACAGACCCAGAGTTACTCGGTTTGCGAGCTTCACCGTCGTACATACTATCCGTGCAAGTATGATCTTTACACATCGGCTCTAGGTGTTTCACCTTACATACACATATATGTTTGATGAAAAACGTATATCCATACTTTGTAAGATATCAGATAAATTTAAAATTTATTCGGTGATCTCTAAACTCGGTTTAAGTTCTAATGTGTGTTTTGATAAAACGCACACACATACGTGATGTGCGTGAGTGTGCACTTGTAATCTAAAAAAACAAGCATAAGAATACAACCTCCTAAAAAAAAGCCTAACAACACAGCTAAAAACGAAGGAGCAAGGAGCATACAAATGATCAATAGATTCCCAAGCAAAAGCCCGAGTCTGCCTTATTACATCCATACACAACGAATGCACAATATAACATCTAGTTTCCAGTTCAGTCCCATGCTGACCAAAAACTCTGAACTCTCAAAAGACATAAACCCAACAAAGCAACCGAGTATACAGTGTACAGTCCACGACACGCACTGGGGCAGATCACCATACTGAGCATGCATGTTACTATGCATCAAGATGCCGTCGGGCAAGCGCTCTTGGTGACGGCGTTGAAGATGTCGGTGTACCCCACCACACCGACGAAGGCGCCGTCGTCCTCCGACGCTGCGTCCGTCACCCACACATGCGTGGCCCGGTGGGACAGCATCTGCGCCATGACCGCCGCGAGGGAGCTCGTGCTCTTGCAAGTCAGCGGCGTGCTTCTCCCCCGGTACATGCTCCTCATCCGCCCAAACGCCATCTGGTTCGCCTGGCTGTTCAGGAACCCGATGCTCCTGCTGCTGAACTTCATGGCCCTGGGCGAGCGCCCGGACCCGATCTCTTCCACCGGCGATGAGCTGATGGGAGGTTCTGGGATGGATGAGATAGGCGTTGACCCGTTCTCGTCAGCGCCGATGACAAACTGCCCTGCCGATAGGTTTGCCAGTGCCCATGCAGCTGCAACATAGTCACACTTCAATAGCTTGTAGGCAGAGATGTCTCCTATTATCTTCCGAATTCCGTCTGGTGTCGTCTCAACTACAGCTACGGCGCATGGGTCTTGAGGGATCTTCTGAATTGCTTCCATGGCTGGTGCAGATGCTTCTACATGACAGTAGTTTGGATTTATGGCTCCAAGGGAAGAGATTGGTGACAGTGGGATGGGTGCGAGAGCACCGAGGCATCCAATTAGGAACCGGAGAATGTCTTCCCTTGATAGACAGCAAAACTTCTCCACGGAACAGGTAGATGAGGACAGCTGCCTACTGCTGCTAGCTGAGCTTGGAGATGTGGATTCCATATTCTTCAGCCATTTCCCGTTGTAAAGCACTGAAAACCGCTTGGTGAAGCCTGTCCAAGTGCCACTCTTGCGAACAAGGAAGCGCTTCACTCCTTGCCTCATCAACTCCAGTGCATCGATCAACCTTGGAAGACAACAAAACAGTAACACTTACTTAAATAACAGGTGAAGATGCAGTGAAGTATGGTAAGTGGACACAACATTGTATGTTTTCCAAAACAGATAAAACATCACCGCCAATGCAGGCCAAATTTGCTTGCATTTCAGACAGTTATTTGCTGTCGAACTACCTTATCAACTGCAAGAATATGACCATAGCTCACTACTCAGTCTTTCCAAATCATTTCGAGACATGATTGTACTGCCTTGCATGTTTCATGTGTGGGCTCATCTCATGCATTTAAATTATTGTCTTAGACTCATGAATCCATTAAGAGCTTGTACAGCTTCCACATAGATTGTTACCTTCTGATTCTGACATTACATGGCCAAATGGAATCATGTCCCCACTTTGTTCCTCTTACTACAACACAATCAGAAGGACAAGTTCTGTGCCACGTGAAATCCATCTGCTTGTTTAAGTTTTGAAAAACAATGAGAGGCTAAAATAGGGTTGATCAGATCATCATTTTGCAACATGAAACTGCTATTCTATGTTTCATGAAGAATATTTGCTCAGCTCAGCACCAGGACATTGGGGTACCAAGTATTTGGTACCGCTGTCGAGCTATTACTACAAAAAAATCTATTCACTTCCATTATTACACACATGCATTTCCCCCTAAGAATGTAACTTACTGAACACACAAATGGAAGATATCAGCACATCACACAGAAGCAAGCAAGCAACATCAGAGCATTAATTTTCTGTTAGACCATATAGATGGTTGTGAATATAGCGATGATAAATAATTGACATTTGGGCTTCATAGGAATTTGCGTTTGTAAAAGTTTCGGTCGATCACACTCGAAAGTTTCGAATCCTAGTGGCTTTGATCAACGTTCGAGTAGTTTCGGACCAGTTCGAGTAACATTGGAGCATCAGATGGCGTTCGAGTGGAATTGAGGCATCGGACGACGTTCGAGTGGCGTTGTAGTATCGGACAACGTTCGAGTGCCATCGGAGGAACGGACGGTGTTCAAGTGGCATCGGAGGATCGAACGACGTCCGAGTAGCATCAGAGGATCGGCGGTGTTCGAGCAGTGTCATCGATGATTTGTTGAGTAAGGAGCAACCAAAGCTACAGGGTTTTGGTACGGTCGAAGCTACAATGAATTGGTAGAATCTATATTGGGAGCTACAGTGTTTGGGTGAACAGTACTCGAAGAGTACTGTAACAACAATGATTTGATCAATACTCGATAGTTGTGGACTTTACTGGTCGATACTCGATACTCATAAACTTTGTGGTCTGCTGTCGTTGTCTTAGAATTTCGATCGGTGGTAGAAGGCTTTTGCGATCGGTTGTCATAGGCTTCATGATCGATACTCATAGACTTTATGGTCAGTACGAGTGCTTTAATTCTTGCTATCTTTGAGTATTTTAAGTACTCATGTTGGATCAGTGGTTGACTGATCTAGTCATAGCGGTTGTCGGTGATACTCGGAACTTGGTGATCGATGATGCAGTGATTGGTTGGAGATCGGTGGTCATAGACTTAGCGATCTAGTATTTTAGTTGTAGCGATCGGTACTCGAGTCAGTACTCGATGGTTCTATGGTCGGTAGAGATGCTTGTTATTCCCGAGTGTTTTGAGGGAAGCAATGGTATTTCATGAGTACTTGTTGTTTTCGAGTACTCGTTGAGCTAGCGATCGTATTGAGTGATCTAAGTCTGATTTCTGGATAGCGATGAGATTTGTGGTCATGAATGACCTGGTTGGTGTTGATGATTGGTTGAGTTTGTGGTTATACGTGTGTGAGCTGGTGACGGTCAAGCTAGGAAGAATTTGTGCCTCTTTGGTTTTTGCATGTGCAGGTGGGCGTGGAGACGATCATGATCGGTGACGAGGATCAGGACTAGGATAGGGAGATCTGAGATCCAGACGGTTGAGGATGTTACGCGAGGTGGTTAGGCTAACGCTGGAGCACGTGGAGATCAAAGGTGGTGATGCGTGGAGAAGCTATAGGTGATGCGGTCCTGGAGACTTCGACACGGAAGTTGATAAGGCGTGATGAAGATATAGGAGATGTGTTCCTAGAGGTTTTGTCACGTATTGGGTTAGGAGTTGTAGATGGAGTCCATAACTGAGAAGATTGAGAGTTTGAATAAAACCCATGTTCGAAAGGGTTTCGAGTCCCTTGGTTTCGGAAGAGATAAGGTTTTGAGTCCGTGTTTGAGGTAGACACGATTTGTCGTGTTAGCCTATAAAAGTAGGGAGAGGCTATGGGTTAATGTGCAGTTTTTGGAAGTTTGGTGCAGGTTTTGAGAGGGACTTGTTTTAGGGCTTTCGTTGGGAAGGCTTTTAGGGGTGTTTGTGAGAGCGCTTTGTAAATCCACAAAAATCCAGTAATAAAGAGCATCTTGAATCAATCTAGTTCGTGCGATGAGCCAGGTTGAGTTCTTCCAAAAGAAGGTCGGCGCGGGCCTCCAGAAAGGTGGGGAAAGGTCGACTGCGCTGGAGATGAAGGCCAATGGCGGAGAAGCGCTCGTTGAGGCCACGGATGACATGGAGCACCAAGGTGCGATCGGATATGTGTTCGCTGAGGTCACCAAGAACATCAGCCATGCGCTTCAGTTGCTGGCAATAGTCGGTGATTGACAGATCACCTTGACTGAAGTTGCGGAATTTGACCTCCAGAAGAAGAGCTCGCGCCTCCCGATTGCCGAGAAATTGGGTCTCAATGGCAAGCCATGTAGCTCGAGCTGTGGAGCCACGCGCCATGACGATCCTGGTGAGGTCGGCGGAAGTTGTCCCAAAGATCCAAGATCGAACTACGCAATCCATGCGCAGCCAATTAGGGGAGGTTGATGCAGCGGCGTCGCGAAGAAGATGATCCTCCAGAGAGTATTTGCCCACGACAAGAAGGAAGAGTTCTCGCCACTGGGTATAATTGACGGAGGACATGTCGAGGACGATGGGGACCAGAGACCGGAGGTTCTGGACCGCAACGGCCTGGGCATGGAGATTGAGGACAGCGGCAACTTCATGAAGAAGCATGGCATGCTGGACGTCGTGGGCACCGGAGCCAGGAGAGGCATACGCGGCGGCGTCCTCCCTCAGGGGTTCGGCGGCAGCATCAGCACGGGCGCGAGTGGCACGCTCGAGCGCATCGCGAAGACGAGCCGCGGCCGCATCTCGCTCCTGGGTCGCCGCAGCGGCTTCGCGTTCAGCCTCCGCGGCAATCGCGAGGGCCTGCTCCCGCGCGGCTTGGGCGGCGCGAACACGATCGATCTGATCGGCGGCGGCGGCCGAATCGGAATCCTCCTGCGGGAATCGGTCGCGCGCGGCAGCAGTGCCAGCAGCGGCGGCGCTGGGGGAAGGAGGAGCCGGCGGAGGGAGTCCAGCCATGAGAAGTGGGCGCGAGACGAGGAGATCGTCCACGAGACGCAGCGACGGCCAGAGAGACGGCCGGTGTGGAGAGAGATGCGGCGGCGTGAAGAGATTACGCACGCGCTAGGGCGGAAGCAAAGAAATAGGGGAAAGAAACTAATCTCGTGATACCATGAAAGTAATAATAGATTGATGTGAATAGCGGTACAGGACTCATATATATATATATATATATATATATATATATATACACACAGCAAGGATGTCTAGGGTTATGGCTAATAGAATCATGGGCCAAACCAGAGAGTCCCTTGCTTATAATAGCTATGGAACCAACCAACTAAACACTCATGGGCCTAAAATTTGAGGGCCAGGCGCCCTAATATATCTATCTAACACGGACGATGGCGTTGGGGGTCAGCTGCACCAGCTCCAACCCATACACTCAAGGACCTCGCCAACGAACATCGCTTCTGGAAATGGAAGACCAATGTCGAAGTAGGCGGCGAACACGACCGTCTCTGACTCCGTCGGGTGGGGCTCTGTCTCACCGGCCGAGGGCAGACGGACCGCGTCACGGTCCGAAATCTTCCCATCGCACACCAAAGACCGAATCAGCTCTTCGGTCGCCAGACTCTGCCCTAGCACGTTCGTGCACACGCCGTTCACCCTCTTCGGTGCTTTCCATCGCCTGTTGGCCGTCGACGGATCGCGGTCAACCAGGTCGTACTCCACCTCAGTCGTCGAGGAGCTTCGCCGGCCGGACACGCCATCGCGGCTCGATGAAGCATCTACGGCGGTGTGGCGAGGACGCTGATCGCAGCCACAAGCCATTCACCAAAAATGAAGGGTGACGGTGGTTGGCACGCTTGCAGGCGGGGCGCCGACGACACGGTTGAAGGAGTGGGGACAGCGGGCGCGGCTGCTACAGAGCAAATTGTGGGCGACACCACCAACTAGCGCACAAAACGAACAACAGGTGGGGCGGCGTTTCGTCAGGGGCGACGGGTCTTAAAGGCGAAGCGCCTTTTTCGAGCGTCCCTCGGGAAATCACGCCACATGACAAGACGCCGCACGACGCGCCAACCACAAGTGCACGTGTGTCCCCAATACAGCAACCGCGCACGACCACGGTCAACAAGACCAAATGCATGGGCTAACTCCTTACTAGGCCGAAAGGACGGAGGGGGCCAAAAGGCGTACGCAGCATAATCTCGGCCTACTCAAGAAGAAGTCCTTTACCATGAGAGACTTCTATTGTGGGGATGGCCCCCACCGGTATCCATTCGGCCGCAGGGCCAAGAGGCCCCAATAAGGCATAAAACATGTGTACCCATAGAAAAGTATCTCATGGTAGGGATATTGTTGTAATAAGACCTTATGGCTATGTATATATATTTCCTTGGATCAATAAGGGAGGGCATAGCTCATTTTCCCATACTCACTCTACTAGTCCCCTCTTCTACTGGTTTGCCCGTAGCCACAACACAACTCTTTTCAGGAATAGTAATAAACTCATAAGCATCAATCCTAGGCTCACACAAACCAAATATAAAGTGAAAGAAAAAAGCTTCTTTGAGTCTCTGTTTTGAAGGCACTTGATCAACCTTTTCAATTCTACCCAAAATCAATCCGGTCCATTATGTGATGCGGCCTAATATGACAGAACACCAAGATGACGCCGAACCCACTATGCTTTCGACTGAGAGAGCTTGGCAAGAACGGATTGTGTTCATACATTAACTGTGCTGTTAATACATTAACTGTGCGTAGTATTTCAGTTTCACTATATATGATAACAAGCGCAAGGTAGGCAGCTTCAGTAAGCAATTAGCATTTGCATTCAACAACAGCAGCATATCCAAGAGTAATTTAACCACAAACCCATGTGATCTCAGACTTAGATGGACCTAGAAATACTAGTAACTATGTACCCACGTCTTTCTCCAAAGGTCAAACTACACAGACACGTAGAAGACAAAGATCACCAGCCAGTTCACATTAAAAAAGGCTCATGCAGAACCTGTATTAAAGCAGGGACAGATTCGAGCTGAGCACGAACCAGTAACCACAGTGCATAAACTAGAATTACTACCACCAACGACATAAAATCAGTAAAAAGAAATGCCTAGATAACACATCAAAAGTACAAGTTGAGAACACAATTTAGCAGCCAGAAACTGGGAAGATAGCAGCGAGAAGAGACATCAAGAAACAACGGCAGAGAGCTTACCTCGTGCCGGGATCGACCTCCCTGAGCAGCCCGGGGTTAGACGGCACGACCTCGCCGACCACGGTGCGCATGGCCCGATCGCCAGCGCCGGCACCGGCACCGGCCACGAACGCGGCGATGTCGAGCGCGGAGATCATCCCCAGGAACCTGGCTCCGGAAGGCGGCTCGTCGGGCGCCACCCGCGGGCGCCAGACGGGCACGGCGCCCTCTGGGCTGGCGGCGATGGCCCGCGAGGCGGCGTCGAGCGTGTCCGTGTCGTGCAGCTCGGCGATCTCCGGCTTGCCGACGGTGAGGTCGCCGACGACGTGGTGGAAGAACACGGCGGCCATATCTGGCCCCCCCTTTGCGGGCTATAAGGGCGAGTGGAGGAGGAGCAGGTGGAAGAAGAGGCTGGAGGGGCCGAGGCCGAGGCCACCCCCAGGTGCGACGGCGACGGCGGCGTAGGCGGAGGGGTCACTGGTGGCGCGGGTGCGGGGATCGCCGGCCATGTCGGAGGGAGGGAAAGCCCATTAAAAGCAGGAGCGGATGGAATTGAAGGCGTAGGAGTACTAATCGATGGGGCGGCGGAGGGATCAAAGACGCGATGCGAGCAAGAACTTCGCGACGGTGTCGGAAAGGAAGGGAGAAAGGAATGGATGGTCAACTGCTGCGGCCTGCGGGGCCTAGACCTAACAAAAATTTGGATCCGTGTCTTGAGATTCGGGACGGTGGGGACGGCACGGATGATGGATGGAAATCATCGAATGTCCCTTCTTTGTCATGGAAACTCAAAATGGTTGATGAAAAATTGGACGTTAGACATGTGTCATGCAAAAAATGGAAAGTTTGTCCATCTAACATTAGGCAACGGTGCAATACGATCAATTTGTTGTACCAATTGGTCATAACGGAGCGCAATGCGTGGCACTCTACTCTCTTGCTAACAACTTGTATGAATTTTCGTGATTTGAATCCATATTGTTGTGACTATTGATCAAAAAGTAAAGAAGGGGACTAGCTACAAAGAGCCAACGAAAGGAGAAAATGCTCATGTATGAAATGAGTGGATCCTCTTTCTCACAGCCCTCTTAGGGGTTTACATACATGAATGGGGTAGGATGAGAATTTCTCATCTCCCAGCAGAAGTCGAGCCGATGTGCGTAGATCGTGCCCCAGCCTCGGACGGCTCGTAGACATGGGCGGCGAAGTTCCAGGCCGAAAGGCCAGGTGCCCCATCGGGTTGATGCCTCCGACACAGTCAAAGAAGGCCTGACGACGCTATCGCTCGTGATATGCTCGATGAAGGTGCGACCATGTGGTGGTCGCAGGTATGGACGAAGTCGTGGCCCCGAAGCGGTCGGAGGAAGTGTCAATGAATTCCCGAGCACGAGTGGTCGGACGAAGTCCTAATGACTACGCCTACGACCGTGAGGCAATTGAACGAAGCGTCTACGACCACGAGGCGGTCGGACGAAGTCTCGAAGTTGGCAGCAGAGAAGCGCTCCATCCCCGCACAACCTTCGGACATGGAATCGACGAAGTCGGCGGCAAGATGATGACTTGTGCACGTGTGATCTATCGTCCACCCTTCAGACTTACGGTTGATGAAGGCGGCAGCGAGACGAGGCTGACGCACGCGGCCCATCCCCCGCCCTTCAGACTCGGGGTTGACGAAGTCGGCTCCAAGACAAAGCTAACGCGCACGGTCCATCCCCCGTCCTTGGGACTCAGGGTCGACGAAGTCGATGATGAGATGAAGAACTTGACACGCGGCCCGTCCCACACCTTTAGACTCGAGGTCGATGATGAGACAAAACTCTGAGGCATGTGTTCTGTCCCGCACCCTTCAGATTCGGGGTCGACGAAGTCGGTGGTGAGATGAAGCTAATGCGCGTGCCGAACGAAGTCCTGACCGTGAATTGGTCGAACGAAGTCACGACCACAAGGTGGTCGGAGTAAGTGTTTGACCACGACGTGGTCGGACAGAGTTTACGACCGTGAGTAGGTCGGACGAAGTCTAGGACCACATGGCAGTTGGACAAAGTCTATGCCCGCAAGGTGGTCGGACGGAGTCTACGACCATGACATGGTTGGACAAAGGTTCCCCGCCCTTCGTACTTGACGTCGATGAAGTCGGTGGCGAGATGAAACTAATGTGCACGCGGCCCGTCCCCCACCCTTTGGAATCGGGGTCGATGAAGGCGGTGATGAGACGAAGCTGACGCATGCGATCCGTCCCGCCCCCTTCGGACTTGGGGTCGACAAAGTCAGTGGCGAAACAGAACTGATGCATGAGCAGGTCGTCCCCAATCTTCGAACTGGACATTGACAAAGTCGACGACGAGATTCAACTGACGCGCGTGCGGGCCATTTCCCACCCTTCAGACTTGACATCGACGAAGTCGGCGGCGAGACAAAACTAATGCGTGCGTGGCCCATCCCCACCCTTTGGACTACTCATCGACGAAGTTGGCGGTGAGCCGAAGACTTCCGCTCACGAGCGTCTACAACCACAAGGTGGTCGGACGAAGCATTTACGACCACAAGGTGGTCGAGCGAAGTCATGACTGTGGGGCGGTCGAAAAAGGTCACAACCGCGGGGCAATCGGACAAAACGTCAACGACCATGAGGTAGTTAGACGAGGAATCGACGACCAGGTAGTGGTCAGACGAAGTCTCAATCGCGAGGTGATCGGATGAAGTGGCACAGCGAAGATGCGCTCCTTCCAGCATAGCCTTCAAACTAGGAGTCAACGAAGTCGGTGGGGAGACAATGAATCATGCGCGCGTGGCCCGTCCCCCACCCTTTGGACTAGGCGTTGACAAAGGCAACGACGAGATGAGGCTACGACGAGCGGCCCATCCCCACCCTTCAAACAAGGCATCGACGAAGTTGGCGACAAGACGAAACTCAGGCACACGCAGTCCGTCCCCACCCTTTGGACTGGGCATCGACAAAGTTGGCAGCGAGATGAAACTGACGCGTATGTGGCCTGTCCCCACCCTTCGGACTCGAGGTCAATGAAGTCGGCGACGAGACGAAACTGATGTGCACGTAGGCTGTCCCCACCCTTTGGACTGGGCGTCGATGAAGTTGGTCGCGATACGAAACTAACTCACACGGCCCATCCCCACTCTTCGGACTTGACGTCGACGAAGTCGGCGGTGAGACAAAACCGACATGCCCACAGGCCATCCCGTGCCCTTCGGACTCGGGGTCAACGAAGTTGGCAACGAGACAAAGCTGACGCACACGATCCGTCCTACACGCTTCTGACTCGGGGTTGACGACATTGGTAGCGAGATGAAACTGACGCGCGCGCGGGCCGTGCCCCATCCTTCGGACATGACATCGATGAAGTTGACGACGAGACAAAACTGACGCATGCACAGGCCGTCCCCCACCCTTTGGACTTGACTTTGACGAAGGCAGCCACGAGACAAAGCTAACACGCATGGTCCATCCTCCACCCTTCGGACTCGTGGTTGACAAAGTCAACGGTGAGACGAAGCTGACGTGTGCACTGGATGAAGTCCTAATTGTGAGGTGGTCAGACAAAGCGTCTACGACCACAATGTGGTCAGACGAAGTCACGACCATGCGGCAGTCGGAGTAAGTGTCCGATCACGACGTGGTCGGACAAAATTTATGACCGTAAGTAGGTCAGACGAAGTCTACGACCACGATGTGGTTGAAGGAAGTCGATGATGAGACGAAGCTGACACGTGTGGTCCATCCCGCACCTTTGGACTCGGGGTTGATGAAGTCAGCGGTGAGACAAAGCTGACGTGTGCGCCGGACAAAGTCCTGACGTGCGCGCTGGATGAAGTCCTGACCGCGAGGTGGTCGGACGAAGTCACGACCATGAGGCGGTCGAAGTAAGTGTCCGACCACGATATGGTCGGACGGAGTTTATGACTGTGAATAGGTTAGACGAAGTCTATGACCATGAGGTGGTCGGAAAAATTCTACGACTGCGAGACGAAGTAACACGTGGGCCGGAAGATGTCCTCACCATAAGGTGGTTGGACGAAGTCACGACCACGAGGCGGTCAATGTAAGTGTTCGACCATGACATGGTTGGACAGAGTTTATGATCGTGAGTAGGTCGAATGAAGTCTACAACCGCAAGGTGGTCAGACAAAGTCTACGACCATGACGTGGCCGGACGAAGGTCCCCCACCCTCTGGACATAACGTTGACGAAGGTGGTGACAAGACAAAGCTGATGCGCGTGGTAGAGTTGCCTGGGACTGCTAAGTACTCTGTAGAGTACGTCGGGGCGTGAGACCATCGTGCGATTTTTATACTATGTAGAGTTGCCCAGGACGGCTAAGTTCTCGGTGCTTTATACTCCGTGGAGTATGCAGGGGCGCGAGGCCACCATACGATTTTTTATACTTTGTAGAGTTGCCCGAGAGGACTAAGTTCCTGCCACTTTATACTCCGAAGAGTACACTGGGGCGTGAGGCCACCATACGATTTTTTTATGCTCCGTTGAGTTGCCCGGGAGGGCTAAGTTTTCGGCGCTTTGTACTCCGCGAAGTACACCGGGGCGCGAGGTCACCGTGCGATTTTTTATACCTCGTAGAATTGTGCAGGACAGCTAAATTCTCGATGCTTTATACTCCACAGAGTACGCCGAGACGCGAGGCCACCATGCGATTTTTTTATACTCCATAGAGTTGCCCAGGGCACCGTGCAATTTTTTATACTCCATAGCGTTGCCCGAGATGGCTAAGTTCCCAGCGCTTTATACTCCATAAAGTACGCTGGGGTGCAAGGCCACCGTGTGATTTTTTGTATACTCCATAGAGCTGCCGGGACGGCTATGTTCTCAGCGCATTATACTCCGCAGAGTACGCTGAGACACGAGGCCACCGTGCAATTTTTATACTCTGTAGAGTTTTCGGGACGGCTAAGTTCCCAGCGCTTTATACTCTGTAAAGTATGCCACGGCACGAGGCCACCGTGAGATTTTCACAAAATAATGACCCTAAGGAGATCGGGCAAAGTGTCAATCACGGGCGATTGGACGAAGCATCTATGACCACGGGGCAGTCGGTCGAAGAATCTATGACCACAAGGCGGTCGGACGAGGCGTCTACGACCCCGAGATGTTCGGACGAAGTGTCTATGACCACGAGGCAATCGAAAGAAGTGTCTACGACCATAAGGCGGTCAGACGAAGTCTCGACCATGAGGCGATCGGACGAGACGTCTACGACCACGAGGTGGTTAGAGATGACATCTAAGCGGAGCTCGGCGAAGACCATGCGAAGTCCCGCGGAGATCAGGCAAAGTCCTCAGCAGAGGCCGCGCAAAGTCCCGCGGAGGTCATGCGACGTCTCCGAGCGGAGGTCGGGCGAAAACCTCAGGGTAGACCGTGCGAACTCTCCGCACGGAGCTTGTTGAAGATCGTGCGAAGTCCTACGGAGGTTATGCGCAGTTCATCGAAGATGACATCCGCACAGAGCTCGACGAAGACTGTGTGAAGTCCTGTGGAGGTCGTGCGAAGACCTCGATGGAGGCTACGTGAAGTCCTATGAAGACCGGGCGAAGTTCATCGGAGATGACATCCGTGCAGAGCTCGGTGGAGACCATGTAAACTCTCCACGGAGAAGTCGAAGGCGGGTGCTCCGTCCCCAAGTGTCGACCATGGAGTAGTCATGTCTATCGGCGAAGACTTGACCATGGCGTGATCGGAGATGTCACCGAAGTCATGACTGTGTTGTGGTCGTGGATGTCGACGCAGCTGGCGGTAGAGTGAAGGCTTTGGAGCGCGCGCTCCGTACAGAATCCCCACTGAAGAGGCTCAACATTCGCTGGTGCTGCTTGAAGGCCGACTTCATGGTGTCGAGATGACGACGCGGGCATCGCAGTCATCGATCGTACCGGCTCAAGCATCACGATCGATGGTCGTATCGGCACGGGCGTCGTGGTCGTTGCCATGGGGTACCACTCTTTCGGTTGGTTGCCATCGCTTTCTAGCGCCTTCTTGTGTAGCTTCTTGCATGTTCCCCACGGATGGCTCCAACTGTTGTCGCTACTGACCAAACAATAAACTACCTTAGTTTTTTTCATACTAGTTTTTTTTCATACTACTTGTTTTAATTTTTAAATATAGCAAATTAGCTCAAAAAATTACAAAATTTTATGTACAACCTTCCAATACAATGTACTTCACCATGTAATGTTTTTTGGCAATTTTATATGCTATGAACATTGCTAAAAATTCATACAATTACAATTTTTGTAGGAGACGTTACATATAGCAAACGAGCTACAAAAATTGTGAAATCTTACGTGCAGCATCCTGACATAGTCATAGTAATTGTCTATTTTTTGAGAATTTTGTATATTAGAATATTTGTAGAAGTACATATAATAGTAAAAAATACATCGCACGGGATGCGATATGGCTCACCCATCTGAGTCACTGCTATGTCCTTACCATGTATGCCTCCCCGTGTGTGGCCTTGTCTTCCGTTGAGCACGAGCATATCCCGTAGGGTATGTCAGCTTGTCTAGAGCTTGCGTCTCGGTTCAAAGGAGGTATCGAGACCGTTCCATTTGTTCAGTGGCCGAGGTGGTCCAATAGGCTGAGGTACAACAGGCTGGGTCCGGTAAGCGTCGATGTTCTCCAGCTGAGACATACCGAATTGTGGGCTGCCAGCAATAATTTCGTGAACAAAGGACTCTAGAAATCTCCTTATGGTGCAGAGGAACTCTCGCATTGACCGTTCGACATGGCAGTGAAGCCGAAGAAGCTCTGTCCAACGAAGTCTCCAAACCCTAGATATAGTGTGAATGATGAGTTCTGTCCTACGTACGCTACAAACCCTAGCACTGTGTACCGCTCCCTAGAAGCATCTGAGAGGCCCGTACATCATCACTGGACTCGACGTTACCCCCACGTTGAATTAGAGGCTGCAAAATGAAACAATGTTAGTCACAATAAATATTCGGATGTAGAATACAAATCTCGTACCTCCCGGATGTGCAACGAAGATGAACGACATGGAGCGGTAGTCTGTGTAGGTGGTGCAGACATCAAAAGTGTTGTATCTTGACGACGGACCTGCGGTAGGAGAATACCATGATGTTAGCGGAGCGTAAGGCTTAACAAGAAAACAAAGCGTGGGTTTGTATGTAAGTTACCTCCGCGTCGATACGACCCGCAGCTGATTGGCGGCTAGTACTATGACGCCGGACAGACTCGATAGATTGCGATGGCCAGCGGGACTCGCTAGGTCATGATGACCTAGCGGGTGAGCATGGTGCCTCACCGGGTGCCCGATGTGCACGACGTGATCCATCGAATAGCCACAGATCAGATTATGCACTATTTTTTGGACTACTTTAGGATGTACTTCAAAGTATTCTGCAGGACCGGTGGTGTCTCCGGGCTGCTGATGGTGGTCTCAGACGCACTTACGATGCGCTGCGCCCGCTCTAACTGAAGTGACATATGAAATAGGTTCAATAACGACCAGTTTGAATTTCGTAAATGAAACGATAAAAGATTACAACTGTCTTACGCTGTCATGCCACCGCGCGCTGTAGGGATCGATCGAGTGTTGTAGACTGTCTCGTGCGTGGTCTGCTCGGGGCCATCTGGTGGAGGAATAATGAGTATGCTACGCGATCGAGGTATGTACCACACCAGGTACTTGTCATGCATCTGGACGTCATACGGACGCTACTCCATGACAACATCTAGGTGCGCCCTATCCATCCATGCCATCATCCACTCCTGCTACAGTGGCTGCCAGTCCGTACCATGCCGACCCGCCTTGCAAAAGATCCATCGCATATCGCTAATTATGATTAAATTAACATAAATTAACATGGTAAATTTGAAATACATAAACTTCCCATAAAAATACATAATTAGATGGACTATGTCGAAGGCTTCACATAAATTTTATAAATTTTAGAGATCATTTGCTATATGTAACAACTCTTGCAAATATCTCAATAGTACGAATTTTTGAGCAACATTTAAAGTGGACAAAATTTCAAAAACTTATATAATGAAGCACGTTGTGTCAGAAAGTTGCACATAAAATTTTGGAATATTTCAAGCTCATTTTATATTTAAAATTCAAACAAATATAACACATAAAATAGTATTTAGGTAGGTAATTAAGTCATCGATTGTGTGGTGGCGGCAGCCACCGCCATCCGATGGTCAAGGCGACCGTGCAACCATTCGGTGGCTGAGCGGCAGGCACCTAGGACGCCATGTGTTGCATGCAGGCTACTACCGCTTGGTGACCAGGTGACGAAGTACTATTTTTGTTATTTTCATGCGTATAATGCTATTTTTGCACAAACGAATGCAAAACACTAATATGCCAAAAATTCCCACCGTCGATGGAAAGTAACTGTCTTAAAATACACAGTTAAATTATAACAGTTTTGGCTAAATATATTATCTAAAATATATTATTTTCAAATATAAAAATATATCAGCAAATTTGTTGTTACACATACTTATATAATAGTATACTTTTGTTACTTTTTAATATATAATAATAATATCGAGTGGTCAAAGTGGCATCATGTTAACTTTGAAAAGTCAAAAACGTCATATATTTTTTTTGTTATTTCCGGTTCGATGTATCTGTACACAGCCTAGCATGTGCATAAATCAAAGAAGTACTAAATTTAAGAAATATTTAGTGTGTAGTGACCACACTTACCTTTACTAAACGACATACAACAACCACTTGTTTCAAAATATTTAAATATGGGTAGAGAGAGAAAAAAATACAATAACTTTACTATAGATTTTTTGAATTAATAAATATATTGAAATGGATACTTTGAAGACTATATATAAATATAGCGAAATGGAAGGAGTAGTTCGCAGCAGAATACGTGATACTCCGAACTGGTAGGTAACGGCCAATGAAATACATAGCATAGCTGAGAGCCTGAGAGTGCAGTGGACTTGGCATTTGCTTCGATTTATCTATAGCTGATGCGACTTTTTATTGACTACAATGAATTGAAACCAATAGAACATCTTTTTAGGAAAAAAAAAAAAAGAGGCCGTAGACTGGATTTGTAACATGTAAACAGAACAGATTTCGTTCTTAGAAGAACGATTGAACGTTGCACGCGCGGCATGCGCTCTATATAGATTTCGTTCACAATTATCATCATTTTCGGCAGCCAAATTACTATTGTCCGTTATCTTTATAGTTTATATTATCGCAAATCCGTCCAATTAGTTGGTTGCTAAGCTTATTCTAATCAGTTTACACAACCAGAAGATGAGACAGGCAATGCGAGGATGGCAAGTAGGTCTACTAATAGATTAAAACCTAACTCAAAACCAATCCAACTCATATGAGACAAAACCAATTTTTTACCCTAACTCAACCCACAAAATATTTTTCATAACCCCACCCAACCTAATCCACCTTCTACTTAAACCCAACCCAACATAAACCACCTTCTACTTAAACTCAACTCAACCCAAACCATTTTCCACTTAAACCAAACTCGAACCCATGGGTTCAACCTACTTCTCAACCCATTTATCAACATATCACTTATTCGTAAAACTTCGGTATTTGGACTTTCAACTTCGCATTCACACTATAAAAGTTTCACGAAATCAATTGAAATTTACTGGAGATGATTGTACGTGTAAAGACCTACCCTATGCAAATTGTCAGGGCTAGGTGCACATATGTACCCCACATGTTTTTATAGAAATTTTTGTAAAACTTCGGTATTTAGAATTTCAACCTCACGTTCACATTATAAAAGTTTCTCAAAATCATTCAAAATTTACTGGATATAATTCTGCATGTAGGGGAACTACTTTATGTAAATTGACAAGGCTAGACGCACACGTGGGCCCCACATACTTTTATATTAAGTTTTCGTAAAACTTCAGTATTTGAAATTTCAACATCGCGTTCACACTACAAAAGTTTTATGAAATCAATTAAAATTTATTGAAGATGATTATGCGTGTAGGAAAGTTACTCTATGCAAATTGGTAGGCTAGGCACACACGTGGACCCCACATGCTTTTATAAGAAGTTTTCGTAAAATTTCGTTATTTAGAATTTCATTCTCGCGTTCACACCACAAAATTTTCACGAAATCAATTAATTTATTGAAAATGATTTTGCGTGTAGAGGAGCTACTCTATGCAAATTGGCAGGGCTAGACGTTCATGTGCACCCCACATGCTTTTGTAGGAAGATTTTGTAAAACTTCGATATTTGGAATTTCAATATCGTGTTCACACTACAAAAGTGTTGCGAAATCGATTGAAATTTATTGCAAATAATTCTACGTGTAGAGGAGCTACTCTGTGTAAATTGACGACATATGTGTACAGATGTCTCTTACATATTTTTATAAGATGTTATAACTGAGTATGGTAGTTCAACCCTATGCATAAATCCAAGTGCCAACCCACAGGTTGAATCCGTTTATAACCCGAAATTTCTAAATTGACCTTAGCTCGTTCATTCTTTCAACCCTTTTCATTTATTCAAAGCTAACCTAATTAAGAACCCATCGTATTTAACCCGTTTCAACCTAACCTATTAACACCTCTAATGATAGGACAGACCTGCTCTTAAATCTTTAAAAAAGGAGAGAAATTAAGGGACAAAAAGAGAGAAGGGCCAGCAGAATGTCATGGTGATGGCCACCTGGTGTGCGATGTGTCCATAGCTGACCCACGGAGATCCGAAAGGCGTGTTTCGAATGCTAACTTGACATGGATATCTCGAGAGTTGATCATACATGCTGTGACTATAGATATATTCTTTTTTATTTACAACTTATAACTTTTAATTATAATTTATTAGTTCGATAAATAATAATTGCCTGGGCTGCAATGGCCACGGCTACGTGCCTGGCAGCCTGAGTGCTGCAACTGCTGTTACCTTACGCGCGCGGGCGGTCAGGATTCAGGAACTTGTCACTCTCGTCGCCGCCAAGTCGTGCTGCGCCGTGGCTCGCATCGCACGACGAGCGGCTTCGCCGGCGGCAGGAGGGCCACCGTGCTCATTGGCCGTCAGGATAATGGGCTTAACCTGGTAGGTTTTTCCCGCTTGACCGGACGCGTACCAGAAACTGTCCACCGTCCAGGCCCAGAGATTGAGGTCCAAGCGAAACCGAGAAGTTCGTGTGCAATCTGTAGCCCACACACCAACACCATGCATAGCACAACAGTATAACACATCAAGCTAGAGCATCCCCTCAAAAAAAAAAGGAAAAGAAAAAGAAAAGAAAAGCTAGAGCAAGATCGAAACCTAGCTAGCTACCTAGTAAACTCCATCAAGTTTACTATTCCTGTCGTATTTGTTTGTGCGGTTGTGCATCCAGTTCATGCTATTTACCCAGTGATATAAGATCGATTATCCCAACCCATACATCGAACTTATGTGGTGATTCAGAATTGTTTCAAGTGATATCAATCGACTCGTGCTGTTGCGACAAGAACCAGCTAGATAAGAGTACTTATCACAAGAGCACCCAAAAACAGTTGAAACATAAAAGGCCAACTAGACGTACTAGCTAGCAGAGCAGTACTTCTCTGACAACCTGACCCTGATCTCTGTAAGATAACAGGCTGGTTCAAGACTTCGGTTAGCTTAGGTATCAGTACGATAGGTCGATAAGTTCATAAAGATTTTAAAGCTACGGTCTTTTCATTTCATTGAAGGGGATCAAGTGTGTGATATTTTTTGCTACAGGGTTATTGTGTCTTCCCTGACGTGTAGGCTACGAATTCCCATCAGTCCACAAGCCATGACGCACGATCGGTTGTTTTTTTTTCCCATTACTTTCTACTTATATTCCAATATGTATTAATTTTTTTTAGAACTCGCAAAGGTTATGGGTCGTTGCACTAAAGATAAAAGGAGAATAATAACTGATGAACAACAAAGGTCTTACGACAATATGCATCCATTGATTCATGCAGAAGCAGAACACTAGAAGGTCGAGGTCGTTTTCCATCAAACTGACCCGTCGTATCTTGCAATCTAAATTGGGCTGTGCAAGTGGCACATGCAGTATGGCACCGTTTCCCGCGCTATGTACGCATAGTTTTCAGCATGCGCGCATGTCGATCTCGTCGATCCATTGATATCTCTTTATTTTTAGAAAACACCGTTAATCATATACACTTCCGGAAGACAACTTCATAAGATTATATACCACACACTATTTGGTTAATTTCAGCATTTGCTGGCTTAGCAGGTGCTGCATCTTATATATGTTAATTTAATAACACCTAGCTTCCTCGCAAAAAAAAAAATTACTACCTAGCTACTTCGATTTAATTAGTTGTTCTTATTCTCCAAAATGGTACATTTGATAACATCCAGACAACCAGGAATGAATACATTATACTCTCTAAGAAAAAGGCATGAGAATGCCTAACACGTTTTTGCATATTTTTTCCTGCTTGTTGGTTCCATTTCGTCCTTTTCACATTTTTCTTGCGGAGACGAAAGGCACTCATCAGGGAACAGTATCGCGTTGCGTTACCAGCCAATGGAGTGTCGGGCTTGTATCGCCTAAGAGGATAGTATTATTGACTCTTCTAAATTATAATGGACTAGTACTGTTGAAGAGATTGACAGGTCTATGATTGAGGCATATATTTGGAGACTGTAGCGTTAAGTCCAGATAGTAACAAGATAATTTGCGTCTTCTAAAGCAAAAAAAATAATAATAATTTTGATTACAATAGGATAACGAAGCATCAAAGGTCGAATTCTCTCTCTCTTCTTACCTGACGCGCATGGCCTTCCATCTTATTGGTAACATTAACTACTATTGTTCCCGAGTTGGACTTTCAGTTGACGTCGATTTCACTCGGTGCAGAACAGGACGCAGGTAAAGATTACAACGGATTCGAGTGAGCATCTAAGAGGAACATGAGCAACAGGAGTCCAGGTGTAAAAAGATCTGCATCGACAGACAACTCACATGAGGACACGAGATAGATGGCTGAAGTTTGAACTGAATGAGCAGGGAAGAATCGTCGATGTTGCTCTGCTAAAATTGAAGGAAAAACCCCTTGGTCCCTACCCAAGGATCATGCACATCTCGCCAAGTTTTCCATGCTGAAAACCATGGGTGGACGTCGTGGCCATTACACGTACCGAAACTACAAAATGTCAAAGTCTCACCGTGTCACCTTGCCTAGTAGGAAAGTGAGAGGACCAACCGGAAAAACGACAAAGAAAACTCATAGCCCCCTTCTTTTAAACTTCTGACTTATAGCTTATAAATTATGGACATGTTCTTTTTTGGCTTTTGGTTTCAATTTTTTGCTTTTCTACAGTAACTAACTTTTAAATAAAGTGTCTTTTCAAGATGGGGCCTACTAGTTAATTATAGTAAATACTGTACCGACTTCATTTATATCGGCAAAAGTCGCATATGAATTTCAGTTACTCTATAATCTCTCATACGAACAGCCAAAATCCATAAGCCACAGCCAAAAGCCATAAGCCGCAGCCACAAAAGGAACAGGCTCTATATTACAATAGCTATATTTTTTTAAGATAAAATCTACTAGTTAATTATAATAGACATTGTACCAATTTTAACTATATCAGCCAAAATCACACACGACTGTGTCTCTCTGAACTACAATCAACTTATAAATTTTGTATTAAAAAGACATTTTATTTAAAAACTAGCTAATATAGAAAAATAAAAAAGATATTTTATTTAAAAACTAGTTAATATTGAAAAATAGAAAAGCCGAAAAGACCCACTGTGTGTTGAGATAGTTATGCTACCCAACTTTGCACACTATAAAAATATACTGCTAACAAATTGTCCTGCGAAGTCTTCTCTTATTCTCTCTCATATATTATTGTGCAGCAGTACAGGAAATACTGTAAAACGATGGACATTTAGGTTTGTTGAAACGGTTTTAGATTCTGTCTTTTTTTTGTCTATTTAAATTAGAAAAGTCGTTTGGAATACGTCGGTTTCTAATTTTTTATTTTTTTGGTTTTTTGATATTTTTATCTTTTTCCTCTTATTTCTTTACACTGTTCATGAAGGTATAATGGATTTTTATTTCTTATTTTTAAATTTTCTTTTAATTGAATGATCTGGAAAAAAAAACTAACGGTTACTATAGTGCAATTTTAGCTAAAAGTTAACAGTCAAAGCTTAAGCTCTTTGGAGCGGATCTGACATGTACAATAGTTCATTTTTTAAGGTTATCTCTAAGGTTTTCACTTCATCTAAAGATAGCACTAGAGAGTAGAGACCATTCTCTAACAGTAAATCATTCATTTAACTATTTTACATTATTGTTATTATAACCTTTTATCTCATATACTCTCATTATTTACGTTGGTGTATGAACTTAAATTATTTCTTGTATAAGAGATACCATATTATTTTTTTTATCTTCTTTTTTTAAATAAAAAATTTGACTTATTTAATATAGCTAAAAAAAATAGAAGATGCCTTAGGGGGTGATCAATATGGCTTATGGCTTAAAGCTTAAGCTTATTTTTGTATTATTCATAATTTCGTCTTTTTCTGAATTTTTGATTTTTTTTTGAGCTTTTTTGTCGGTTCTTTTTTTTCTCGTATTCGTTTGTGTTGTCTGTGATGGGCTAACATATTTTTTATAATTTTAATTTTTAAATTTAATTATGTTAAATAAACCTCTCAACTACAAATGTTTTTTCAACAAATACAGTGTTTTCAGCCATAAGCTTTCAGCTTTCAGCCGAACCGATCACCACCTTAGTACCCTCGTACTCCCTGGTCGTCCTACCCAGTCCCCTACAACCTGCAGCATTCTCTGCTAGTTCTCCCCCCAAGAACTTTTTCTGCTTTGTGTTATCCTTCTTGGGGTTCCATCTCTTCTCTTCTTCCCTTTCTTGATTATTTTTCTGCAGGATCTTTTACTAGCTTGCTCTGTGGGCGAGCTAGCATGGTTTACTAAAGGTGGGGAGGAGTGGAGTGAGAGATGGGTTCTTGCGCTTCTGTTCATAAGGACCTCGGGTTCCCCAAGAAGCTGTTTCTTGCGTCGCCTCCCAAGGTGAAGGCCGTGAACGGGAAGGGTGGCGGTGGCGCTTCGGTTGGCGATGGCTTTGTTGTTAATCTCAAGCGCAAGGTTGAGGGGGAGCAGCGGCAGAAAGGGTTTGACCCCAAGAGCCCGGATGCTGGTATGATGGTTGATCTTTGCTTTCTTTGGACTTTTTCTGAAGTGAGGTGCATATGTTTATATTTACTTGATTAGTTAGTAGCTAGTTAAGTTTATCTTTCAAGGCAAAGAAGAAGATGACTAGTCAGTTCTTTCTGTGGAAAGGGCCTTCTTTTGGTTTTGTTTATTGATTTGTTCGGGTCTGGATTTAAGGATTTGAAAGCGAAGTGTATTGGTGTTACTCTATTAGTAATCGCTTCTGAAGATCATACAGGCTGCCTGTTTCAATAGGTACTGATAATCTTAACAGAAAGCGAGTTTACTGACATACTGTTTTGGATTCAGGGGTTATGCAAACTTTTCATCGTTCCATTTCCGATCCCAAATCTACTAATGGAAAGGCTTGTTACAATTTCCTGTTCTTAAAAATCAGACACTTGTCCAAATCAGGATGTCCTATTATTCGAAATTTCGAAGTGTGCTACACTTTTAAGTATTAATGGAAGGATTGTATCTTATTTCTTTGTTATTACGTCCTAAATTGCCAATGCATGGTTTTCATCTCGTATGTCTTCCCCGGTACACCAAACATGTGCTTGCTTCATAGCCATTTGAATACCCTGAGTTTTCCTGAAATATTACTTTGTCCAAAATCAAATTCTAGCCCTTGACTTGTCGATCTTTGAATAAACATGGGAGATGGTCGTTTTGTGTATTCTGGTACACTTCTTTTTATCTGTTAGCTGAATTTGTTGTCTTCATTAATGCATAAATATTTATGTGAATTAACAGAGCTGATCAATTTTCTGCCATTTGTAACATTTGTTTCTCTGAACTGAATCCATTGATCAGCCAGGAATTTAATCCTGCGCAGATAATCTTGAGCAGTCTGGGATCCTTTCTTGATCTTTGTATTAAGAACGAAACTCACATAACTTAATTTGCAGGTAGCAAGGATGAAATGTTCTTCGACTCTCAAGCATGGTTAGATTCTGACTGCGAGGATGACTTTTACAGTGTGAATGGAGGTAATCAAATAGCTATGCATGTTTATTAACTAAGGGAATTTTAGTCTAGTGCAATATATTCCTTCTATTCTTGTGTGCAATTATTTTTTAGAAGTGCTAAGGAGCACTTGAGTGTTTTTTAGGGTTGGGAGCACTCAGATTTTGGGGTGTTGGATTTTTATCCGACAGATTCCCATATCCGTCCCCTCAAAAAACAAATCTAGGGGTTGGATCAACGGATCCCCATATCCCACCCCCTTCAAAAAAAAAATGAGTGCTCTGAATCTGGACGTTGGATGGAGATCCAACATCAAAAAAATCTGAGTGCTTCTCACCCCAAAAAACACTCGAGTGTTCCCTAGACATCTCCATTATTTTTTGCCCTTCATACTGACATTACTGTGCCATCGCTTTGGTTTATGCTGCTTCCTTTTTTAGGCTGTTCTATTATTATATCAGTAGCATGAAGATTGTTCCTTTTCTTAAATCCAATCTGCATGTGCTCTGATTGAGTTGGTGATGATACAGCTTTTATTTGTGTATCTAGATCCTAAGGGGCTTAGTTTAGCCTTTGATTGCTTCTTGAGACAAAAGGTTGAGGCCTTTGATTTCATCTTTTGGCACTATCATGCTTCTTGGCATCTAGTATCTATGAGCTGCATTGGACCCCCACCTATTCCATGTGGTCCTTAATTTTATAAGTCATGCAAAATCCTGGAAATATAAGATACTTATTCCGGCTTTTGTGACATTCTCAGAAGTTCAATAGTGGATAACTAGATCGTCTGCCAGACCATGTGATTTGTTTCAATCCGTGCATAAACATAAGATATGCTCTTCGTATGCAGATTTCACTCCATCTCGTGGCAGCACTCCAAACTATCAACCCAGAACACAAACAGTGATGAGCAACGTCTTTCTACCTGATAATGTACATAATTCCAAATTATTGGAGCCTTCTCCAACTGGTCGGAGAAAACTAGCTGACCTCCTGCAGGAGGCAATGCAAAATGGCTCCGAAGAAAGCACCGATGCAACCAGAGAGCCAAATACCAGCAAGAACGAGAAGCAGCAGTTGCAATCTGCTTCTGCAGCTGGGAAGCCAGTGTCCGAATCCAGCTCCGCTTGCAGCACAGAACCGACGATGATCAGAGAAGCCAAGAGTCGGAAAGAGAAGGCTAGGTACACTGGGCGCTGTTGTTTACCGAGCTTTGTTCATAGCCTAACCTTAGATGAGAGGAGGCAGAAGATGAGCCCTGGGCCTTGTGCTGTTTGACAATGCGGCTCCGGTGCTCCCTTTCTCTGAGCTGTTTCTACAATACTACCTGATCCGGCCCTGAAGTTACTGTAAAGAAGGCAAGTGTTGAGAGACTATATCCTTGTAATAATCAAGCGAGTAGTCACTGCGAGGAATTCATGTGCTGTATCCATGTTAATCAACTGCAAGGGGATGTAATCTAGCTCAAGAAATGCCTCAGTTTGTGCATATCTTATTGAATCTTCACGGATATATTTTTCAGTTGCCAGCAGTTAGCCAGAATGAATGCATGTGCCATGTGTCCATGTGGGATACCATGCCTTGTTTCAATAGTTTACAATATGTGATTGATTGGTGAATTTGTGTCGACCTTTTTGCGCTAACTTGATTGACGCCAGACAAATGGATTGCTCTATCCAATACCAGTTGTCCAATTCTTTTCCCCGGACAAATCTGCGTGGCTTATGGCATAATTTGTGATTTGGCATCTGTGCCATGAATGGAGCCGGATTCGTGGTTTGGCATTTGCTTGGTGGCATCAACGTGTTTTTGCAGTGCTTTGATCGAGTTTATGACAACGACATGCCAACTGCTCACTATGTGGAACATTACACCACTGCCTTCGTCATTTCTGTTCTTTCCTAGTAGCAACGATTTATGGATTAAGCTACATAAAAAGGCCGAAAACTTCTAACGGCGTTTTAACATTCAAGTCTGACCAGAAAAGCGCACAAAATATAATCAGCAGCCAAGCAGCAAAGCAAAATATCAGCACAGCAAAATATAATCGTGAAATTCTTTTGAGGGGATCCAATGAACCAACACAAGGATTATTAGCAGCAAATAAGATCAAATTCGGCACCCCATACAACCGATAAACCAGTACAAACAATACCTGACAACATTATAGCCTCCACGATTATCACAACACAATGACAAAGTGGTGTCTATTCTCGTTGGGCCCCAATGAAGATTACTCAATCAGGTTTGAAATGAGGCACATGAGTACTATCAAGATATATCAGTTTTATAATTACGATATCAAGTGGCGACCACGAGATAACACAATGTAGCATTACAAGCTGGAAGGTTCCATTAAAAATACAGTGTTTAAGGTTTACAACTAAGTATGGTAATGGTACAGCCGGGAAACAGGTCCAATCGCCTTCCTGAAAGAGAAACATGTTGACAGCATTACGAAGATCACTCGATCCTTTTCCTGCCGATTATATGGCCTGATGAATTGTTTTCCTGCAGTGCTGCCCCCCACCAGATCAACTTTTTAACCTTCACACCTGTGGTTCCAACCATTATGATAGCTGGACTACCAAAGTGAGGAAGACATGAGAAAGGATCGGATACGTTGCAGGAGCTCTGCCTTCACAGAATCAGGCACTGTTGCTGTTTCAGAGACAAGTAAAAAAATGAGAAAGCTGAAACAAACAAAAGAAACACTTCCCACTTAGCGTCATAAAACTGCCAGACAATGCACAATCGAGGGGCTACGACAAGAATTGGATGAGAGACATGCAAGTTAATGGATTGTCCATTTGTTTGTCCTAAGTCCAGTTATAGTATGCAAGAATAAGCTTAAGTGGAAAGATGGACAAATGCATGGCAAGACTACATCAATTTATAATGATCCCTCCAAATTGTATGCGTTGTGCACTAGAATTACATCTCGTTCCTTTTGCAAGCGAAAAGAAATCGATGGACAGATGAAAATCACTGACCTCTTCCTTTCGGAGTAATAACATGAATAAGGTCATCTACTGTCACATTATTTCTTCCTTTCTTCCTTGCATAGGCCCTAGACAAAACAAAATGAGAGCTGTTAACAACAATAATGAGGAAGGGAAAGATAGCTTATATTCTCCAGGTAAAACAATGGCATCTTAAATTCCAAACAAGCGGAATGTGTAATATAGCACAAAATCCAGAATGCTCTAATGTGGCAACTTAAGGCAGCATAAATGTTAGTGACAAATTGCTACGTGGTTGCAAAGGCTCAGGGATTTCAGGGTTTCAGAATTAGGCCGGAGATGTTTTAAAGCTAAGGTAGAACTTCACTAAAAGTACTACATGACCCTGTTCTCTGCAGAAACCTAACAGTAAAGTAGCAATGTGCAGCAAAGAGTTAAGACTTAAGAGCACTTTATCATGCTCAGTAAAGCATATGTCTAAAATCACACATGCTGCTTGAGTTACTTAAACCTCTAAAATTTTTGCAGAAGAGATTTAAGAAACAAAACATGTAATTAATTGCAAATGTTACATTGACATAAACTGCAGTAACCATCTACTAGAGGCATCCACTTATTCATCAGAAAGTGATAAGCCTAGTGTAAGTTTGTTTTATGAGGAACCAAGAGAAACATCTATTCTTCGGTTGTAATCCAACTAAATCAATTGAATTGAAACTATAATTGAAAGTTAAAAACAACACCATCGTTTCTCTGATTGGCACAAATTTCTATATGCTAAGATACCATGTTACCGATTAAATTGGAATTCAATGGATGAGGAGCCAAACCTGCAGAGAGCCTTCATCTCATCTCTCCAGCCGCACTCGACGAGCCGCTCCCGGAGGAGCTCCATCAGCTTCTCCTTCTCCCCACTCTCTACCAACTTCAGAAACCAAAACCCACCTCACTGTTACCGCACTAAACGACAACAAGCAGCAAACAAAAGCACCCTAAACAATCCTCTTAGACTCAACTATCCCAAACCCTCCTCTCCCCTTCCTACCAAACCCTAAGCAAATCTAATCAAGATTACCCAATTGGATCACACCAGCAGCCGCAAAACCCCCCACCTCTGTGCACCAAGAACTCTAATTCCGAGCAAAGAAAAAGCATCCGCGATCCACGATTTCCTTGCTCGATTTATGCAAGAAGAGGGGAGCAAGCAGTACCTTGATGTTGATGGTCTCTCTAAGAGAAGCCTCCTGCTGCCCCTCCTCCCCCGGATTCGGAGTCGGCGGCCGGTTAATCGACGCTCTCCTGGCAAAAACCATCGCCGAACGCATCAGATTCAGAGCTTTTTTCCCCAAGAAAAAAGAAAACAAGAGAGGAAGTGTAAATTCTGGACTAATAATAGCTCTGATTCGATCGATCGACAGAACAAACTGGGGATTAATCACAGGACGCGCGCACGAACAGCAGAGGATCGATTAGCTCGCTTACATGCTTCGATTGGGGTTGGACGTCTCTCTGTTGCTTCCTGCCTGCGTCGTCCCGTGGCTCTCTCCGCCGCCTCCTATACGTCTCCTATCAGCGGTGTAGCAGCCAGCTCTGCATGCTTTGCCTTGTTCCGATCGGAGCCGAGGAGACTTAGTGACTTACGACTAACCAGGTCTGGGCTTGTACAGCACCGTGCGGGTTATTGGACCTTCTCTGTGGGCCGTGAGGGAACAAGGAAGCCCGGGCTTAAGTGAGGTTCCTCGGCCCATAAACTTGTTCAGGTACCTAGTTGGGCTGACCGGACCGATGAGAAATTGACCCTATCCTTTTTAGCTTTTCAGTAACTTTTAATTTCTCTCAGCAATCATTATTTATTAGATTAATAAGCCACTGTCAAAATCCATAAATCGCAGCTCAAAAGAACAGACCCATTAGTAGGCTACGACGTTTTGTAGCAAGGGGGTTGGGCCTGGGTTGCGCTCAAGCCAACTATGCTCAACTCATCGAACATCATTGTGCCCTGTTTGGTTCTATAGGAAAATAGAATGGCCGGGATAATTGTCGAGTGTATTGCTTGATCCTCGGATGGCATATATAGTATAATATGATGTGGATATCAAGTCAATCTAATACAGATATGGAAGGTTACTAGAAATATGGAAGGAACCATATCGGGTATAAATCATCTTAATTGATTCTATCCTATCTCTTATAATCTTGCCATGCATGTACTCTAACACCCCCCACAGTCAGAGTGGGAGCATCAACACTCAGGCTGGAGAAGAAGTCGACGAGGATGCTCAAGTTGAAGTAGAAGCCGATGAGGAGTGCCATGCGAAGAGCCGATGGTGAAGTTGTCTGTTGTAGAGGTAGTCATTGCAAAGGATTGCAGAGGAGGTCGTGGTCGAGGTGCATACGACCATTGACCACGGTAGGTGTACAGTAAACCGATCATAGCTGCAGGAAACCGGTCATAGCTACAGAGAACTAGTTGTAGCTACAATGAACCAGTCATAGTTACAGAAAATTGGTCATTGGTCTACCTGCCATGGTCGACATTGAAGATGAGAGAAAGGAGCAGAGAGGCACCGGTAGCTATAGGGAACCGATCGTAGCCACCATAGTCGATCTATCGTGGTTCGGATCTAGCGGTAGGGGCGGTAGAGGAGAAGATGCTGACGGAATAGATGGCGTCACCGGCAGCACAGGGGGAGGAGAAGATGCCGGTGGAGCAACTAGCGTCACCGGTAGCAGAGCAGAATATGCCGGTGAAACAGCTGGCGCCACCGGCGGTAGAGAAGGAGGAGAAGATGTGGACGGAGCAAGCTAGAGGCAGCGGCCCCGTCAGCCAAGAGGAAGAGGCAGGAGGACCAACGTCATGCATCGAGCTACAACTTGAATCAATCCTACGTCCTGTAGTCTAACGAACCAAACCAGTTTAAACTCTATTTTTCTTCTATTCTAGGGAGGGAGGCAGCAGTCCCTCTGCTACCCACAAATATTAGATCAGCCGTCCAATTAATTTATGAGGGTTTAACAAACCAGCATCGATTAAACCTCTAAATTAAGAATTATGCATCGTGAAGCTGATCAACACATTCTTATTGCATATGTGACGCATTCTTATTGCATATGTGAAGGAGGTAGCAAGCTCTCACAAAGGAATTATAAAAGTTCTTTAAGAGACAAATATATGGATATCATTTTCTTGTATTTAATCTAAATATTAAAAAACCAATAGCTAAAGTTTAGAATATACTAGCGAAACAATATTTTTTATGAGAGTACCGCGGTCAATATATGAGTTTACTCTCTTGTCATAATGTCATTACTTTCCCTCAAAAATATTGCATCCAACATCCAAACGCATCGTCGCCTCCTTATCCCTCCATTTCCTTCTTCCCGCCTCTCCTCCGCTCCCCACCCCACCACCGGCGATGCCTCTCCCGGCGGGGTTGCTTCCTTGGCCGTCGCCGGCAGCCCCACGCCTGGCCACCACGACTCGAACGCGTCCTCCTCCTCGCACTCGCGTTTGCCCTCCTCCCCCTGGCTCCTGCCCCTCGACCACCACCGGCTCAAACCCATCGGCTCAAACCCAACCACCTCCGCCCTTGCCTCTGCCACTACCTCCTCTACCTACCTCGGATGCCTCCACTTCGGCTTGTGCGGCTCTCTCCCTCCCGATGTGTGAGCGCTCGCTTGCGTGTGTGTGAGCTAATTTTGTTTCAAGCCCGACGATTCGTAGGTGTTCAGGGCGCACACACGAGTTCAACCTGGACAAGCCACCGGCGCTAGACTGGTATGTGTTCAGCTTCCAGAAATTTTGGTTGTGGCCATGTAATTTTTTGCTATTTGGGCGGTTTATATACCTGGTGCCCAAAACTAGTGTTACGGATGACTAGAACTTAGCTCTGATTTGGTAATCAGCTTAGCTTTTTATGAAGTAATCTGTAATCGTGTGTAGTTTTTGTTCAATGTGGAAATCGGTTTGATGAATAGAAGCTCGCATGTTGAGGCTACTCAAGTTGTGTTTCCACCAGAAAACTGTAGCTCCAATGCATCGAATGATATGCTTGTTTGATGTCAAGCTTAATAGTTCGTATGGCTTCTAGTTACTTGATCAGGTAACCGGAAAGAAAGTTATGTTTAGCGTTTTTTTTAGTAATTATGTAGATTATGCAAGCAATTGATGTGGTTAGTTGGTGGGTTTGCTTTTCCATTAAATATGACGGTGTTTTTAGTGGGAATGGTGGTGCCGGGCAAAGCTAGCGGTGCGTGGAACACCAGAGACCCCGTTGATTGGCTTATACACAGGAAGGGAGACATACGGTTTACAAATATTCCCTAGCGCAGACGTTAGCTATCAAAATATACTTAGGGTCTGTTTAGCAACGGCTGTGACCTATGGTTTTTGGTTGAAATTTTTGAATTTTGACTATTTATGGTACAGATTACGGAGAGAGATACTCACTTGCGATTTTGGATGATACAGATGTTGGGCTTTAACGTGTACATCGTTTAACTTGTAGACCCCGTCTTGAGAAAATACTCCGTTTGAAAGTTAGGTACTGTAGCAAAAGTCAAAAACCGTTAGCTTCGGAAGAAAAGAACAAACCCTTAATCGTAAGAATTACATGATAAGTTTTCATGATCGTCTTGAAATTTTTGTGCTACATGTTACTTTTAGTTGCAATTTATGACCCTCTTTTTGTTTTTCACATTTAACGCTGCTGTTAAGCTTTTGAGGCAAGGCACGTTTCCGTTGTTTCTTGCTTCATATGGATATGGAAAAATATATTTTTCAATTCATAAAGTGAAGCCTAATATATTAGAACTTTAGTCTTTTAGGTATATCTGAGCTGAATATTCAGCCATTTGACCAAGATGCTGGTACTGGTGAACTAAGAAATGTGCAGGTAATTGTTACTTTTTTTAATAGCATGTACATAACTATGCATAACTATATGCAAGGAAACTTTTCTATTTTTTTTCTGGACTAAGAACATACGACCTTATAGATGCTATTTGTGGTTTGTAACTTCTAATACGAAGGGCAAGTGGAATATACTGGTCTTCCTTGCTGCAATTCGTGACGCGATATGGTCTCCATCAACATGTTGCTACTGTAGAAATGGCGGCTTTAGCAAATATTCAGATATAATTCCAGCAACAATAATAATGATTAAAGCATATTTTCAGCAGTAATTAAATGATAAAATTAACATATAAACATGTAAATCATCCATGTCATTTAAGCAGGATAATATCCTCAAAAATAGAACATGTGGACAATTAAAACAACATAACTCTCAGATTTTAATATTTGATTATTGCTCTTAGATGTAGAGTTGAACAAGATGTACTCTTGGCCTTCTCGATACTTTTGTCTATACTTCACAAATTAGATAAGACAACCAGAATTTAGACTTTGAGCTCTAAATAATGCTTTACTGAACTGTGAAAAGACTTTCCATACACAATAGTTAACAACTTATACTTTCGGCTAACAGAAGATCATCAATTCAAAATGATCACAAAAATAGCACTCCAATTAACCAACAGAACTTGATTAATTATAGTGAAGAAGGATCACCGATTCTCAAGTTTAGCAATAGAGACCTTTTGGCTAATAGAAGAGCAAGCTACAGAATACTGAAATACTAGAGATCACAGTTCAATTCAGCTAAGCACAACCCAAAGTAACAGTGTGAGAAGCTAAAGATCAAATGGCAACAATAAGCAACACAATTAGAGCTCAAATCTAAACTAGTTTATCAGATCAATTTCAATATTAGACAATTATCGTCATTGAGCATTAAACCCAAGCCCACAACATCACTTTGCAATTTCTTCCAGTAGAGGTATCAATACAATTACTCACAGTATGAGACTCTGACTAGAACAACACAAATGCAAAGAGATAATTAAAATGGAATATTGTGATACTCACAAAGCCCATGGCAATTAAAGCCACTGAGCAGGAATCCAGGCAAGGCACGCCAAAAGGCATTGTCTCAGAAAATCAATCGCCCCGCTGTGCTGCAATGAGATGATGTGGTCGTCGAAGATACAATACCAATCTTCACAATTTGGGACACGCCAAACTTGAAGTTGAGGTACCGGGAGTTATGCCGCACAAGAGTCACCAACTAGATGTACCGGCCGAATGCACCAAGGAGCACCAAAGACAAGTAACCAAATGCCTTCTTCCTCTCCAAGGTCAAGCCAGAGACTCGCACCGACAGTGATGGGTTGCTCACTGCGTCGCAGGAGCTCCAAGAAGCCCAAAATTGAAGATCAAATTAGGAAGAAGAGGAACCAGGATTGGGAAAAAGGCTTACTATCTTATAGGATTTGAAAAGGAGAGCCGCCGACCACTATTTGAAGAGGAGAGGAGGCGAGGGCGATGCGATGGCTACGAATGGCCAACGCCTAAAGCTCATGGGTCAGTTCACGCCTCCAAAGTCATCGCCTCCCTCACCAAAAATGCCACCAGGTCAGACCCTTAGGGTCAGTTCTTTTCCTCCGAAGCTGGTGACTTTTGACTTTTGTTACAGTACCTAACTTTTAAACGGAGTATTTTCTCAAGACGGTGTCTACAAGTTAAACGATGTACACGTTAAAAGCTCAACATCTGTACCATCCAAAATCACAAGTGAGTATCTCTCTCCATAATTTGTCAGTAAAATGCACCAAAATTCAAAATTTCACCAAAAATCCACAAGCATGTTGTTGCCAAACATGCCCTAAGACTCCTCAGGTCCAACCTTATCCTTTCCCTCCTATTCCAATGATAGGTTGGCCCCACCACAAATTATTTTCTTGTCTATTTCTTCTTTTCTCAAATGAGAAATTACCAAATAGCCCATAAGTTACAATAGTCCCCACCAATTTATCAATTTGACAAAAGATGCTCCAAATCTTGTTTAATATACAGCTATTCAATGATTGGTACCTTGCGGGTTTGAACCCAAAGCCTAACAATAAGGACTACAACTCTGAACAAACAAATAAGGACTTCACCTTGATCCAATGCCTTGGTGTGAGAGTTTTTGCCCAAGTTACATTCTGTACTAGGCTGCTTGCCCTTTTCCCTCTCATGTTGAGACGTTACGGTCATGTCCCCATATCTAGCTCATAAGTATTTAAGAAAGTATACCTTTATCTTCCTTTGATCATGACCTCACGATCATACTCAAGAAGGTGATTTCTTCAGGGAATCCTGTAGGATGATACCCGATGCCATATACATAAGGAATTCATTGAGATCTATTACTCAACCTCTCATACAGAAAGAACATTATAGCTAATGAGACCCTTTAGATATGCTCTCTAATCCCACACAGTTTATTATCCTATAGCCTAGTTCACAGGATCTCCGATCTCCTATGATAGATTACCACCAATGTAAGACTTTACACGGGTATGAGCCCCATTCCCTTTGACGCTGCAAAGATGGCCTTCCGCGCCAATCTATTGGTGAAAGGATCTGCAAAGTTTCTTTTAAACTAGATGTATTCCATAGAAATAACACATGTCTCTTTGGTATGTCTTATCAACTTAAGTTGTCTATTTGTATGTTTTGAGAACTTCATATTGTCCTTCCTAGTCTTAGCCTTAACCAAAACGGTTTAGTTATCGCAGTAGGTTAATATAGTTGGAATTGGCTCTTCCAGCACAAGTAGGTTAGAAAGGAGTTCTCTGATCCATTCTGCCTCTACAACTGCTGAGTCTACTGCTACCAACTCAGCCTCTATGGTAATCATGTAAGGATATTCTATTTAGAAGACTTCCATGAAACAACCCAACCTGCTAGAGTGAATAAATAGCCACTCGTAGCCTTCATATTATCTGAGTCACCGATCCAGTTAGAATCATTGAATCCTTCCAAGACTGCCAGATGGCCAGAATAATGCATATCTAGGTTTGAGGTCCCCTTTAGATACCTAAGTACCCTCTCTAGTGCTATGTAATGATCATTTCCTAGATTGGTCGTGTAACGATTCAATCTGCTTACAACATATAAGATGTCAGGTCTCGTAGCCCTAGTTAGATACATTAATGATCCAATTATTTAAAAATATTTAACTGGTTTTTTTCATGTCCATTATTTTTATGTAGCTTAATATTTGGATCATAGTGTAAGGCCACTGACTTACAGTCCATGAATTCAAATCTAGTTAAGACCTTGTCCACATAATGGGACTGTAAAAGGATAATCCTATTCACCCTTTATCAACTTTATGTTTAAGATGACATCAGATTCATCCGATCTTTCATATCAAAATTCTGGGAGAGAAAAGACCTTGTTTTATTGGTTGCATCCATGTTGGTCCCAAAAAGTAATATATCATTGTAACATCCTGAAAATTTGAATTTGGGAAAGGTGTACATTTTCTCGATATTTGGATTTAGTAGTGTTCCTTTGGATTTTGGTGGAGGTTCCAACAAATGAAGAAAATCATGACAAATGCAACAAATGGAAAGCCATGAAGGAAATGTAAAAATAATAGAAATTTTTTATTTTAAAGTCAAATCTGAAAAGATGATCCATCCAAAAGAGAAGGGTAAATATTTGAATCAAATTTAAAATTCAATTTGGGGTTAGTGATCATAGTAATAGAACCCGGTCTTGTTGAGCCGGCCCATGCCGACCCAATCTTCTTCTATTTCCCCGTAGCTTGCTTCGGCAGAGTCGCAGCCCCACCTCACCTCGCACGCTCCGTTGCCGCTCATTTCGCCGCCACCTCGCGAACTCCGCCAATCGCCGCCTGCCTCGTGCCCATACCGCTGATGACCGCCATAGTGCCGACGCACAGTGACCACCGTCGTGTCGCCCTGGACAGCGCCTTGGTCGTGCCGCCGTCGCCCACAGTTTTGTCGCTCCTTCGCATCCGCCTCGACTCGTGCGTCACCAACTGCGCTGACTTGGTCGCTGTACAATCAAGACCATACTGGATCGTAGTCTCACCCCGAGTCCTATAAAAATGTCGCTGCCACGCCATTCCTGTCGACAGCCAATGGCCCCTCTGTCGCCGCCGCTTTTCATAGCTATAAAATCTCACTCTCGCGTCCGATAGCTGCACCACACTCCGCTCCCTCTTATCCTCGAAGCAATTAGTCTCCCGTGCCCCATAGATCGTCGGCGACATTTTCTTCCCCAAATCCGGTGGTGAGCAATCCGTCGATTGGTGCCGCCGTAGTCTGATTCCTCCCCACTGGAGCACCCTCGGAGCACCGCGACATCGTTCTCCTCCTCGCCCAGACCTCTCGTCGCCTCTTTTGCCCACACTGTCGCCTCCTCCGCTAGTTGCCGTCCACGCCGCAGCTCGCCATCGTCTCTCCCGAGCCGCACCGACCCCCGAGGTAGACTCCTGAGCTCGTCTAGATGCTCCCTTCTCACTTAATTGAGCTCTGCTGCCGTGCACCGCTGTAACCACCATTCCCCTGTTCCGCCGCCACGGTCGTCGCCGACCAATGCCCGGTCGAATTGGCCGGCGAAGACTCCGTCTTCGGGTAGGCGCGGGTGTGAGTAGCCCATTTTGTGGGTGCTCAGCTCCAATCACCGTCTCCCCCATCTGCGGCGAGCTCGCCGTGCGTCAGCAGGAGGAAGACGATGCAATGTTTTGAAGCCAGTCCTACAACTACGAGTACCTGGAACTCATTACGACCACACATTTGGGCTTTCAACTACATAGTCATCTACAATCACATATAATCATTTACGACTACACAGTCGAATTTACGACCACATAGTTGAGCCTATGATTCCGTAATCTTTCCTACGACTACTACCTAGTCAGTTAAGCTACTCGGGTTGTTGCATGTTGAAAGAATGGATTAGTAAACACCTCTTGAAAATCACAACTATTATTAACTAATATCATCAAAGTAATAATGGGATAAGGTAGCAACACAGCTTTGCATCTCCATGCCAACCATGTCAGATTTTGCACGACAAAACCGACCGTGTTAGGATACATACACTCAAGACGCTCGGCGCTAAGCATGTTTCCACAGCTTCTTCCGCGGGTTTCAACAAAAAAAACTATACCCATCACCGATGCCATTTTTAAGAATAAATGATTGGGCAGCGATATACTGTACAAAGGGTAAACGGCAAAACTCGCACCATGTCATGCTTCATTGGGCGCAACACTAAAAAAGAATATAGCAACTAGAAAAACATATATCTATTGGGTGCCAACAAACTGAATACAGAATAGTGTGGCTGTGTGCCACCAGCACATCTGTTGGTTCAATCACCAATCAGGGTGACGGTCGTGAAAGGCTGTATCAAAATCCGTTGCCGCTCGCATTGGGATTGAACGGCGGCAGCTCCCCGGAGTGGCTTGATTTCCTAGACCTTGTTTGCTTCGGGGTCGAATATGGTGAGCTCCCATCGCCATGGAAGGATGACGAAAGCCCATGGACCCGCGGTAGACCTGTTGCATCAGAGTCCAGGGAATAGCCCCTCTCAACTGTCTCCGCGTCAAGTGGTATCTCATCCAAAGTCTGAATTTTGTCAAAGAAACACAAGGCAAAAAAAGAACTAGTAGTAGTCAGATCAAGCAGTACCAGTCATATTTGAATGAAGGATTTAAAAGGGTTGCCAAAACATACTTTGTATGCTTGCTGAAGGACCTTGAGGGTATCACATATCTGCTTCCTCTTTGTAGTTATTTCATCAGGTTCTCTGAGCATGTCCCCAAAGAGCTCCTCTCTGCTTGGTTCAATAGGAAAATATCAAACATTTGGGGAACTATAATGTATAGCAGCAGTAGCGAGCAATTTTGCCATCATGTGATGGTGGACGTCATTCAAATAAGAGTAGAAACAGCTTTCCTCACCTATAAAGGGTAGTTATAAGGAAATTATGCAGCTCCCTTCTTGTGTGATTAACCTGCAAGAGAATCAATTCCTTAATGAACATACCACAACTGAAAAAACATACATTTATTACTAGGGTTTCTGCTCAGCTTCCCTGCCACTAGGAAATGCACAGAGCTGAATCAAGAAGGCAGAGAAGGAAAGGAGGCAAGAGATTTGATCAAATCCACCTCTTTTTAAAAAAAAAGAATTAAGGAACACTGTTTTAGAGCAATCTGCTGAATGCAATGCAAGCTCATTAGTTGCATTCACAAAGGGGGAAAAAACAAATGCTTAAAAATTAAGAGGAAAATACTATCAGTACTCACTACTGCAATCCACAATAATAGTGCTGCTTAATAATGTTTGATAATGCCACCAACAAACAGTATTATTGGTGTTTAACCATGCTTGACAGTAGTTGAGGCGAAAACAATGGTGGATTCTAACATTTGTTTACTCTCCCATCTATGCTTTTCATGAAACTAAGAAAATAGCACAATGATCGCACACAGAAACAGTCATCATACATACCCAAGTAATTTACAAGGAGTTATAATAGAAATGATGCGCACAAAGAAATAGTTATGTTATGCAATTAAGTAAATACGGAAGAGTTGGAGAAGAATCATACCAGAAAATGCATAATTGCTTTTGGCACAAAGTCCTCAACATTTTTCCTGACTATATTGTAATATGACTTCAATAGCAATTTTGTAATTGCTATTTCAAGGGCCTCCTGCTCAGACTGGTTTTCTGAAGGCTTGAGGACTGACGGTGGCTGTTGAACAATGGTCTCCATCAATCACTTGCACGTTCAAATAATATTTATGAGAAAATTAAAAAACATTAATAAGATAGCGTACCTCTCTTAACTGTATCGTAGAGCATGAATGTTCCAGGTTGGGAGTAGGTGCAGTATAAGATCTGTTCACTGAGCTATCTTTTGCAGAAGCATGTGGACGGTCCTCATTGGAAGTAAATATTGAGCCCCAGAAAGTTGTGCTTCCACTACCTGAAAGATTAGTAGGTAAATAAATTGGCTGAGGTAAAATAGTGTGATAGTTTCAAAAACACTAAGCTGATCTATTGCACTCAAATATATCAAAGGATCTATTGCATTTGCAACAGAACCCTTACCTGATGATCCTGGTCTCTCAGCCTCGGCAGCAGACCGTACCCCTGGTACTGGACCACAAAAGCAAAGGAGAAAAATCTCAGAAACAATTCCACCAAATGAATAGTCATCACACCGCTACAAAAAAAATGGTTATGAGAAAAACCTGGATGTGGTCGGTGACAACTCCATTTACACCAGCAGTTCTACCCAATAACACACGTGATTTTTTAGTTTTATCAGGAGCCTGTAGCTTATCGGCATCTGCTCCATCCTGCCATGTGGTATTGTTAAATACTTGTGTATAGTTGATAAGATGTGGACTGAATCAAATTGCAAAGGAAGGATGTGTGATAAGTGCATATAACTTACTAAAAGAATCAATATCTCTGAATACATTATTCAACTTGCTAATGTGTCAAAAATAACCCGTAGGTGTTCGCATGTCTACAATCCTTCGTTCTAGCAACACAAGTTCTAACATGGGCCTATCACTAGAGTTGGCTTAGTCATGATCCATGCCTCTTCCAAAAGAAATAAATGGTTTGATAATGACAGATTGATATCCATTATGGTTTCGAGCATCATGAATGATTTCATGAAGAAAAAAAACATATTTTAACTGTTACTGGAAAAGTGCCACTGTAGCTGCTAGCCTCTATATATTTATAGGAAAAAGTTGTCCATCAAATATAAACAATAATTTGTAAAAGCACCATTAGATATTCGTCTAATTCTGAGTTCCGATAAGTCTTAAAATTAAGGTAACATCCATGTCATTAAGAAATAGAAGCACTGGGTGTTTATATGAAATAAAGATTTCATTTGTAGTTGGCAGTGATTCTAAACTTAAGTTGCTCTCAACAGAAGAAATTACGCTATAATGGTACATATAATGTACACATACTCTTCTAACCACCATTGCCGGCAATCTGGCGGACCTAACTTGCTGCTGTGCTTGTTCTACTGCCTTGCTGCCACCGATGAAATTTGGGTGAGATGTGTTTATGTAATCTGCCTGCACAGTAAATATCATTGCAAGTGAAAATAATGAAAACCATATACCAAATATCAATGCAAAGTCAGAATAAATAAGGAAACAAACACTTCGGATCGCATACAAATCAAATAATATGCTATCGAAATCTTCATTAAATAAGTTACAAAATGGTGCATGCGTGGTCAGCACTATATATAGAATTTTGGATCAAATATGGGTAAGTCACATGTTTCTAAACTCCAGCGGATACCAGGAACAGAACAAACAATTAACATCCACAAAGCAAGAAAATATTTACCTCCATCTCAATAATGTGTGCTATCATATCTTGTGCCGGCTTAAGCCCATCCCGCAAAAACTTCCCAATTACTTCATCCATGCTCCTCCGGAGTATAGGAAACTGCTGCAGCTCAATGGCAAAACAGCGATGGCTCATCTACAGAAAAACAGATGTTAAATGTTAATTAATGCTATATGTAAAGTGAGCAAAATATATACTTCAATTTCAGTTTCCTAGATTTTACAACTGAACTGGCATATTGGCGAACAAATTATGCCTTCTATGATACACGAGCACTAGCATACAATAACATCAGACAAACTGCCAAAAAGGTCATAGCTATATGGACAGTCAAGTCTATACCTTGACTAGTTCATCATATATAAAATCTGCACACTGAAGACTTGGATCAAGCAATCTGCTGATCTGCCTACGGACAAGGACTTCAAATGGTATCTGACAAAATGTTAGCAAAGGAAGAGCTATGTCAGCTCAACTGGGCATCCATGAATTTCTACAATTGCTCTTTTCAATAGTGCACTCAAAAGGACACAAGTGCATCATACCTCGGGTACGAACAAAGCACTCCTAGGACCGGTTGCATTTTGTATAGCCATGCGGATGTCTTCGTCGGTGACATCCTCACAAGGGTCAACATCCTATGTGAGAGACAGAGAGAGATTTGACAACCTCATGATTACATGGTATGATGAATGCTATGATGCAGTGTAATGAAAGATCCATTAAGCCAGTAAATGCAGCAACAAAATTACAAACCTCTAAGCTTTTAACAAAGATAGATTGAAAAATATAATGGATTCTTGCACCACCAGAAAGCTCAACTGTTGATATATCCTCATTTTTTCCTTCCACCATCGAGGAGAAAGCTACAGCATGCACACATTGTTACGTTTACAAATAATGACACAAAAAAGTAATAGATAAAGACTTGAACAAAGGAACAACTACAAGACTTATAAGCATACATATAGTCTCACGGTTCAGTAATTACCTTCACAGTATTTAGCTAGAATGTTCAAAAGCTTAGCACCTTGCCCAGCCTGCAACCATGAAACACAGAGATGGACCATCAAGGCAGAGACCAAAAGAATAACAGAGAAGACAGATGAAGCAGACAGATTTTAATAGGTGCTAAATAAACCAAGTCAGACAATATATCTTGCTAAACATGATTTCATAAGAAAATTGTATGATTATTATCACTTTGACCAAGAATATTAATTCAAACCAGACCTTCGACTCGACTGGATCACCATAAAAAGCATGTTCCTTAGCAATAGCTGTCAGCTGAGAGCTTATGCGTGACTTCAGTCCTGGCAGAACAGTCCTTATATGTTGGACCAGAATCTGAAACCAAGTAAATGTATTTTTAGTTTAAATCACAACATGTGTCTGAAAGTTATATAAGGTGGACTACAACGTATATCCTATTCAAAAAAATACCTGGTTTAGCTTCTTTGCTAACTGTGGTATTCCACAGTACTGAGCAAGACCCTGGTATGCCTGAAAAGGAGGAGAACACATTTCAGAAACTTGTAAAACAAAGAATAAAAAAGTTGAAAAAAAATAGTGAACTTCACTGCGGCATACCGGCTGAGTACGGAAGAATTTTTCTTCACGGGACAGAGCATCCTTGATACTGAGGTCTGAGTTGATATCCTGCATATTAAGAAAAGTATAAATTGGAGTTACCTTTTACACCATCAAAGAAGATGATTAACACTGCAATAGCAAACTACCTCCAAGACATTCCTATAATTACTAAGACAAAATTCTGAAACTGATATTTGATTATATGAAGTAGGTATGAAGTTCAAAGTTTAGAGCTATTGTTATTAACCGCTATTTATCAGCAGGCAACAAGCAGTAATACCACACAATTACTGCATCTGGAGGTTCTGATCATTGTACACAATGAACTCAGTGATCACCAAGTTAGATCGCTATCAAACTGTTGAAGGCAGCAATGCAGTAGGAATATTAACACAGCTGCAACCTTAAATTAAACAAACATGCTGCAAACTAAAGTACCTGCTGGCTGCGGTTTACCACGCCAACATAACCAAGTCGTAATGGGATCACATTTCCCAGCAAAAAATTGCGGGCATCAGTGCCCCTGTCCATTATGTCCAACTGGAAGGAAATAGAAGAGCAGCCAAGGTCAGAAGTGGAATAATATGAATTGAATGTTGTTTTTTCAATCCAAGAACGTTAGAAAAATAATATGAATAGAATGTTGCTTTTTCAATCCAAGAACGTAGAAAATTTAAGATACATGATCAAACCTTTGTGATAACACCGATTGTTCGAGAACCTACAAGAACAATAAATCAGCCTAGTAAGATACAAGATCTTAATAGAAATGTTCTACTGGACTACACATGGACTTTGAAGGGCATACATACCATCAGGATCAGCCGTTCGAGCCATTTGAAGAGCATCAGAATTTGCTAAATCTGCATTTGCTGGAGAAACAGCCAAGATGATACATGTCTTGTGCTTGATGTATGACAATATCATAGTCCTTATTCTGGCCTCAATGTCACTTGGTTGGTCACCAACTGGCACCTTAGTGATTCCAGGCAAATCGACCAAAGTGATGTTTAGCACATTTGGTGAATAAATCTTCAAGCGTATCTGCTTATCTGACACACCCTTGTTACCACCCGCCTCCCTGTCAGTTTCTGCCTGCATTGATGCGGAGGGGTGTATCATTGACAGATACCATCATTGTTCTACCAAATACTGGAAAGAAAAATTAAACAAAAATTGCTGCACTACACACTTCTCTGCTACCAGATTTTAATTCACCACTAAAGTTTAACAGTTATTTTGATTTTCGAACAACCACTAAATTTAATTACCCTGTATCAGCAATAGGATTGACCCCACTAAATCCACATAAAAATATCCAAACAATCTCATCATTCAAGCAAACCACTAAGGCGTTCAAGCTAACAATATATCCCAGATCTGAGCGTACCAAAATCTAAAGGGCACTAAATAAATCAAAGAGATAGCAGTCTACAGCCTGTGCCCTTAAAACAACCACTGAACGGCAACCACAAAAATCACCCCAGAAACATTTTTTAAAAAAATCACCCCACAAAGCAGGAATGTAAAAAAACATCACCGCCACTAAATATCAACATGGTGTCATCTAACCCAGCATTATTGTCATTCCAATCCAAAAACCTGTTAAAGACAGTCCAAATCGTTCTATAACCTATATAGCCCAATCCAAAAGCATCAGAAACCAGTACCAACTTACGAATGATTCACCGAAACAACCACTAAAATAGCAACTAAACAATCATCCATAACCCTAGTAAATGGACACAAGGCAATGTTATTGCCACTAAACTCACGAACACTATCCACAAACCGCATAACCAAATCTATCTCGCTATCGATTGAGCCTCAATTCCAAAGCCTAACCGACTCAATCACCGACGGAAACGATAAATTATGAGGAGGGGATGGGGGACCTGGATCTCGCGGCGGATTTCGCGGAAGTCGTAGAAGCGGCGTCCGGAGAGGTGGAGGAACTCGCCCCACTCGTCGGCGTCGGCGTCGGCAGGGCGGCGCGGCTGGTGCACGAGCTGGAGCACGAGGGGGCGGCGCGTGCAGATGTCGGAGCCCCGCGGGAGGAAGTCGCGGCCGACGAGCGCCTCGAGGACGCTGGACTTACCGCTGCTCTGGCTCCCCACCACCGCGACCTGCGGCAGGTCGATTGTGGAGCTGCTCCCCAGCTGCGAGAAGATGTCCTGCAGCTTGTTCACGATCGGGATCACCGACGACCCCACCGCCGCAGCAGCCGCGGCCGCCGTCGCCGCCGGCGACGACGCGGACGAGAAGTGGTCGTCGGCCATGGGTGCGGTGCGGTGGCGGGAGGGGAGCTCAGCCTCTAGGGCTAGGGTTTTGGGAAGGAGAGGGCGGGGAGGAGGAGCGAGAGGGATCCCTAGATCGAGATGTTTTTTCCCCTTTTTTTTGGATGGGGCGAATCGAGAGGTGTCGAGGGGTTATTCGAACGCAGGGGAAGGAGAGGCGAGGGGATTGACCTTTTTAGCCTCCACCTTCTTGGCTTAGGGAACAAGAAGAACGTGTTTCTTTCGAAAGGCACGGGGAGGAAGGGAGAGAAGAGAGATTCAGTGGTGGAGCGTTTTGAATTTAGTGATAAAATAATCTAGGTTATTTAGTACTACATCATAAAAATATTAACTATATTAAATTAAATTTATCTGAACTGTACACTAGATATTTTTCCACACTTCGTACTGAAGTCTACTCTACTCAGAGTGTGGCTCCGCCCTTGCATCCATCCTTTTACCGTTCACCTGAACTGTCGATTTTTCTTGATGAAGAAGAATTACAGAAGTAGATCGGTAATCTTGTTAAAGTAAAACTACTGCATTAACAGTAATCTTGCTAAACTACTACATTAATGGTTTGTTTCTGCTATTGTAAATCTTTATGTCCTAGATTTCAAGAAGGATGTATCATGTGTCGTTATTGCGTTTGGTAGTAAGTACACTAGTTAGCATCCTAGAAACCGCATGATCATCATTTAACAACGTTGATTTCATGGATGGGATATAGGCATTTGCCAAAACTGCGAAAATACACGAGTTTTACGATTTTGAACTTTGAAGGGTAAAACGGGGAGGTGTCGTTTCTTGCGGGACGGGTCTCGTCGGAGAAGCCCGCCCCACCGGCCCACCCAGGGCGGTGACCGCGACGTCCGCGCGCCGCCCGGGGAGCATGCATACAGGCACCATCCTGGCCGTCCACCCCAAAGATGCGACGAGACGGACGGTCCACCGGATAGTGCAGCCGTTGACTTCGTGTGGCCCACCAAATGCTGGGGTGGACGTCCAGTAGGGCCCAGCTGCATTGAGACTACAAATGATCATGGGGAAAATCAGTGGCGGCCATGGAGCGGGCATGATCTCGCTGTCGCGCCACTTGCTTGGACTGCCGGAATTCGGACCGTGTTGTCCACGTAGTAAGAACCAACGTAAAGCTGTGCAAAGAAAGTAAAAAAAAAGTGAAGAAACTATGTCGTTGTTATTTAGAGGGTGATAAGTGTCAAACAAAAAGTGAAGAAACAATAATCCCACTAAAAAGTGAAAAAAAAAACTAATGGGCTCCCTTTGCACCATTGAGAGGGCCCCAATGGCTGGCCGAAACGAAGCCGCACGGCCACATTTTTTTTAGCCGAACGATCACGTTTTCTCAGATGGATGTGCCATCCGGATGAATTTTGGACGCAGCCCATCACTTACATTCGTTACTGCGGCATCACTGGCGCGCACTAGGCCCAAAAACGGCGACGGGTTTGTGGCACCTTCTTTCCATGGGTCAGGCCTTCGCAGTGCACATCAATTTTGCAACGTTTTTTTTTTGTTGGAGTGTGTTTGGTCTGTCCTTTACAGCTTTTAATTTTTGATACAATATCTAACTTTTAAATAAAGTATTTTTTCAAGATAGAATCTACAAATTAATTGTAGTACATGTTAAAAGCCTAACATATGTATCAACCAAAATCATAAGCGAGTATCTCTCATAATATGTGTGTAAGCAGTCTTCAAAATTTCAAAAATTCATAAACCGCAGCTAAAAAGAACATGCTCCAATCAAGACGAATAGGAGACGCTTAAGCAATTGAGGCAAAACGCTACTACTCTTCTAGAGCATGACTCCCCATGCTTTTCTTCTGACACACTGATCTTTGAGGAAAAAAACATCGTCTTGCCGAAGGTTACTAGCCCAAACAACCTGTTTCGTCTAACACGGTGCCATCCGAATTGACAGATTATTTGGAACAATGAACCGGCTCGCCCATAGGTAGACGATTATTTTGTAATAATACCTGCGCTTTCATAAGCAAGGGCCACGTGAAATCTATATGATTTAAGGAGTTGTTGGCGAAAGCAACTGCAAATACTAATTTACCAGTGGTTCAAGTTCAGCATTGCATGTACCGTAGCAAGTTGCAAGTTTTCCCTAGTAAGCATTCAATAAAATTAAGAATAGTAGAACAAACAATAATTCAGTTGAATTTCCATACTGTTTAGTACAAGCAACTGAGGTGTCCCATCTGCGCAACGAACCACCAAAGAATCATTCGAACTCGCGGGAGATTGGAGCATTTGCCTCATACATAAACATGGAATTTGATGATTTGTCACATTTATCTCATTGACATGTGGGCCTTGGATCTATATGTCAATAAGACATCATAGGACAAATCATCAAATTCAATGAAAAGTGTGGCAAAAGACCAATTACCTCTAAGTAATTACCACTGGAATGAAAGAATGGACAGTACATCATGATGTACTTAGTACGTTTTTGCATTCCAAAGAATGAGTGATGGTGACCATGGATATAAGTATGCCCCAGTGGGAAGTTTCTGGTGGCATATGTACACATGGACTAACAGTTTCCAAACTCATGCTACTGAAGAGCACAGCGCATTTCCATATCAAAACCGAGAGGGTTTGACTTTCCACATGAGAATTAGAAATGCACATGCAAGAGAGGAAAAGATGATCATACCCTGCACCATACTGTGACCGAGTAGAATTGGTCTCATTGGCTAATGACACCCTGTTTGAAAAGATCAACATCATAACACCAAAGAGTTTAGACCAAGAGCAGTTCGAATTGGTCTCCTCGGGGCGTCCGTCGCCGCGGTGTTGCTGTTCTTCTTGTTGTCGGCCGGGCTGGGCGCGCGATCGACGGCAGGCATATTCGAGCTGGGGCAATCCTCCAGCCCAAGAGGCTAACTTGACAAGCAAGGCTGCTCATGCCGAGGAAAAGGTTGGCCAGGTTTCAGAAATTAAGATTACAAAGTTGCAATTTTGCTTAACTGTACTTTTCTAGTTTCCTTGCCTTGGCAAGTTGTCAAGCAGTTCGAATCTTTGATAGTTCACACAATTGTGGCAAAGGCAAAGTTGCAATTCGATGCTATCCCTTAACATCTGGTTTTTTTCCCGACAGGCAGCGGCGTCGGAGCAAGACCTGGAGCAGCTGCTGCGGGCGGTGGCCGACGAGCACAGGACGATCATCATGAAGTCGGTGAACAAGGCGTGGGCGGAGCAGGACTCTCTGCTGGACCTCTTTCTCGAGAACTTCCGCGCCGGCGAGCGGATCGCGCACTTCCCGGAGCACCTCCTCATCGTGGCCCTCGACGGCAGGGAGTTCGAGCGGTGCCGGGCCGTGCACCCTCACTGCTACCTCCTCGCGGTGGCCGGCCGCAACCTCTCCGACGAGAAGGTGTTCATGAGCAAGGATTACATCGACCTGGTCTGGAAAAGGTCAGGCTGCAGCAGACGATCCTGGAGCTCGGGTACAACTTCCTCTTCACGGTACGTCGTAGCAGTGGAATCAATTTCCGGAAAGGATGAATTGGTGATTTACTTTATTTTTTATTGAAATAGTAAGTGATGTCTCACTGACACGTAGGTCCTAGTTTCGTATATCAGTAAGATATTACGGGGCATTTTATCAAGTGATAAAAAGATAGAACAAATCATCAAATCTCTCTTTTGGTAACGGTCCAATGCAAGCACATTTTACAAAACCATCCCTCTAACAATTGGTAAATAAAATTTGGGAGGTGTTAAGGGATTCAAGTGTTTTTTGTTTTTTGGAGCACTCAAATTTTTCCTAATACATGCAACATTTTTTGTCCATATTTACAATATTTTTGTCCATATATGCAATAATTTTTCTATATATGTAATATTTTTCTATGTATATAATATTTTATAGCCGAGAAATGTTGCATATATAGAAAAAATGTTGCATATATAGAAAAATATTGTATACATGAAAAAAATCTGAGCTCTCCGAGTAAAAAAACACCCGAGTATTGTTTAGCAATTCCCTAAAATTTGAGGGTTTCAAATACGTGGCACCGGTGGAAGAATGGTATCTCACTAACACGTGGACAAGAGGTTCACTTATCAAATTCATACTAATTGCTATTTTTACATGACATATTGTATAATAGTACTAAAAATATAGTTGTTAGAAAGCTAACGATGAGTCCGATCTAAAAAACGACTGGCACAAACTAGTCGCCCTCTAAGACTCCCAAAACCGGCTATCTTTAATTTTAAATTTGTGTTGCAAGTTTTTGAATTCTGTTTTTTCCAAAAAAATTTATCTTCCCTGTGGAATTTGGGATTTGCCTCAACTGCAAAGTTGTAGATATCGTCGAAAGCTTTCAAATGATCATATATAAGTTATATAAAATTTTGCTATTTTTATCTTTGGAGACTAGCTGTTTATATTGCACTTACATACATACATACATATATACATACATACATACATACATACATACATACATATATATATACATATACATATATATACATACATATATATATATATGTGTGTGTGTGTTGTCCAATTCGCAGATGGTTGGTTTATAGAATTATCTGTGATATTCGTACATCATAGATAATTTTAGTTACCAACTGTCTGTGATAAGAAAGTATCATGTCTGTGATAATCTGACCAGTGAGTCGTCCGACGGTTTCTCCGCCAAATGTGAGCCCCTGGACAACCCGCTCAACACGGGGCTCTTCTACGTGAAGGCGACAAACCGGACCGCTCAAGTACTGGCAGGCGGCTAGGGCGAGGTTCCCCAACGACCACGACCAGGCGGTCAAGCACGCGCGAGCTCGTCAGCAAACTCCAGCCCAAGATCGAGCCCCTCGAGACTGTCTACTTCGGCGGCTTCTGCGAGTACCACGATGACATGGGCAAGGCCTGCACCATGCACTCCAACTGCTGCGTTGGCCTGGACAACAAGGTGCACGATCTCAAGGATATAGCCGCGGACTGAAAGATGTACATGAGCCTGACGCCGGAGGAGAAGAAGAGTGGGAATTTCAGGTGGACGGTTCCGGCCGGGTGCCGGAAGTCGTCGGCGCGGCGTAAGCCTGTTCAACCTGGACGTATAGAGACTAAGAGAGGCATACGCGCGGTTTGGTTGTTAACATTGCTCCATTCGGTTGCTGTACACTCTTGTAATATGAACAGCTGTGTCGTCCCGGCCATCACCGCCGACTACGCCGTCGCCATCGTGCTCATCTCCACCAACCGTACTTTGGCACGAATTGTACCTATCTACCCTGACGCTGTATCATCGGATCAGCCAAACTTAGTGTGAACCATGCATGCTCCTCATTCATCTCAACTCAACATGCCGTTCAATACCGACGAAGCCGGACGACAAGGACCGATGCAAATGCTAGGCTATCAACATCCCATAGACTATATATCATACCAACACCAATATCTATATCAATCATTAATCACATGTATAGAGAACACGAAGAAGACCGAAAACGATGACTAGTACGCAGCTTAATAAGAAGTATCCCATGAGTGCATCTTACGGGTGTAATGGCCACGTCGCCAAGTCAAGTTTGTCTCATTGGCAGGCTATAGAACGCATATAATAATAAGAGATTTATATTTTGTAATTCTTTGAGGATCAATAAAATGTATAATTCCTTAATATTTTTATTTCTTGTGTTTATTTATTTATTATACTTTAGCATAACACTTTAATCTTAATTCTCACATAAAAAATCTTAAAACAATTTCTCACGTCAAACAAGAAGAGGTCAGAAAAATGTTACCACCTTGTCCTTCCCCAGAGTGCTAATTATGCTGCTGCTTAATTAGTCGATGGAGACAAAAACAGAGCACTTCAGAAGCCTGTTGCAACTTGAATGGAGGCGAAGAATGGGTTGAGAAGCACTTGTCATCAATGAATGTGATGTGAAGGAAAAGGATAGAAAAAGTTCAACTGTATTCTCCCACACTTCAATTTCACTGATCTAGGGTTTTCAGAGCAAAGTCTCTCACAGTTCATTTGACCACCTAATGTGTCATAGAAATGACTTGTTCTTCTATCATTGGTCTACTCTTAATTTACATATGGTCAATGTAGCTAGTTACTACCATGTCTTCAAGTTTTTGGGATACTACTGCATAGGATTTGCATTGGCCACATCTTTTTTCGTAGTGACCAACTTGTCTGATCATACCATGTACTGCAGATTCATGGAAGATGTCATCAGAATTATCGCAGCTTAACGATGGGTACAGGCCTCCCTCCTTGTGTGCACACAACTGCCTACACATTTCTCTACTAGAAGTGAATAACACAGTGCTACTGCTAACACTTCTTCAATCTCTATTCTTTATGGATTCTTGACGTAAAAAATCTCCAACAATCATGCATGCATGTCAGAATTCTCCAACAATCGTGCATGCATATCAGAATCATATACTGCTAGTTTCGGTTGCAGAAGCTTCTGCATCTATAAAAGCGGATCTCATATCCTTATTGATGGAACCATATACCAAACTCAACTTAGGATCTGAATAACTTTGCTTTCATATTAATAAAGGGCGCCTTGTTTTCAAAAAAAAAGAAAAGAAAAGGAAAAACTATTGCCATCTGAATCCCCTTCTCTTTTGCACGAAGCTCGAGCCGTTCATCGCTTGATCGACGGCTCGGGGATCCCCAAGATAATAAAACGGACACGATCCGGATCCTTCGTTCAGTACTGACAAAGTACAATGCCCCCTTTTTTTTTCTTTTTTTTCTTTTTTGCGTTTGACACGAATGATACCAGACTGGCGATAGCAGAGGTGGAACTATTCAAAGAAAATGTTGCATGGAATATGATATGAGACTTGGGGTCCATGAACTCGCACATTAGGCTCATGATCTATCAGGCTGTCAGTATCCAAGAACAGTCAAGTTTGCTACAAATTCTTGAACCCACCTAGTTCTTCCTCTTCCCCTACCTCTCCAGTCTCCACTATTAATTTGCTCATGCGCGTAGCAGAAGTAGATAAGCAGGCATGGCGAGCTCCAAGAACAACCTCTCCCCAGTGGTCGTCTTCCTCCTCGGGGCGGCATCGACCACCGTGCTGCTCGTCTTCTTGCTCACCGCGACTCCAAGCCCCGCGTGGTCCACGATGGAGACCGCTCCTCGGAGAAGGCAGGAGGTGGCTGGCTCGGCTAGTGTGCCTTGCACTCCACGGGCAAACAAGACAGCCGGGTCAGAGCAACAGAGGATAGCAAGGGCAAGAGTTCCAAAGGCTCCTACTAATGCAGTACGCTTTGTTCTTGCGCCATTGTTAGTTTCTTACTTCTCTGCTTCATTGATTGCCAAATCCAATAATAGCTGCAAGTTTCCTCTTCTTGGATGTGCATGCATCTAATTTGCTGTCAAGAACAGAGCAAATTGGAGGCGCTCATGCCGAGATATGGTGATCGATCGGTGTAGTGATTTTAATTTGCAGACGGGCGCGGACGACGACGCGTTCGCGCGGATGCTGCAGCGGGCGGCGATGGACGACCGGACGGTGATCATGACGTCCGTGAACGAGGCGTGGGCGGCGCCGGGGTCGCTGCTGGACTCGTTCCTGGAGAGCTTCCTGGTGGGGGAGAACATCTCGCACTTCGTTCAGCACATTGTGGTGGTTGCCATGGACGAGGGCGCGCTCCGGCGGTGCCGGGCCGTGCACCCGCACTGCCACCTGCTCCTGCCGGAGGTGAAGGGGCTGGACCTCTCCGGCGCCAAGAGCTACATGACCAAGGACTACCTCGACCTCGTCTGGAGCAAGCTCAAGCTCCAACAGCGCGTCCTCGAGCTCGGCTACAACCTCCTCTTCACGGCACGTCGTCGCTGTTCTCCCATAGATTTATTTTTCCTTGTGGAACGAGTTCTTGATCTCCTTTTGGCACGCATGCCGTTGGGAATCATGTGATGCGATGTACTAGTATAATTCGCACGTTTTACGAGGCGTTGACATAGTGCAGGACGTTGACCTGGCGTGGTTCCGGAATCCGCTCGTGCACATCACGATGGCGCCGGACATCACGACGTCGAGCGACTTCTACTTCGGCGACCCGGACGACCTCGGCAACTTCCCCAACACGGGCTTCATCTACTTCAAGGCCACAGCCAAGAACGCCCGCGCCATGGCGTACTGGCACGCGGCGAGGCAGCGGTTCCCAGGGGACCACGACCAGTTCGTCTTCAACGAGATCAAGCGCGAGCTCGCGGCGGCGCTCGGCGTCCGGATCAGGTTCATCGACAGCGCCACCGTCAGCGGGTTCTGCCAGCTCGGCCGCGACCTGAACCGCATCGCCACCGTGCACATGACCTGCTGCATCGGCCTCGAGAACAAGCTACACGACCTCAAGAACGTGATCAAGGATTGGAAGAGGTACGTGGCGCGGCCGCTGTGGGAGCGGCGGATGGGGAAGCTCGGATGGACGTTCGAAGGAGGAAGATGCATACATTGATTGATGGTTGATTGATGTATGGTGCATACCATACATGGTTCTTTAAGTGCTGCTAGCTTTGAGATTCGTGCTAAAATCTGCCATGGAGGAACTATGGAAGAAGCACTGTAGCAGGCATCCTATTATTGTTGTTGTTGTTTCATCAGTTTGTTTATATTTTCAGAAACTAGTATACATGCTGTACCATAGCCCACAGTATTATATGAAGTTCAGTTGATATTAATTACTAGCATATTTGGCCTATGTTGAGAAGTGTTGTGGCTTTTAACTTTTTGACTGATTGTGAGAGAGATTAAGAGAATAAGGGATATTTGTGTTGAAAAATCATTTTGTTTAAAGCTACTTAGTGACTTATTCAAACAGTTTATAGAAACCACTCCGTTCAAAACAGTTCCTGTAGTGACTTCTACAAACATATTATATATAGAAACCACTTTAATAAATCACTCTATTAAAAAACTAACTTCTAAAAAATAAAATTTAGAAGATATTTAGAAGAATACCTTATCTTTTCCTGTCTCATTTAGCATTGTTCTACCTAGCCAAATTTATTCCCTCTTGACGTGGTTTTCAAGCATGGTTCGCTGTTCTGTATGGTTGTGACAGAGACATGCTTTTGTTCGTGCTGGCGTACACATGGCAGTGTACGGGGAAGTGGGTTTGTATGGAATATTATAGGCCGGCCGGTTATCAGCCGGTGCAGTGGATTCAGTGCTAGCTAGCGAGTGGTAGAATAGGGAGAAGTGAAGGTTAAGAAAGTAGAATGCACTTAGATAAGCTAAACTACTGTTTATTCTTTAACAGCTTCTAAAAATAACTTTTAATTTTTACCATAGTACTTAACTTTCAAATAGAGTATTTTTTTAAGACAGTGTCTACAAGTTAATTATAGTACACGTTAAAAGTCCAACATCTGTATCAAGTAAAATAGCAGGCGAATATCTCTCTGCATAATCTCTGTCGCAAACAACTAAAACTTAAAATTTTCAACCAAAAGTTATAAACCGGAGCCATATCAAACATGCCCTACATATACTTGAGCATTATGCTCGATACCAACATGGAGACTGATCCTCCTATGATTGATCTAGATAATGGAATCGATTACGAAAAGAATTAATGACGTATTTTCATACGAACCTATGAACATCCTAATCTATCTATATATACATTTTAGCTATGATTCCTACAATCCCAGTGAGCCACGTCGCCCTTTAATCCACAACCATTTGATCTAGTATGGGATTGTTGTGGACCGTTTGATCGAGGCCAAGAAGGCTTTGGACTTTCTCTTTCCTTCCCTTTCCTTCTCCTTATCCCAACGCCACCCCTCCTTATACCCGCGTCGCTGCCTCCACCTTCCTTGCGGCTACCCCGTCTTCGTCTCCTTAGCCTCCTCATTTGCCGCGTCGTCTTCCCTCCTCCCGCGCCACCACTTCCTTATTCTCCCTGCAATGCCGCCTCTACTTCCCTGCGCTGCAACATCCTTCGGTTGCCTATGATTCCTAGCACCACTTGGTCCGCACCACTGTTCTACCTTCCTCTCCCTCCAATCAAACCACAGCTAGCTAGAACTTTGCCACCTCGGTCCTACCACGCTGCCGTTCCCATCTACAATCTCTGGTGATCTCCTTTGGCTCCCCTGCGCTCCCTCTGTATACCCCCCCACTCAAACACAATGTTGTCATCTAAAACATTGGCATCTCTTACCCTAATTGTTGCCTCTATCTCCCGATCCTTCGTCGCTAGTCATGCTATCTCGCCCTCACGCCCATCTTTCTAAGACGCCACCACCACTCGATCCACCCCACCACCACACCCTCAACACCAACTCTAGGATCTCACCACCGATGCGGTCCCCTCCCCATGTCGCCAAGCCATCGTTGCTCCAACCCTGCGATGCTGCCCCACTATGGCGTCACTCCTCTAGATCTCATGGGAGGGGTGGGGAGGGGAAGTTTGCCCGCACTAGGGTTTCTTACGGTGATTGCGTTTGCCAAGTCTTCGAGGTCGTGGCTCGCCGGCCACTCTAGTGTGTTCCCAATGAACATGGCATCTAGCGCCACGGGCAGAGACGGCAGGGTGCAGCTCGTCGAGAAGCTCAAGATTTTCAACACTGACGGCTTTGACATTGACAACTACATGTAGTCCAAGTGCCAAACCATCAATGAGAAGGTAAGGAATTGATCTCTTTAGAAATTGGCTTTGGGTTATAGTGTAAAGGTCTCATTTTGTGTACGTGAGGTGTGAGGGATACGGATTTTAGAGCTTTCCAATGCATTTAGACTATGAAAAAGCGTGAATTAGGCTTTATTTGGATTCCATTCTAGTGAAAATGGTTTCTACATGGGATTAGATGTGGTATGACGATGGTGTAAATATGCCATTTTAAGTTTGGTTTTCATATGTTTCAATGTTCAGAGCTGTAGTTTCTGACAAAATTATGATTGCACTGCATGGACGAAATGTGATAGAATAAATCTGGAGGATAGGCTTGAATATTGTGTATTTTGTTGGAATTTGGAGAAAGTATTGAAGCAGAGAGATGTTACCTTAGTGTTATCTATGGTTACATGTAGATTTCAAAATATTTGTAATTATGCCTTCGTAAAAATGGAAAAGAAATGTAAGTTCATAGCGAATTGTGGTAGCCCTGATGATGAAATAGATCACGTGCAAGTTTAAGTGAAACTGTCCTGCAACTTTTCTACAAGCAATTTTATTTTTATCGTGTGTTAGAAAGATGAAATTTGTTGTATGAGATAAATGGAAACCTTTAAATAGATGTGTGTTAGGTACATACTCTTAAGATATTCTTTTGGGTTAGAGACTACTGTTGCTCTTAGTTATCGAAAGGTTACCATGTTGAATTTAGTGCTAGAAAGATGATGATGACATGCTAGCAGATGGTCTCTATAGAGCAACAATGGTCCCTAATTTCAACATAAGTACTTCATTATATTGGTGTCATCAAAGTTGCTTAAACTGTAGACCTATTTTGCCATCAAATAAGCTTAAATTTAATACTCTATCCCTAGCTAAGATTCGAAACCCCCAAACAACGTAGCTTACATTTTGAGTTACTATTTCCCCTTTACTTATGAATATAAACCTTTAGTTCTTGCTCTGAGATATTTCTTTCATTTTATATTATATGATGTTGCCGATGTCAGTGCTAAATTCTTAGGAAAAATGGTTATGCACACCAGCAAATAATAATAATAAAGGTGGCGTACTCATTTGATCCCGTACTTACAGATGCTATATGATTGTCCAAGGGCTAATGTAGCTCTTACCTCTTTTGCAATGATTATCGATGATCATGGCTTTATTACATAAATTTAGTTTATTTCAGTACATGTTTAATTTTGTGTGCTGTTATTAGCAGTCTATTTTATTTTAGTTCAACGCAATTATAGAATGTGTTGCCCTCCCTAGGTCAAATGTGTGCCATAGCACAAATATCATATATGTGTCATTTATAGTAACACCATGTGGTATTTGTTGTGATCCAATATGTAGTTTTTGTTATAGTGTACATTCTGGAAAACACTGAATATGGGAATGTGTTTATTTTACTTGGCTTTATTTTCTGCCTTCCTTGAGCTCATGTCTTGCAAGAAACTTTGTTCAACTACATTGTTTCTACTTTCATTAGTAGGGGTTTAGTTTTCACATTGACTTACCTTATCTTTGATTTTGCATACCATCTGGCCATTAGTGTATGCTTGAAGTGATGAATGGTGTTCAGACTTCATAACTCAAGTTGTGAATAATCTAGACCCGTCATTATGAGTTAATGATATATTTTAGTAATTAATAACAATTATATTGTGGGTCTAATATTTTTCTTGAGTTGGATGGATAACTTATGTCCTATGATGATGAAGACTTAGGATGGTTTCATATGTTGATCGTTATCAAGTCAAGCAAAGGATATCATATGTTAATGGCTAAAGTCAAGGACCTGGATTTGAAGAGAATATGTTCTTCATCGATTTTCAAGAGGATGCGCAAGGCAAATGTATAATTAGCATATGCTAAGGATGCACTTCTTAGTCATTTTGTCTGTCTTGGTACTTGGTGAAAGATTGGGTTGTTAGTGTAGATTATCGTACTATTAAGAGGGATATTAACTAGTAACTTGAGTGTGTTATGTATTCATAGCTCATTTGGTTTGCGCTAGCTCTCCGTGACATGATGTTATTGTTTATAAATGTGTTTTGCAAACAGTTGAGGCTTACGCATAATCCTTATAACATGTGACTTAAGTTTGTGAATGTGTTTCGCATACGATTTGAGTCCATGTCCCTAATCCTCGTGGCATGATTCTAAAGTGTGTGGATGTGTTTTGCAACTTATTATGAATCATATTTTAACTTTTGTTTGCATGGTATTATGATTTGCGAATGCGTTTTTGCAAATTTATTGAAATACAAGTACTATGTCTCTGCTGAAAAATGCAAGAAGTTACGACCGTCTCTATGAGAGTGATCAGACCGGTTGTGCAATATGATCGCCCTGTGTGTGGCGGTATGATCGGCCGTGTGTTGACAGTCTGGCCGGCCATGGTCTAACTGGCTCATGTCAAGCAATCTGATCGACTCCTTGAGAGCGGTTTGATCACACCTTTGTGGTACGACCGGACATTTGTTGCTGGTAGTATTTTCCAAAGAGGACTGTTTTTGAAAGTCGGTCAGGCGGTCTGATCGGCTTGAGCGGTTGGACCGGACCCTGTGTGGCGGTCTAACCGGCAACGCATGTAACGGCTAGTGTTTTTTTTGCTTTTGAGAGGAGTAAGCAAGCTGCATTAGTTAGAACATTCTAGATTTTTTAAAGTAAAGTTCATGTAACTACCGGTATATTGGCATAACTATTGAGAAGCTGCAGATTTAAGAATCAATTTCATGAAACTACGTAGTTAGGTATAAAGTTTTGTGTTGAACTATAGATTTAATAACTCCAGTAACATGCAATAGATCTTGGTTCGCTGGGGCACTTGACCGTATCTCAGTTCCCTTAGCTCATCCAAACGTTTGAACACGTCAGACGCCATATGCGCGTGTCGACTTGTTGTTGTGGGGATGCACAAGAGGCATCAGGTTTTGAGCGTACATAGCAGCTAGAAACGACTAGATGGTGTTGTTTGTCGGTGTTCGTCGGTTGTGCCATGCCTAAAGACGCACGGATTCTTTCTGGAATATGGAATGCAAAACCTTAGACATTGGGCAATGACTGATGTGTATGTGAAATTGTTGGGTCACTAGGGCGGGCAATGAGATGTATTCGAGACTATCGGGTAGGCAAGGTATGTCGAAGTTCTTAAATTTGTAGTTCAACGAAACAAAACAGCTTTAAATCCGTAGTTCGTTGAAATAGCTTGTTAAATTTATAATTCCTTGAAAATTACATCAATTTATCTATGATTGTGTGAAATTTACTTTTTTAAGAACGTGGACTTATGATCATTGGAAAGATGGAATGTGGGCTGGACATGGACCGTGAGACCCACACAATACGTTTATCTACAACAATAGGCTGTCACGGGCTCACGGCAACTCGTAAATACGATTACGTTAACGCAATGGAAAGGCGAAAAGTTAGACAGTTGTGTGAACGTAATCGGAAGGTGGAAAATTAAAAGAAACAACCCAACCCCACTCCTCTCCAGTTAGGCCTGCTAATGGGTTTAAATCCAACCCAACCCATATAAAACAAAGCCCCCTTTCCACCCTAACACACAAAAAGATTTTTCACGACCCTACCCAGCCCAAACCATTTTCTACTTAAACCCAACCCAACCCAACTCACCTTCCACTTAAACCCAACCTAACCCAAACCCATGGGTTCAACCCACTTCCCAACCCATTTAATAACCCACTTATTCGCAAAACTTTGGTATTTAGAATTTTAAACTCGCATTTACATTATAAAATTTTTACGAAATCGATTGAAATTTATTACAAATGATTCTGCGTGTAGGAGAGCAACTCTGTGTAAATTGGCAGAGCTAGGCGTACACGTGGTCCCATATGCTTTTTTAGGAAGTTTTCGTAAAACTTCAGTATTTGAAATTTCAACCTCGCGTTCACACTATAATTTTTAAAAATTAATTAAAATTTATTGGAGATAATTCTGCGTATAGGGGAGTGCAAATTGGTAGGGCTAGGTGCATGCGTGAGCCCCACATGCTTTATAGGAAGTTTCGTAAAACTTTGGTATTTAAAATTTCAATCTCATGTTCACACTACAAAAGTTTTACAAAATCGATTGAAATTTGTTGCAAATGATTCTACGTGAAGGGAATCTAGTCTGTGCAAATTGGTAAGGCTAGACGTACACGTGAGTTCTACATTCTTGTTGTAGGAAGTTTTCGTAAAACTTCGGTATTTAGAATTTTAACTTCACGTTCACACCATAAAAATTCTCGAAATCAATTAAAATTTATTGAAGATAATTCTGTGTGTGGGGAGATACTCTATGCAGATTGGTAGGGCTAATCGTACACGTGAGCCCCATATGCTTTTATAGAAAGTTTCGTAAAATTTCGATATTTGGAATTTCAATATTGCGTTCATACTACAAAAGTTTTACAAAATCGATTGAAGTTTATTGCAAATGATTCTCTGTGTATGAAGCTACTTTATATAAATTAGCAGACATATGTGCACATACGGCTCTCACATGCTTTTTAAATAAAGCTATAATTGAGTATGATAGTCTAAAGCTATCGACAATCTAAATGCCACCTTATTAGACCACGCTACGGCCGTTTACAACCTGAAAATTTTAAACCCACTCCATCCAGTCTAACTTTTTATAAGGTAACCAACATATTTACATTTCTAATCCATTTCCATCTGTCTAAAGTTAACTCAATTAAGAACTCACCCTGTATATCCCGTTTGAACCAACCCATTAGCACCCTATCTCCAGTCTAACTCTCGGTTTCTCCCCCCGACCCCGAGTGACGAGTCCACGCACCAAACCAGAAACGGGGGAGATCGCCGAGAGTCCTCAGATGACCGGCGGTACCAGCCGGCGTCCCGTCGCCGCGTCCAGGGTCCGCGAGAATCCCTTCGCCTCGGAGCCGGAGCCGGACACTCGCCGGGCCGCCGCCGCCACAGCAGCGCGGCGCCGTGGCCGTGGCGACCATGGGCCCCTGCGCCTCATGGACGTGAGCTCCCGAACCCTCCTTCTCTCAGGGATTGCTTTCTTCGCCCTCCTCGCCGTGGCATTCGTGGCGTATGCCGGCGGGTGGTGGGAGGAGGCGGAGGGGGAGGGCTCGGCGGCTCTGCGCAGGGTCGCGCGCTCCGTCACGCCACTTGACGCGCCCAGGATGATGGATCTGCCTCAGGTGATGACCATTAGTTCGTCCCGTTATTTTTGTCGAGCCTTCAATGTTTTGTGAAGTAGCTATATATTACAATTTCTCAATTGGTTACGTAGGTGCGATGATTCTGTAAGTATGCATGATCTGCTGTAATAGTAGCACTTGAGACCTTAAATTATGTAAGAGCTATGCAAATAGGGGAAGGACGCCACTCTTGTTTGGGAACTTTATTGCATTTGGCAAGGATTGCTTATGTTTGAACTACAAAGTAGAGACGACTGCTGTTTTATTAACCTGTTAATCGTCTGGCAACATTACTGCATTGAAGTATTGAACTGTGAATCGTTTGTGCTTTATATTAGAGTTGTAATGAAGTCATCTTAACGTGCACTAGTAAATGTTCCCGTCGATTTTATAATGGTTGTTGAACTTGTTAGGAGGTGCGAAGTAGAATAGAGCGTCTAGGCGACCTAATGCCGCTTTTGATAAAATGTATTAGTTTCTAATGCATATGCATTCTACTTCTCTTCTAGCTGAGTGTTTGATTTACTCTCCACCTAAAAGTAAGTTCTGGATGATTTATATGTAACACTCCCATTTCTTCCATATTGTTGAGTTTTGGTACTAACTAGATTAGCTATCTGATGGTTCATGTTTTACTGGTTGCAGTTCCTAGGCGATCACAAGGAAAGCTTGTATTGGGGTACTTACAGGCCAAATGTGTATCTTGGAATTCGTGCAAGGTGCTTAACTTTATGTGGTGTCCTCCCTTTGTTTCTTATAACATGCTAATCGGAAGGATTCTGTTTTCTTAGTCCTCTAGGATATGCTATAACTACATAGGAAAGTTCATATTGCTATCATCATTAGTTTTGATGATGTGACCTTACTAGTCTCATGAACATTAGACACATTAAGGAGTTTTGCTCCCATTTGCTTGGTCCATTTGTGGGGAGTTAATTAAAAAAGAACAGGCATGCTATTTTGGTGATTCCTGTACTGCACCTTGTGGGGTGGTATACCATTTGTCCTGCTGGTGCAGCATTTTTTTTCTACTAGTTGGAAATAATATTTTATGTGATGACGGCTCTCTACTGCCAAAACTGTGAAAACTTAATGTTAATACACTTTATGTTTCAGAACTCCGCTGTCCCTAATTTCTGGGTTGATGTGGATTGGCTTGAAAAATGGACAATATTTTCTTCGTCATGTTTGCCAAGATTCTGATGAGCTTAGCACATATGGGTGGACAGATCACAATGGTAGGGATTATGGACATCAAGTGTTGGTTGATCATGGCTTATTGTTGACCACTAGCTTTCTAAAAGAGAAAGGAGAGGGCAGTGGCTATGGTGGAGACTGGACAGTTCGATTGGATGCTAACAATGAGAGGTAAGTTTATATTCATTAGTTGCAAATTTAAAAGATAAGTTCTGTTTTCACTGAGGAGATATAAATAATTTTCTAGTGTTAAGCACGAGATGGAAGGAATGACAAGTTTTACTTGATTTGTCTTTTTATTTCCAAATCCCAAATCAGCACTATCATCTGTCATTACTCATTACTTACCTGCTGCCTGCAAAATTATCTAAGGAACCAAAAAAAATTTATCCCGTGTAGTTACACTTCATTTAGGTCAAGTTTAAGTGAAGCCCAAGAAAGTACCACGCATCTGTTTTTCTACATTGCTGACGAAGCCGGAAAGTCAATCACTATGGGTTCACATGAGCCTTCTTCAAGAGGCCCTATTCTTTTGGCATCTGGGTCACATGAGGAGATTGGTGATTGGGAAGTCTACTTGAGATCTGAGGTATACATATGTTTTTGTAACTTTATCACCTTGTTTGTCCTAGTTGTTAGCTTTTCTGTATTACTTGCTACTAATATATGGCAATACAATTCCGTATGGCTGACATTTATGGAAAACCGTTTTTCTTACAGGACAATTTGGAAATTCACAGAGCTGGATTCAGATCAAGTAGTATGCACAATCTAAGTGAACTAGTACAACAAACCCTTGCGACTAACGTATGTCTGAACTTCTCATCATTTACCCTATTATTGGAAAAACAAGTTTCATAATATTTTATATGTTACAAAGTTGCGTTTCCATTTAGCTACTTCTGTGGATTTTTCTAGGCAATGCAAAGTGGGAACCTTAACCTGCCAGACATGACTGAAGATTCTTCAAATATAATGGTCTATCAGGTACATCAAAGGTGAAAAAGAAGTTTTCCATCAATATAATGTACACCTTCATGTATGTATCAAACCTAGAATAGGTCAATGTACAGCCAGAACTTAAGTAGTATTTTCATTTGGCATTGTGATTTATGCTTTTCTTCCGTTTTCACAGGTTTCCATAAAACTTCCTTCCAAAATAGACATAGTGTTCTTGTCAGGGGCTGCCTCAAAAAACCCAATGATTGCAGAACGCATTAACAGGCTAACAGGTGATTCTGCTGTATAGTGCATGCTGTATATGCGTATTTCTGTTCCATTCATTATGGATGACATGGTTGGTGGTTGGGTATAGGCCCAAGGTCCGAGGGTAGGGTGCTTGCCCTCATCTAACCACCGACAGGGCTTTTGTCTAACGTGATAGAGAGGCTTGAAGGCTTGACTTTAGAAGAAGGGGGAGATTAGAGACTTATTTGATTGTTCATTGCTTAATGATAACGATATAATGATGTCCCTTTTATAGAGATAGCTAGATTTAATCCCTAAGAAACCTATCTCGATATCAGGGAAACTAATCCTAACAATAAGTAACTTATTCCTAATACATGGAATACATCTAAAAGGGAATAAACCAAAATAATAAGGAAACTAATTATTATATTCGTAATCCGCAATATGCTGCCAATGTTATGGCTTGCCAACTTATTCCTAATGCATGGATAAATCTAAAAGGGAATAAACCAAAATAATAAGGAAACTAATTATTATATTTCTAATATGCATATTCTATCAATGCTATGGCTTGCCACGCCATAACATTGCGTGACGCTACAATATCGTGCGGGTACTGTTCACACGCTACTACAGTATCACTATACTATTCATGAGCCTACTGGTCTTGGCCCATAACATTACACCCCTTGCGGTGCGACAATTCGTCCTCAAGCTATCAGGTGGCGTCCACGGACTAAGATCTTTGCGTCCCTATGTCGACTAAAGGGTATAATGACGACGTTACTTCTCATGGAAGAGGATCAGCGAAGCCCAGGTGATCAACGAGGACTGCATCCCTTCAGCATTGGTTAACGTCGCTAGCGAAAAGGGCAACCGACACAGGGTAGTAGCGGTATCCTTCTTCCCTTGAGATGCAACGGTTGTAGAAGAAATGCGACAACGTTGCTGACCCCCACATGATAGCCGTTGTGCTCCGCATCTTCGAAGACACAGTGTCGACCGGCTATGTGGAGAAGAACGCTGCTGTACAACAGCAACATTCCTTCTCGGTGAAGGTACCAAAGATGCAGCTAAAGACAACAAAACTTGGAGATGAGTCGTCGTTAGGGAATAGTTAGATGCATATCTTTATATTAGAAATAATTAGATGCATATATTCATATTAAGATCCTAATATAAAGATACACATATAACTATTCTTAATATAAAAGTATACATCTATCTATTCCTAATATGAATATGGGCAATATTGCTGTACCATCGCAAAGACCGCGGAGTTAGAAAATACCATCTAATGTGTCACTGACAGGTGGTTCCAGGCCCCACATGTCATTTTTACAAGCGATTGTGTTTTTCAACTTTATGATCTTTGCAATGTTATTGAACAAAATAATTCTATGAAGATATGCATATAACTATTTCTAATATAAAGATATGCATAAGATTCTATCCCTAAACAGCTAACACCGATACAACACCATGGGGGCACTGTTCATGAGCGCCGGGATCGTAGACCATAACATGGGATGCTATAGCCATCATCCATAATATGTATGCCCTGAGCATTCCGAAGGAAGCAGCAGGGGCTCTTGACTTTGTTTTGCTTCGTTGAATTCGATATCAGATCTACTTCATTGCATTCGATATCAGATTTGTTTACCTGCATCTTGTCCTTATGTTGAACCTGAACTTCAGGGATGTTTTAAACACAACATATTGATTTTGCTTGTTATATCACTAATGATGTCAGGTCCCACGCTGAGCACCCGTCTTGAATCAAAACAGAAGGATTTTGAAGAGAGATATGATCACTTTTTCAATGTAAATAATAAGGTGTGGCCTCTTCGGCGAGCTTTGTAGTTTCCACAATCTTTTTTTGGCAGTGTCTACAGTTTTTTCTCTCATTCTGTTTCTGTTTCCTAAGAGGTGCGCTTATTTAATTTCCCAGTTCAAATGTGTCTTCCTCTAGGGATGCCACCCAGTAGCTTACGGACTCTTGTATTTGTTTGTGCGTATATGTTGGTGTGCTCGATAGTGTGGTTGCCTTTCTATTAGTGTTTGTGCACTTTACAAACACTTTAAAAGCCCCCCCTTTTTTTGCTAGGAAGATAAGTAGCGTTGCAGGCAATTGATAAAGCTTGACTAAAAAGTTTGTGCTGGACCTATGTTGCTCCAATGCAGATTATTTCCAAAGAATTATCTGTTGGTAGAGCTGCCTTGTCAAATCTTCTTGGTGGTATTGGCTACTTCTACGGGCAGTCAAAAATTGCACTTCCAAAAGGTTTTGTGGTAAGTTTTAGAGTTTCACCTGGTATCTATTTCCTTTTCCTCATGGCTGTTTGCAACTGCACTCTATGTAGTGATCTGCTGTAGTCTAAGATATTGCTAGCCCCAGATAATTTTATTTTCTTGTTAGTACCATGCTGTTTTCAACTTTTCTACTATATTATAGTAGATTGGATCTAAATCCCAGGCGCTTACATAAAACACACAAACAAAAGCTAATGCTTCAAGAGTTTCTCTTTCTCTTGCAGCAAAAAAATGGGGATAAATATATTCCATATTGGCCTGCTGCGCTATATACAGCTGTGCCCAGTCGCTCATTCTTCCCTAGGGGGTTTCTGTGGGATGAAGGCTTCCATCAGTTAGTCATTTGGTAAGCATCCCATCAATTCTTAATGTTCGATGCAGGGCTGCTGCTACTTAAGTTCATTATCTGCAAGTTTTTGCTTCTGTACTGGTATTATTGCTTTCTGTTTGACGCACATCCTTGGCGGTGATGTACAGGCGTTGGGATGTGCATATATCCATGGATATAATTGGTCATTGGTTAGATCTAATTAATGCAGATGGATGGATTCCTCGAGAGCAAATCTTAGGAGCTGAAGCTTTAAGGTGGTTTCCACTGAGCTATGAACTATGGTCCTAGCTAGTGATAAGTTTAGTGGGGCATCTCTTATATCATCTATTTTTTTGGTTTCATGCAGTAAAGTTCCTGAGGAGTTTGTTCTGCAGTACCCGTCCAATGGAAACCCCCCAACCTTGTTTCTTGCGCTGCGTGGTAAGACATTACTTTCTTCCTAGCTCTTCGTTTTGATGATGTGTTGATTGCATCAGTGTTGAGAATCGAGATCACCACATTCTGTGGCTTTCTTGGACATTTAGTTTGATTTCACAAGTATTGCACTTTTTAAAATGACAAGGGGTTGAAGTATAAGGCAGAAAATCAAGTTACGCATTGAAGTCCTCTGTCTCTGTCAGGGATGTAGGCCTTGGGCCCAAGGCCTAGTTGGTTTATTATTAGGAATTAGAGATTGGCTTCTATTTGAGTTAGAGATTAGATTCCTTATGTTAGAGATATAATTAGAGATATGATATTAGTTACTATATCATTAGAGACATGATTGGAATTAGACTCTATCATTGGGGAGCCATCTATATAATGAGGGCTACCGCATGCTATTGGCATCAATCAGAAATATATCAAAGTCTTCTTCGTCTAGTCTCTCTCTCTCTCCCTCTACCCCGGTTCATGACAACTTGGTATCAGAGCAGTCGATCCCTTCCCACGACTTCTTCTACCATGATTCCTACGACTCGTCCTCTTGCCGAGTCAATGGCCATAATAAAGCTAGCGCTAATAAGATGGCGATTACGACAAAGGATGGCGGACGCCTTCCTCAATATGCATGCCTTCTTCAAGAAAATCTTGAAGGATCGGGAGAAAGCGCAACAACGCAGCAATGGTACTCATTCCGAAGCGCCACGGCACCACGAGACCCGTCTGTCGCGCCCAAGACCTCGGCGAGCATGGTCTTGCGGTCTTGGGCGCATATGAGAGCACTCCTTCTGCGGTGAGGAGCTTCTTAGAAGGACAAGAGCTCGGGCGGCGCGAGGGACGGATGACGAGTTCGCAGCGCCGCTGACGTGCTCGAGGCCACCGATGGAGTCAAACTCGACATCGAGGTGGTTGGGGTTGAAGAAGAGCGGCGGCCGGCGGTCAGGGCGTGCCCGTAGGGCGAGGACGGCGAAAGCCAAGCATTGCCGCCGAGGCGTCTTCATCGCCGCCGGTAGCCTCCGGATTCGTCGGCCGCCGTTTGCCCTCGGTGTCGGTCGCTGCCGTCGAGACGTCTCGATCCACCGGCCTTGTTCCACTGGACCATTGGATCTGCCGAGGTCGCCGCCGCACCGCCACCGCCATGGTCGTGCCACAAATCGGCGAGATCGGGCTTCCGCTAACCTTGTTCGCTTAGAGCCGACCGTAGTCTCCATCCATGCGGGACCTCGCCGCGGTTCGCGGATCCACGCGTAGAAGTCTGTCATGGGCGCCTCGACCGCGGATCCCCGCCGCCGCTTAGGTCATCTCTGCTGTCTGTGCCGCCGCCTGGGCCACTTCGCCAAAAAGCGTCGCCGGGTCGTGGCCCAACCGTCGTCTGGCCGCCACCGGGACGCCATCGGCCGAGCCCCGACGGCCACGCTCGGATCCGCCTCGCCAGCCCCCTCTCATGCCGCGCTCCTCGAACCGCCGCTCGCCGGCCGCTCATGACCACCGCCATCGGCGATCTGGCCGTTGCGGATCCGCCACTCCCAAGCCGAGCCACCCGCCGTGAGCGCCATCGCTCGGGCCGCCTTCCGTCCGTCGCCGCCGCTCTGCCCTTGCCGCCGGCCGCCGTCGCCGGGCCGTCGTCGCCGGAACCGCCGCCGCTTCGGTGATGTGTCGGGCCTCACGGCCTCATGGGGTGTTGGCGGGTTTAAACCGGTTGAAGTTAATGCAAAAAAAAAAAAAAAAAAAAAAAAAAAAAAAAAAAAAATCAAAAATAATAATAAAAAAACCCATTTTGCGGTATTATATACTCAAAGGTGCTACATTTCGTCCAGTCTTGTTCCGCTTGGATCTGGTGGAGTCTCCATCATTGCAGGACCACCTTGCCGTTTGTCTTCTACAATGGCGTCGGAAGTCTTCCATTGGCGCCATGACCCTTCTGCGGTGACTCGAGGACAGTGCATGTCAGAAGGGTGTAATGTCGGGGATGTAGGCCTTGGGCCCAAGGCCTAGTTGGTTTATTATTAGGAATTAGAGATTGGCTTCTATTTGAGTTAGAGATTAGATTCCTTATGTTAGAGATATAATTAGAGATATGATATTAGTTACTATATCATTAGAGATAGGATTGGAATTAGACTCTATCATTGGGGGAGCCATCTATATAATGAGGGCTACCGCATGCTATTGGCATCAATCAGAAATATATCAAAGTCTTCTTCGTCTAGTCTCTCTCTCTCCCTCTACCCCGGTTCATGACAGTCTCTATCCCTCTTTCTTCAACATCCAAGTTCCATAACAGTAAGAAAAAGGGCATAGAAAATAACACTCCCACAACAGACAACCCGTCTTTGAAGTCATTCAAATTATGTTAGTTTGCATTTTTTTTGGATTTTTGGTGCATGTGTATCAAATGATCAATATAAGTGCTGAGAGAAAATTATTCACATTGGACAAGCATCAAAGGTCTGTTAATGTATGGAAGTCTGCGATCTGGCCAAGCACCATAAGTTTGTGTATGGAAGTGTGTGATCAAGTGGTTGCAACCTCTTGAGTTTATTTAACTTGTCAAATTTTTTATTTGTTCAGACTTGGCAAGTGGAATACATGCAAACCAGTTTTCAGACGAGGAAGCTGAAAAGATATCCACTTTTCTTAATAGGGCTTATGTGCGCCTGAATTCTTGGTTTCAGTGGTTCAACAGTACACAATCAGGTGAGCTTTGCTGTTCCATTTTCATGTGTTAGATCTAGAGGATGTATGAAGGTTGGTTGTATTGAACTCTGCCCAAAATGCTATATATAGAGTACATAAAACACACACAAGATTAAATTCTAGAAACTAGAAAATACCACAAATACCTTTATACTCTTAATAACCCCTTCAAATGTAAGGCATATGCAATAGCATTGTATTTGAAAGAATTGACACTAAAATAGAGAAAATCCAAAGTCCGAGCTTTGATAATGTCATCATAGTATGCGCTCTTGGAAAATTGTGTTAAGTACCAAAAGATCTCCCATCCGGGGTTGTGTGGCAGCCCATAAAGCACAAAGTGCAAGGGCTGGGGAAATAGAGGAAAGCGGGAGTGAATTCGACCGTGACAACACGACGAAGAGTATGATGAAGGTAACACAAATAGAGAGAACTGCCAAATTAAGCTAAAGAGGGATAGATAGAAGCATGGCGGTGTAGATTGAAGCCCGAGATGGCGGCGGCGCAGAAAGGAAGCACGACGGCCGTAGAAACTCGGGGCGGTGGCTCAAAGAGAAGAGCGACGGCATCATAACAACTACGATCAGCAGCGGCTGCTGCCATGTGAAAAGGAGATGACTACACTCAATCGAAGAGGATGGACTGTGGTTAGCAAGACCATCAGCTGACTAACAAGGAATTTGTAGACTTGCATAGCTTTGACGATCTGAAAGATAGATGATACGAGATTGGATGGACGTAATGGTAGACTCAAAAGTAAAAGACCCAAAGACAACGGATACTAGCAGGAACAACACATGCACTGTGCTAGGAAATGAATGGAGCAACAACATACGCATCAGATTTGATGTCACGGGTAGATGTTTTAACCCCCGTGGAGATCATGTAATCAAGGGCGTCTATTGATGTTCCATGCTCACCCTACAAATACACCCTCAAGCCCCTATTGGCTGCTTGGACGGCAAGCCTCCCGACGACGCTTCTCACCTTGTGGCGAGGCCAATGGCCGAGGTCGATGCCGAGGCTGAACCCTCTGTCGTGCCAGAGCGGGCCATGCTACCCCTGTCACCGCACGTTCGGCTGGAGTGGGGCGGGTAGGTCGTTGGCGCCCTGGCTGCAGGCCTAATTCGAGCGGGGCGATGAGGATCCAGGCAGGATTCGAATGGGACGACGTCAACTCCCGGATACGGCGTCGGATAGGCTAGGAACCAGCGACTGAGGTGGCGGCCACAGGAGAGGGCAGCGGCGACCTCGACAAGCCCCAATCCATATGGATCCGGGGGAGAAGATGACAGGAGCTCACCGGGGTCGGTGTGGCGGGATCTGGCGGTGATTGCTACTAGAAGATGATGGCTACTATGAGGTATTTATCCTATTGTATGAGGAGTTTCCTGCATATATGCCAGACCTGTACATGTATATATATTGGCCTATTGGCCTCATAATGAATAGATGCGCTATTCATAACAATGCGCACCATCGCGCTATTGAGTTTGAGGTGGGTCAATTGGTATGGCTAAGATTGCACCATCGTTCGGCTTTAGCTATTACTAACCGTGCTACAGCTAAATTGTCGCCTAAGTATTATGGACCCTTCGAGATCACTCATCGCGTGGGATCTGTGGCATATCGTTTGAAGTTGCCGCCACGTGGTTAAATACATGATGTCTTTCGTGTCGGATTGTTTAAGCTTTTTTATAGTGACCCTCCGGCTGAGATTCCATCGTTACCAGACTTGTTTCATGGCCGAATTGTCCCTAAACCGGCGATGGTGGAACAAGCTCGTTTGTTTCGTGATCAATGGGAAGTCTTCGTTCAGTAGCAGGGTTGTTCCCCTTCAGAAGCCTCTTGGATTGCTCTTTGGGATTTTCAAGATAGTTATCCCGATTTCCAGCTTGAGGACAAGTTGTTTCAGCAGAAGGGGGGAATGTTATAGATTCTTATTGGGACAAACACTATACTAGAAGATCCAAACTGGTGTAGGTCTTAGGTGGTGGCTCGGCAGATGCAGAGCGTGGCAGCGGCAACGCTTGACGGACTACAATTGCGGTTATGCATTGCAGTTCGGTGGGGATGGCAATGCCAGGCGGAAGAGGAGTAGTATTAGGGTAGCGTTCCGATTGTATTTCCAGGTCTAGAGGTGGTTTTGGTTCCAGATTGGATTGCTTACCAACCGGTTATCTATGGTAGTAGGAGTCAGATTAGGAGTCGGGTTGTACAGCCGCTATATAAGGCTGGAATTGATTCTGCAGATACAAGCAATAAAGAATTACCTTAATCCCTTGGTCAACTCAGAGCCTTGCATCCTGGCCGGTGAAAATCCCGGGCAGAGGCACGACGGCGAGCTCGCGCCTCCTCGTTACCTTCTCCGATCGCACCCCAGTTTACGAAATATACTTCTTCCGCCCCTGTCCATCCACCGGAAACCTTCACAGAAGCCGACACACAACATACAAATTATCAGAAGAATAGATACAATCGAGGCTTGTGCTACTAGGAATGTTTGGGTTAAGGAAGACTAGTGTCGAGTAGTACCGACTTCGGTTCACTAATTCTAAGTGTAGTCAGCAAAATTTCTGATAAGTGTAACCTAAGCTTGATCAGAGGTGCAAACCTGACACAGCTGACAAAATTGTTCTTCTGTCGATCAGCTGGACTTCTTCCTTTTCTCTCTTTCAGAGATACATTAATTTTTTTTCATAAGTAATTTGTTTTCCCCTCAGTTTCATGCCATGCTTAGTCATCAAGGATCCTGGTTTCCTCTATATTTTGTACTCCTCAAAGTGGTGCAAAAAACTATTTTTTGGTCCTTAACTAGCTCGGTAGCTGTTATACCACAGATCCACTGTTCCAGTGAGAATTATGAACTCAACTTTCTGGCTCAGAGTTTGCCTGTTCAAAAATAAAAATACTTATGTACCTTCTGGCCCAACTAAAAGGATCTGCCTGTTCAAAAATAGAAAATATTCACATTGGTAAGTCACAATGCGTGAGTTTTGATGAGCCCCAAAGAGAGATCCTCCATCTTATTGTCACATTGCATCACTTTGTGCATTAAAGCTTTCTGCAAACTGATATAAGCTGTAAGATATTATATATCTGTTTTATAAAGTTGAAGTCAAAGTTGCGCTTGTGCCCTTGGTTTAGTCAGTGAGTCTGGATATACATTTGCTCATTCCATGATCCATAGAATAACTATATATTTCTGCTTATCATGTCAAATTTCCTACCTTTGGCTTATTTATCCTAAAGTTTCTAACTGTAAAACTTGTTCATAGGGAAATACAAAGGCACCTTTTATTGGCATGGAAGAGACAACATGACAACAAGGGAGTTGAATCCAAAGGTTTCTGAACATTTCTTAGTTGCTTGCTCCCACATTGATCAATTGATCCCAAAGAATAATAAAAAAGTTTATGTTGGGCTTTCGTCATGCCAGAAGCCAGATTAGAATTTCTTATCTTCTATATATCGTTGTAACTGCATGATCAGTCATGTTGCTGACTACTTTGCAGACTTTGACATCTGGGTTGGACGACTATCCCCGTGCATCTCACCCTAATGAAGAAGAACGCCATGTTGACCTTCGGTGTTGGATGCTTCTAGCTACAAATTGTATGCGCTCAATTGCAGAGTTTCTTAAAATGGATAGCTCTCTTGAGAAGGTACTGCAGTATGAATGGACCTTGACTTGCTAGTTGCTTTGTCTCAACCATTGTCTTTGACTCTTTTCTTGATCTGTTGAACTACAGGATTACTATAATATGTCAAATCAACTTTCAGATTTTGGGACACTTAACAAGGTATTGCTTTGAAAATTCTGACAATATCTTCTCATTATGGGATGGCATCTTTTATTCTTTTTTGTTTTACAGATCAATCAAATATTACTGTAGTGCACAAGCACCATTCGGTGCACATGTGCACAAACTTTTAGTTTGGGTACCAAATTAGCATAAAATATTATGAAAAAATTGTATATGTACTTTTGAAATTACTCTACTTTTATACAAAATTTCAAGTTAAAACCCATTACACATTGAGAGTAACAAAATGAGAAATTTCTGACAAATGATAAATAAAGAGGAAAAATAAAAGACAAATGTTACTATTAACAGCGAACTTATTTTTTTGTTTATTCTAACATACTTTGGGTTTGAACTTCAACTTTTAAAGTGTGATACAACCCACCATAGATTACATCTAGAAGTATTTTTTTGGTTATTCTCTATATGCATATATTAAATATATTGTTTACAATGGTATAGACAATTGTTATCAATAATACTCTTCATGCCATTTATAGATAGCACTAAAGTCAGTTTCTACAATAGTTTATCTTTTACATGTCTTTATAAACAACTTCGCCATGACACAATTTATCTTATTTCTCGTGTTCTGATCTCTTTGTTGTATGAGAGACAACCTAATTATCTATGCTCACTCTCTCTCCTCCACATCTCTCATATTCTATATGGCAAGATTTACACATAGTTGACGTCACACCATTGTACCCCGTCGTCCAAGTTTATATGGCATATTTTTGAATGATCTTGTCAATAAATATATGTCGTATTTTATATTCAATACAAAATTAGTGTAATGTTCTCTTTATACCATTAATAAATATGCAGCTTTATTTGTTATTTTCTATATGCATGCATTAAATATAGTGCTTAGAGATAATAATTAGAGATAATTAACAAGGTATTGTTCTGAAAATTCTGACAATAGCTTCTCATTATGGGATGGCATCTTTTATTCTTTTTTGTTTTACAGATCAATCAGATATTTACTGTAGTGCACAAGCACCATTCGGTGCATGTGCACAAACTTTTAGTTTGGGTGCCAAATTAGCATAAAATATTCTGAAAAAAATTGTAGATGTACTTTTGAAATTACTCTACTTTTATACAAAGTTTCAAGTTCAAATCCATTACACATTGAGAGTAACAAAAATGAGAAATTTCTGACAAATGATTAATAAAAAAAGGAAAAAAGAAAAAGCAAATGTTACTATTAACGGCGAACTTTTTTTTTGTGTATTCTAACATACTTTGAGTTTGAACTTCAACTTTTAAAGTGTGATACAACCCACCATAGATTACATCTAGAACTATTTTTGGAATTTTCTAAGTTGATTCGATGCACAAACCAAAAAAATGTGCACATGTGCTCCAAATGGTGCTTGTGCACTAGATACCTAGTTACCTACCAACTCAGAGCCTTGCATCCTGGCGGTGAAAATCCCGGGCAGAGGCACGACATGACTCGCGCTCCTCGTTACCTTCTCCGATCGCACCCCAGTTTACTGAAATATACTTCTTCGCCCTGTCCATCCACGGAAACCTTCACAGAAGCCGACACACAACATACAAATTATCAGAAGAATAGATACAATCGAGGCTTGTGCTACTAGGAATGTTTGGGTTAAGGAAGACTAGTGTCGAGTAGTACCGACTTCGGTTCACTAATTCTAAGTGTAGTCAGCAAAATTTCTGATAAGTGTAACCTAAGCTTGATCAGAGGTGCAAACCTGACACAGCTGACAAAATTGTTCTTCTGTCGATCAGCTGGACTTCTTCCTTTTCTCTCTTTCAGAGATACATTAATTTTTTTTCATAAGTAATTTGTTTTCCCCTCAGTTTCATGCCATGCTTAGTCATCAAGGATCCTGGTTTCCTCTATATTTTGTACTCCTCAAAGTGGTGCAAAAAACTATTTTTTGGTCCTTAACTAGCTCGGTAGCTGTTATACCACAGATCCACTGTTCCAGTGAGAATTATGAACTCAACTTTCTGGCTCAGAGTTTGCCTGTTCAAAAATAAAAATACTTATGTACCTTCTGGCCCAACTAAAAGGATCTGCCTGTTCAAAAATAGAAAATATTCACATTGGTAAGTCACAATGCGTGAGTTTTGATGAGCCCCAAAGAGAGATCCTCCATCTTATTGTCACATTGCATCACTTTGTGCATTAAAGCTTTCTGCAAACTGATATAAGCTGTAAGATATTATATATCTGTTTTATAAAGTTGAAGTCAAAGTTGCGCTTGTGCCCTTGGTTTAGTCAGTGAGTCTGGATATACATTTGCTCATTCCATGATCCATAGAATAACTATATATTTCTGCTTATCATGTCAAATTTCCTACCTTTGGCTTATTTATCCTAAAGTTTCTAACTGTAAAACTTGTTCATAGGGAAATACAAAGGCACCTTTTATTGGCATGGAAGAGACAACATGACAACAAGGGAGTTGAATCCAAAGGTTTCTGAACATTTCTTAGTTGCTTGCTCCCACATTGATCAATTGATCCCAAAGAATAATAAAAAAGTTTATGTTGGGCTTTCGTCATGCCAGAAGCCAGATTAGAATTTCTTATCTTCTATATATCGTTGTAACTGCATGATCAGTCATGTTGCTGACTACTTTGCAGACTTTGACATCTGGGTTGGACGACTATCCCCGTGCATCTCACCCTAATGAAGAAGAAGCCATGTTGACCTTCGTGTTGGATGCTTCTAGCTACAAATTGTATGCGCTCAATTGCAGAGTTTCTTAAAATGGATAGCTCTCTTGAGAAGGTACTGCAGTATGAATGGACCTTGACTTGCTAGTTGCTTTGTCTCAACCATTGTCTTTGACTCTTTTCTTGATCTGTTGAACTACAGGATTACTATAATATGTCAAATCAACTTTCAGATTTTGGGACACTTAACAAGGTATTGCTTTGAAAATTCTGACAATATCTTCTCATTATGGGATGGCATCTTTTATTCTTTTTTGTTTTACAGATCAATCAAATATTACTGTAGTGCACAAGCACCATTCGGTGCACATGTGCACAAACTTTTAGTTTGGGTACCAAATTAGCATAAAATATTATGAAAAAAATTGTATATGTACTTTTGAAATTACTCTACTTTTATACAAAATTTCAAGTTAAAACCCATTACACATTGAGAGTAACAAAAATGAGAAATTTCTGACAAATGATAAATAAAAGAGGAAAAATAAAAAGACAAATGTTACTATTAACAGCGAACTTATTTTTTTTGTTTATTCTAACATACTTTGGGTTTGAACTTCAACTTTTAAAGTGTGATACAACCCACCATAGATTACATCTAGAAGTATTTTTTTGGTTATTCTCTATATGCATATATTAAATATATTGTTTACAATGGTATAGACAATTGTTATCAATAATACTCTTCATGCCATTTATAGATAGCACTAAAGTCAGTTTCTACAATAGTTTATCTTTTTACATGTCTTTATAAACAACTTCGCCATGACACAATTTATCTTATTTCTCGTGTTACAGTCTACTGTTGTATGAGAGACAACCTAATTATCTATGCTCACTCTCTCTCCTCCACATCTCTCATATTCTATATGGCAAGATTTACACATAGTTGACGTCACACCATTGTACCCCGTCGTCCAAGTTTATATGGCATATTTTTGAATGATCTTGTCAATAAATATATGTCGTATTTTATATTCCAATACAAAATTAGTGTAATGTTCTCTTTATACCATTAATAAATATGCAGCTTTATTTGTTATTTTCTATATGCATGCATTAAATATAGTGCTTAGAGATAATAATTAGAGATAATTAACAAGGTATTGTTCTGAAAATTCTGACAATAGCTTCTCATTATGGGATGGCATCTTTTATTCTTTTTTGTTTTACAGATCAATCAGATATTTACTGTAGTGCACAAGCACCATTCGGTGCATGTGCACAAACTTTTAGTTTGGGTGCCAAATTAGCATAAAATATTCTGAAAAAAATTGTAGATGTACTTTTGAAATTACTCTACTTTTATACAAAGTTTCAAGTTCAAATCCATTACACATTGAGAGTAACAAAAATGAGAAATTTCTGACAAATGATTAATAAAAAAAGGAAAAAAGAAAAAGCAAATGTTACTATTAACGGCGAACTTTTTTTTTGTGTATTCTAACATACTTTGAGTTTGAACTTCAACTTTTAAAGTGTGATACAACCCACCATAGATTACATCTAGAACTATTTTGGAATTTTCTAAGTTGATTCGATGCAAACCAAAAAATGTGCACATGTGCTCCAAATGGTGCTTGTGCACTAGATACCTAGTTACCTACCCATTATATATATATATATATATATATATATATATATATATATATATATATATATATATATATATATATATATATATATATGATACGATCAGCTGCTCTTGATGCAATGCTAATAATTATGATTATAATACAAGTTTCTTAGGGTTATATAAACAAATTGCACAAATGCCTGGAATTGGTGGCGTGTTATGAATTTTATTCTTAATCAAAGAGTAGCTAGCTACTAAATGGTTCTTATCTACTGTTATTGAGTGTCTGTATGTAGCAAGCACAATGTTGAAGCAATCACTAGAGTTCATATGTTTATATAATTGGTAATGTTGTGAACTCTGTTCTGTTTGTTTCTTCTATGATACGATATTGCTTTAGTTCCATTTGCATTTGACAATTGTAATTATATTCAGTTCTGTAAGTATTGGCTTTTTTTACAGATGCACTTGGATGACAAAATTGGGGCCTATTTCGACTATGGTAACCATACAGAAAAGGTTGGTGTTGCTCTTTCTCTCAGCTTTGTCATTTCGCTCGCCAGGCATGATTCTTAATTTTGATTTTTAAGATCATTCTTATAGGTTCGATTGAGATGGTATGAAGTTAAAGACAAGGATGTTATGAGACGAGAACTCTTGCGAGAGACATTACAACCCCCTCAGCTGCAATTAGTACCTCATGTTGGTTATGTCAGTCTCTTCCCATTCATGATGGGGACCATTCCACCTGTATGCTCTTTACTTCCAATGTTTCTTTCTCATTAATAGTTTGTATCCCAGTTCAGTGATGCTCATCCTAAATTAATAACCACCATTTGACTGTTCAGGAATCATGGGTTCTTGAGAAGCAGCTCGATCTTATATCTAATAGCTCTATCCTGTGGACAGATTATGGCCTTCGGTCACTTTCTAGAACAAGGTATATCTTTGGGTGAGATGGTCAGTGTATGAAATTTGACATGGCTCTGAGATGGTTGATGCATAAAAATCAACACGAAACAAAATTTTTCTAAGGGAAAATTGCTCTCATTGTGAAACTATTATTGTGAGAGCAATTTTCCCTTTATCTGACATTATTTGTTCATTCAATTACTGGGGTCTGAATTGTTTGTCGATCCATGGTCCAGTTCAATATATATGAAGCGTAATACCGAGCATGACGCCCCATATTGGAGAGGTGCCATTTGGATAAACATGAACTACATGATTCTTTCAGCACTGCATCACTATGCACATGGTAAAATTTTTAACTGATGCTGCTAAATGAACTAGTTTCTACCCTGGGCAAACTTTACTGTTTGCACAATGATCTTAACATTGTGCTGCCCTGTAGAGGATGGTCCGTACATGGGCAGGGCAGGGGAACTCTATGACGAGCTAAGATCAAACTTGATCCGGTACATCCACCTCTCTGCTAAGCTGAATGAATTAGCTGAATTGCAGCCTGTCTAATAGATTGCTGGTGCTACTTGTCTGCTTGCATTTGCAGGAATATTGCGCGGAATTACCATGAAACTGGGTTCTTCTGGGAAAACTATGACCAGAAGAACAAAGGGAAGGGAAAGGGTGCAAGGTCGTTTACTGGATGGACTTCACTTGTCGTTCTGATCATGTCGGAGTCCTACCCAACATTGCATAGGTGAGCGATATATGCCAAGCAGCCACACAGAAGATCTAACAATCCCAATTGGAATGGAAAGCATGCCCATGATTTAGCTTGATTTTGACCAAAAAGATGGGAGGAGCTTGATTCGTAGCGTGTCTGGCTGAATGGAATTTTGGACAATAACTGTTAGTTACTCCATCAATGTATACGGTTTTTGTTCCTTCTCGAGACTATACTTACATAGCTAATATGATTGCCACCATGTATCTGATTCTGTAAATTAATTTCTCGAGTACCTTTTTCCTGGGCTGAAAGCCCCTCTAGAAGCATAAGCATGTAGAAACTAAAAAAATGAGGCTGACCATAGGGTGAGTTCTTTTGAGCTATGTCTTATGTCTTAAATTTTGAATTGCTACTTAGAGATAGGGCTGTTCTTAGCACAAGCCGACGCTTTTAGACCGCAAGATTTAACTTTAAATGGAGTATTTTTCAAGATGGAGCTATAAGTTAAACGTAGTACACGTTAAAAGCTTAACACTGCATCAACTAAAATCACAATAAGTATCGATATCTCCGAATCATGAATGACAAAATTAAATTTACTAAAAGTCATAGTGACCAAAAAGAACAGCCCATAGTCGTAAAGGAAAATAGTCGATGCGATTTGAAGGCTTCGTGATGAGACAACATGACATTGGACCGTTCTTTTGGTAAGCTTATGGCTTTGGTAGCTTGGCTTTTGGGTTGTTATGAGAGTTACGAGTAATGTAAACTCATGTGTGGTTTTGTCGATATAAATGAAGTAGATACAATATGTACTACAATTAATTAGTAGACCTTATTTTGAAAAGATACTCCATTTAAAAGTTAGTTCGACAAAACCGACAACAGCTTTTAGAAGTGAAAAGAAGAGACCCATTTTCTAAATGGTTGATCTTAAAAGTCTACAGAAGGTACGCGGTCATCAAAGTTTTGTCTCCATCCTGCCGGGGATACTCCTTCCTCATGCCGCCTGTTTGATGCCATTGTCAGTCATTGTGTTCCTGTGATTGTCAGCAGTCGGATTGAGCTCCCTTTTGAAGATGAGACTGATTGCAGTGAGTTCTCCCGTTTCTTCTCGGTTGAAGAAGCTCTAAGGCCTGCTTGCTCAACCGGCTCAGACAGATCCCTAAAGGGAAGTGGGTTCAGATGTGGTCAGAGATAAAAAAAAATATCTCTCATCGCTATGAATTCCAGTATCACCCCAGGAAGGGTGATGCCGTGAACATGATATGGCGGCAGGTGAGGCGCAAACTCCCTGCAGTTAATCTTGCAATTCACAGGAATAGGAGACTAAAAATTCCTGACTGGTGGGGATGAAAGTTGGTGAATCGTGTACATATTATCATATCAACTGCTAAACTGGCATTTTTGGGTCCATGATGAATTCATGCTGGTCATTGCTTGTGCACCAGGAGTTCATCTTAAGCTCCATGGATCTGAATCCACGACGGTTTACTGACACACACTAACATTATTGTCTTTTCTTGTTCATTTTATGACACCCTGACAGATTTTCTCCCAATGTTACGAAATAGTGGAAACAAATAGTAGTGTAGTAATGTTATAATACAAAAGCATTTGTATTATATCCTTTAAGAAAGACAGAAGCATTGCTAACATATCGGACGTTGCAATGTATTCGCGGTGGATACCATTTCTCACTATGATTCCTACTTTTGAGTCTTTTGACTGCTTATCTGCTTGGAGGTTTCGATGTGTTTAGTATGTGTTTCGTGTGGTAACGTGATCTTCTTACCTGATTTCACCTGATGAGGGAAACTAAATGTAGAAAACTCTGATGGAACTTTCTTTGGGTTGTTGGGATCCAGCACGGCTGCACTTGTGTGATTAGACCAACTTGCCTGTCAAATCTGAACATGATGTTCTGGTTTCATTACTTTAGAACATGGAATAAGGTTGCTGAAAAATCAGATGAAAGAAACGTTTCTTTCAAAGCACATCAGGATCATCATTGTTCACCTGTTTATCACATTGACTTTTGCTAGTACATGACCAATTAATACTTTTACTTCAAATTGCAATTCCAATAAATTTCCCCCCAGAAGTTAATCTGTATTCAGTAGTTAAGATGAGGCCATGCTACCTTGTATGGACATGTTCTGCTGATCGCAACAAAAGCTTCTTTTATAGTCCTAGTTTCATGTCTTTTTGAGAAAAGAAAGATATCAAGAGGCCAAAGCATGGGAACTGTTAGACCATGTGGCAAGATCTAAGATATTTTGGTGATGAATAATTGACAATGGTTAATTGTGATGATGAATAATCGATAATTTTGTTTAGCGTTGTTATGCGAGTTGTGTCGCGTGTGTGCTGATTGATGTTGGTCAAGTTGAGACGAACTTGTGCCGGAAAAATGTTCTTTGGTCTTTGCATATGCAGGTTGGGTGTCGAGACGGTCATGATCGGTGACGAGGAAGACCGGGACTAGGAGGGGAAAATCTGAGGTCCAGGCGGTCTAGGATGTCACGAGATGGTCGGGCTCACGCTGGAACACATGAAAATCAAAGGTAGATGATGGGTGGAGAAGATACAGGAGGTGCGGTCCTGGAGGCTTCGACACGTGATGAGTTGGAGAAGTTGAAATTTTGAAAAACCCATGTTAAAAAGGGTTTCGAATCCCTTATTTGTTGGAATTAGATTAGAACTCGTGGACTTAGATAAACCCAGGTTTTGGGTCCTAGACTATAAATAGATGTGGGATTGGAGGTAAACTCTGTGGCTTTTAGGAGAGACTAATTTCGTGCTAGTGTTTAGAGGTGCTAAAAGAGGATACTTTATAACCATCATAATTTAGAAATAAAGTTTAGATGTACTGCGAAAAAAAGTACCGTGGATCACCAGCAGCGTCGAGTTTTTTCCTTCCGCGGCTTGCGTCTTCGTTCTCTCGGTCGACGTGTGCCTTCGCTCAGCGCTTTGGAGGTGTGCGCCGTCTGACTGCAGGCGACAGCAGCAGCGCTCAACGAGGTCGCAGCGTCGGCTCCTATGTAGGGTGCAAGGTCGTTTACTGGATGGACTTCACTTGTCGTTCTGATCATGTCGGAGTCCTACCCAACATTGCATAGGTGAGCGATATATGCCAAGCAGCCACACAGAAGATCTAACAATCCCAATTGGAATGGAAAGCATGCCCATGATTTAGCTTGATTTTGACCAAAAAGATGGGAGGAGCTTGATTCGTAGCGTGTCTGGCTGAATGGAATTTTGGACAATAACTGTTAGTTACTCCATCAATGTATACGGTTTTTGTTCCTTCTCGAGACTATACTTACATAGCTAATATGATTGCCACCATGTATCTGATTCTGTAAATTAATTTCTCGAGTACCTTTTTCCTGGGCTGAAAGCCCCTCTAGAAGCATAAGCATGTAGAAACTAAAAAAATGAGGCTGACCATAGGGTGAGTTCTTTTGAGCTATGTCTTATGTCTTAAATTTTTGAATTCTGGCTACTTGAGAGATAGGGCTGTTTGAATTTTAGCACCGCCACAAGATTTAACTTTTAAATGGAGTATTTTTCAAGATGGAGCCTATAAGTTAAACGAGTACACGTTAAAAGCTTAACACTGCATCAACTAAAATCACAACAGTATCGATATCTCCGTAATCACACTGAAAATTAAATTGTAATTTTAAAAGTCATAAGCGACCAAAAAGAACAGGCCCATAGTACGTAAAGGAAAATAGTCGTATGCGATTTGAAGGCTTCGTGATGAGACAACATGACATTGGACCTGTTCTTTTTGGCTGAAGCTTATGGCTTTTGGCTGCGGCTTGTGGCTTTTGGGTTGTTCGTGCGAGAGATTACAGAGTAACAGAAACTCATGTGTGGTTTTTGTCGATATAAATGAAGTAGATACAATATGTACTACAATTAATTAGTAGACCTTATTTTGAAAAGATACTCCATTTAAAAGTTAGTTACTGCACAAAAACCGACAAACAGCTTTTAGAAGCTGAAAAGAAGAGACCCATTTTCTAAATGGTTGATCTTAAAAGTCTACAGAAGGTACGCGGTCATCAAAGTTTTGTCTCCATCCTGCCGGGGATACTCCTTCCTCATGCCGCCTGTTTGATGCCATTGTCAGTCATTGTGTTCCTGTGATTGTCAGCAGTCGGATTGAGCTCCCTTTTGAAGATGAGACTGATTGCAGTGAGTTCTCCCGTTTCTTCTCGGTTGAAGAAGCTCTAAGGCCTGCTTGCTCAACCGGCTCAGACAGATCCCTAAAGGGAAGTGGGTTCAGATGTGGTCAGAGATAAAAAAAATATCTCTCATCGCTATGAATTCCAGTATCACCCCAGGAAGGGTGATGCCGTGAACATGATATGGCGGCAGGTGAGGCGCAAACTCCCTGCAGTTAATCTTGCAATTCACAGGAATAGGAGACTAAAAATTCCTGACTGGTGGGGATGAAAGTTGGTGAATCGTGTACATATTATCATATCAACTGCTAAACTGGCATTTTTTGGGTCCATGATGAATTCATGCTGGTCATTGCTTGTGCACCAGGAGTTCATCTTAAGCTCCATGGATCTGAATCCACGACGGTTTACTGACACACACTAACATTATTGTCTTTTCTTGTTCATTTTATGACACCCTGACAGATTTTCCCCCAATGTTACGAAATAGTGGAAACAAATAGTAGTGTAGTAATGTTATAATACAAAAGCATTTGTATTATATCCTTTAAGAAAGACAGAAGCATTGCTAACATATTGGACATTGCAATGTATTCGCGGTAGATACCATTTCTCACTATGATTCCTACTTTTGAGTCTTTTGACTGCTTATCTGCTTGGAGGTTTCGATGTGTTTAGTATGTGTTTCGTGTGGTAACGTGATCTTCTTACCTGATTTCACCTGATGATGGAAACTAAATGTAGAAAACTCTGATGGAACTTTCTTTGGGTTGTTGGGATCCAGCACGGCTGCACTTGTGTGATTAGACCAACTTGCCTGTCAAATCTGAACCTGATGTTCTGGTTTCATTACTTTAGAACATGGAATAAGGTTGCTGAAAAATCAGATGAAAGAAACGTTTCGATCAAGGCACATCAGGATCATCATTGTTCACCTGTTTATCACATTGACTTTTGCTAGTACATGAACAATTAATACTTTTACTTCAAATTGCAATTCCAATAAATTTCCCCCCAGAAGTTAATCTGTATTCAGTAGTTAAGATGAGGCCATGCTACCTTGTATATGGACATGTTCTGCTGATCGCAACAAAAGCTTCTTTTGTAGTCCTAGTTTCATGTCTTTTTGAGAAAAGAAAGATATCAAGAGGCCAAAGCATGGGAACGGTTAGACTATGTGGTAAAATCTAAGATATTTTGGTGATGAATAATTGACAATGGTTAATTGTGATGATGAATAATCGGTAATTTTATTTAGCGTTGTTATGTGAGTTGTGTCGCGTGTGTGCTGATTGATGTTGGTCAAGTTGAGACGAATTTGTGTCGAAAAAATATTCTTTGATCTTTGCATGTGCAGGTTAGGCGTCGAGACGGTCATGATCGGTGACGAGGAAGACCGGAACTAGGAGGGGAAAATGTGAGGTCCAGACGGTCTAGAATGTCACGAGATGGTCGAGCTCACGCTGGAGCACATGAAGATCAAAGGTGGATGATAGGTGGAGAAGATACAGGAGGTACGGTCCTGAAGGCTTCGACACGTGATGAGTTGGAGAAGTTGGAATTTTGAAAAACCCATGCTAAGAAAGGTTTCGAATCCCTTATTTGTTAGAATTGGATTAGAACTCGTGGACTTAGATAAGCCCAGGTTTTGGGTCCTAGACTATAAATAGAAGTGGTGTTGGAGGCAAACCCTGTGGTTTTTAGGAGACACTAATTTCATGCTAGTGTTTAGAGGTGTTAAAGAAGAACACTTTATAACCATCATAATTTAGAAATAAAGTTTAGATGTACTGTGAAAAAAAGTACCGTGGATCACCAGCAGCGACGAGTTTTTTCCTTCCGCGGCTTGCGTCTTCGTTCTCTCGGTCGACGTGTGCCTTCGCTCAGCGCTTTGGAGGTGTGCGCCGTCTGACTGCAGGCGACAGCAGCAGCGCTCAACGAGGTCGCAGCGTCGGCTCCTATGTCCCTCCGTCCGCGTGCGACAACTGCAGCAGCGACACAAGTTTTTCATCGTCGGCGTCATCTCGTCTTTGGGTCGCATGCAACATCGTTCGCTTTGTTGACTTCCGGCACGCTCACGCACTTGGTAACCACGACATCCAAGAAAAAGCCAGCGCATGGTGCTCACGAAGCGTGCAGTGCTAGCTAATCCAAGCCGTTGCCGAGCCTTTGCGCGCGGAGCTCCGATGGAAATTGAGGTGTTGGCCAGGAGCCGTGACTTGTGTGCATGAGGTGAGAGGAAAAATAGATTAGAGAGATGATTAGTGAACTAATTAAACGTGGAGCGGCTGCATGAATGGTTGCTGCATGCATGGTATTTTTTACCATGAATTTGAGAGAGATTTAAGTCTCGCAGAATTGGAGCAATTGATCAGACGTCAGAATACATGCATACATGTTTTTTTTTCTTGTTCCTTTTGTGTTTTTTTTGTGTGCCTTTGCTATGTTTGCAGGTTAGAATTTTAGAAGGTAGAAAATTTGAGAAAAAGTTTTCGCTGTGCGCTGCAATCATTCATCCCTATCTGATTGCCATCGACGATCCTACAGGAACCATGACATGTATGAATTGCCTGCACTAAATATTTTGACTATGTCATTTGGAAACCTGAAAGATGACTCCAACAAACCGCTGACTATTGTTAATTGCTGTGTGCATGGCCTGTTTGACCCATAAAGAACAACAGCAGACACCAGTTCATTGAGATTTGGGAAGCCCAAAGCTGAGTCCAACTCAGCAGCAATGCTGAGGTGTAGTAGTATCTACTTATATGTAAAGCCGAGCTTAGGGGATATCAAGAGGCTACACATGACATGAGCATGACATGGCCAAGAAGTAGAACTGATCTGAATCTCTGAAACCAGACAGACCAAAACAGCACAGCAAGCATCATTTTGTTGTCAATGGTTGAATCATTTTGTTGTCCATGGTTGCAAGAATGCAAGTAGTGGTTGGCACTTGATCTGGGGGAATAATGCAATAATCCATCCATCCTGAGCACAAACAAACAGGCATCAGCACGAGGCCATGTGCGTGCCTGGGAGACTGGTTTAGTGCAAACAACATAATTATAACAACAATAGTTGGCTAAGTGAGCAGATAACGTGTATCCGCATATCCTAGCTTTCCATTCCAAGCTGCTCCCTCTCCCCGTACCGGATGCGTCTATGGGCCTATTTTTATGGCTACGATTTATAGTTTTTGACTGAAATTTTTAAATTTTAGTTGTTTGTGACAAGATTATAGAGAAAGATACTCGCTTACGGTTTTGGTTGGTACAGATGCTGGATTTTTAACACGTACTTTAATTAACTTATAGACTCTGTCTTAAAAAATACTCCGTTTAAAAGTTAAGCACTATAGTAAAAACCAAAAACCGTTTTTAAAACCATTAAGAACAGACTCTATACCTGTACGGTCACCCTCCTCCCATTCCGGTCCTATTCAGAACATGGGGATTTCGTAGAAATTATAAAACATCGACTATCAAAATAGATAAGAGATATAGTAATGATAATGTTCAATTAGAGTGAACTGCTCGACGACACTACAAAAGAGTTTGAAGCTGTAAAACAACATTGGTGTCTCACGTGAACTCGAAAATTGAAGTTTGTTCGTCTACCGTGTGTGCCTTCTCAAACTGAAAGGTTTCCAAACAAAAGAGACATGCCAAAATTAAAGCTAGCCCCAAAATACGATTCATGTTTATGACATCCCGTTCATGTTGTCCATATGTGTGCATATAAATTTCTGGATTAGTCTCATCTTGCTAACTTACCTTGAGAAGCACTTACATATAATCCTAGGAGTTCTAATGGTAGCACCCCCGGTTAACCGTTTTACGCGAAGCGAGGACGAAAGTGCAAGCAAGTTGCTACGTGTGCATGGCCTATCTAGAATGAGTTTAGGCCTAAACCGGTTTGGACCCTAAGGCGTTACAAATGGTATCAGAGCCGACTCTCGGTTATATGGACGCGTATGGGTCAGTGGCGCGGGCATATGGCGCATGGCGCATGTGGGCCCGGAGTGGACACACGGCATGGCATATGTGCTGGCACTGAACGTATGGACATGTGCCAAGAGTGGGATCCTTATCATTTGCCCCGGTGTGGGTATGTTGGTCCGACGAGGACGTCGGGTCCTTTGAGGGGGGTGTATGTGACACCTTGGCCCATGTTGACATATGTGTGTGTGCACATGAATTTCTGAATTAGTCCCACCTTGCTAGTTTATCTTGAGAAACACTTACATATAAGCCTAGGAGTTTCAATGGTAGCAACCCCGGTTAACCGTTTTACGCGAAGCGAGGATGAAAATGCAAGCAGATTGCTACGTATGTGTGATCTATCTAGAATAAATTTAGACCTAAATCGTTTTGTACACTGGGACGTTACAATGTTCCTCGGACAAAATAAACATGACAAACACGCACATTACTTGCATCGTGGGCTATGACTGTCATCCCGACGTCTTCTCAAGTCTCAATATCTTAATCCAAGGAAATGCAAGGATCACAAGAGGAAGTTGTCATATTTAGTTGCGTGATTACGCCAACACAGCATAACTCGCACGACTTTGGTTCGTAATCTGTAGAGGGACATGGTAAATGCTCTAAAGCAATGAAGCGAATTCACGGTGGTAAAATTGGAAGCACGTCTTCAGCCATTGCTGTTGCAGTGGAGCGTGCTACAATGCACTGCTAGTGGGTTAATTAGTACAGTAAAACGCTACACTAACGAATGCATCTTGTGCGTCCTCGTTTGATTTGACTTGTATGCCCTTTTATATGGTACATTACTGTGAAAGATATATATGTATGTATCCTGGCTGTGGAGGATGACCAATGTCAATTCATTTGTTATAACCACTTTACTATTCTCCTATTTTACTGTTTGGTCCTTAGCTACGACAATAAGTTTTAAGATCATGTACGGTAGTATAGACAATTGCTAACTATAATACTTTTTATGCCATTTATAGACGACACTAAAGTCAGCTTTTACAATAGGTTATCTTTTTTACATGTCTTTATAAACAGCTTCGTCATGACACAATATATCTTATTTCTCGTGTTACAGTTTACTATTATATGAGAGAACCTAATTATCTATGCTCCCTCTCTCTCCTCCACATCTCTCATATTCTATATGACAAGATTTACACATAGTTGACATCGCACCATTGTACTCCTTTCGTCTAAGTTTATATGACGTATTTTTGAACGATCTTATCAATAAATATATGTCGTGTTTTATATTTCAATGTAAAATTAGTGTAATGTTATCTATATACCACTAATAAATACATAGCTTTATTTATTATTTTCTATATGTATATATTATATATAGAGTTTAAAGTAATAATTAAAAATAATCTAGTTTTTTATTTTTTTAATTTATATAATAAAAAACATATCTTATGAATTTGGATGGAGCGAGGGCATATCCCAAGAGACCAAAACCCACCCAGCTCAGCAGATTAGCAACGCTAACAAGTCGACTCCATTTCGCCTCCCCATCTCCCCCCTTTCCCGTTAGTTTCCTCCTCGTCTTCCTCCTCGCATCTGATCCGAACAGACGCGACGCGAGGATGGCGGCGCCGCCGCCGGACGGGCAGGAGAAGGTGATCGCGGCGGCGCAGCACATCGTCAAGTCGCTAGCCAACTCCAAGAACGCCGCGGACGACATGATCCGCATCCTCTCCGGGTTCGACAACCGCCTCTCCCTCATGTCCGACCTATTCCCGCCTCCCCCGAACGCGGCCGCCGCGCCGGAATCCATACTGGAAGACGAGGCCTCCGCGGGAGAAGAGCGGGAGGAGCCCGACCCCGACGATGCGGCACGGGACGAGGAGAGGGACGCCGCGGTGGAGGAGGCGGTGCGGGTTTTGGAGCGGTGGGAGTCGCCGGCGGCGGGGGATAGGCTGGTGTTCGACTCGTCGGAGAACGCGGACGAGTACCTGGACGCGGCCGCCCGCCTCGTGGGCGCGCCCGGCGCGCGGGCGGAGGCGGCGCTGCAGGCCGCGATGGCGCGGCTCCACGAGGAGTTCCGCCACCTGCTGATCCGCGGGACGTCGCCACTCGCTGCCGAGGACCTGCACGCCTCCCTCCTCCGCCGGCTGTCGCTTACGGTACCATCCTTCTCATCCTCCGACCTAGATTGCCCCTCCTTCGCAAACCACGCCTGCGAGGGAGACGAGTCCGGCAGTGCGGGCGGCAGGACCTCGGTCTCCGACGACGAGATCTCGCCCTATCTCATCACTCAGGACACCGTCGACGCCCTCAAGGACATCGCGGACGTCATGCTGCGCGCAGGCTATGCGCCGGAGCTGTGCCAGGTCTACGGCGAGGTGCGCCGGGACACGCTTATGGAATGCCTCGCCGTGCTTGGGGTCGACAAGATGAGCCTGGAGGAGGTGCAGCGCGTGGAGTGGGGCGTCCTCGACGGCAAGATGAAGAAGTGGATCCAGGCGCTCAAGGTCGTCGTCCGGGGGCTTCTTGCTGAGGAGCGCCGCATCTGCAGCCAGATCCTTGCGACTGATGCCGATGCCGAGGAAGAGTGCTTCACTGAGGCGGCCAAGGGGTGTGTTCTGCAGCTGCTCAACTTTGGTGATGCCATTGCAATTGGGAAGAGATCATCGGAGAAGCTGTTCCGCATTCTTGGTATGTATGAGGCGCTAGCTGAGGTTCTGCCAGAGCTCGAGGGCTTATTCTCAGGTGAGGCAAGGGATTTCATCAAGGAAGAGGCAGAGGGGATCCTCCTGAGGCTTGGGGATGCAGTGCGTGGAACAGTTGCTGAATTTGCCAACGCGATACAGGGGGAGCCTTCTCGCAGGTCACTGCCCGGCGGGGAGATCCACCCACTCACGCGGTACGTCATGAACTATGTCCGACTGCTTGCAGATTACAGCCGCTCGCTGAATCATCTTCTTGATGACTGGGAGACGGAGCTGGAAAATGGGGGTGAGAATGCGAATATGACTCCATTGGGGCACTGTGTGCTCATACTGATTACACATCTACAGTCCAAGATTGAGGAGAAATCGAAACTGTATGAGGATGAGGCGCTGCAGAACATATTTTTGATGAACAATCTGTTGTACATTGTGCAGAAGGTGAAGGATTCAGAGCTAAAGACCTTGCTTGGGGATAACTGGATTCGTAAGCGCCGTGGTCAGATAAGGAGGTACTCTACAGGGTACCTCCGGTCCTCATGGACTAGGGTATTAGCTTGTCTGAGGGATGATGGGTTGCCACAGACAGTGGGTTCTTCGAGTGCACTCAAGGCTGCACTGAAGGAAAGGTTCAAGAACTTCAACTTGGCCTTTGAGGAGTTGTACAGGACACAGACAGCATGGCGGGTCGTGGATCCTCAGTTAAGAGAGGAGTTGAAGATTTCCATCTCAGAGAAGGTCCTTCCAGCATACCGTTCATTTGTTGGAAGGTTCCGAGGCCAGCTAGAGGGGGGAAGGAGTTCAGCAAAGTATGTAAAGTACAACCCTGAGGATTTGGAGAACCAGGTCTCAGATTTCTTTGAAGGGAGAAGGCTAAATGCTTGATCAATCAGTCATGTTTGATGGTCAAGGTGAGTGCTAACTTCCAGATTGTGCTTCCATATATAGGTCATATAGATTAATAGAAGGCTTTGCAGTCAAGGTTTTTTTTGTTAATTTGGTGGTTAAATTTTCAAGATCGTAATGGTGCCTTGCTTCAGATTAGCGTTTGGGATGGTATAATGCTACAAACCTACAGCAATTCAAAAACCCAACTATTGAGATGTTTACACTTTACAGAGATTGCATCCCCATATTACCTTGCCGGTCGTAAAAGCACAGAAGCCATTTATTCCAATCGTCTTACTACAGGAAGGCCACATATTTCTGCTAAACCCTGTACAATCCCTGTAGAACATCATGTTAATTAAGAACCACAGTTTAAGGTATATGGTGCAGTGGACTGACTTTCAGCTATTATATTGTCCTTGTTAGATGAATTATTAGCAAGTTAATAAAATTGCATTGTTGCTTGTCATGTTGTACTCAGAGAAATTTCTATGAGCATGATGAACAAGCTTATCAACCAGATCATTTGTATGTTTAGGGATGTTCATATCATTGATGGTGGTTACAAGTCCCTTGCAATTTTCATTGGTGCCACTGTACTGGGATCTTGACCAACCAACATCCTTTTGAGGATTCGAATATGGAGAAATCAGTTTTGCCTGAAGGAGCAGAAATGTTGTGAACTGCAAAGCTAGCAGAATTTGTGTGAAATGCAAAGCAACCTGAATTGAATACTTAGCTTGTCATCCTTGATTTTGTCAAGGTGAGTGCTGACTATATCGGGGCTTCCACATGGAACTTCGGACACCGCCGTGAGCTGTGTAACTGTAATTCATACATTTTAGCCTTCTTTTGTTGATTGTGACATCCGTGACTTTTGTTTGACTTCAAAAGTATGGTCGGTGCTTGACATTTTTATGTACAATCTATACCAGCAGTTATGTTCACTTTTACCTTGTTGCAGCCTTTTGTTTTCTTCAGTTTAGTTTGGTGCTGATAAAAAACTATAGTATTGTTGATGATCGAAAGTATAGTAACTTGTCAAGTAACCAAAGCTGCAACTTAAGGCATTGGTCCCATTGTCCTGTATTTGTCAATCTTTGATCATTAGGTAGTGTGGCAATTTCATGATGTCTTGTACTGTTTCTAATTGTTATGGCAATGAGACCAAAGAATGGGTAGTTTCTACCCTTCCTCTCTTGAGGATATGGAATTAAGAGCTAGAGGCCATCACTTGTGTGTGAGGGAGAGAGCTAGTGAGGAAGGGTGCTGCCCCCTCAATAGTTACAATAGGTGAAGATATATACGTACATCTTATTATGTGTATAATGGCACCTCTATAGGCTTACTTTAAGGCTCGCTAAGCTATCCTGACAGCCCAAGGGGTTGGGCACCCCCAATACTAATACTGTCTGTTTATCTAGCTGCTTTCATTTATTGTTGTGCTACAGTGCTATTTGATCTGATCTGTGATGTTGGCACTGTCTTTTATCGGCTAGTTTGATATGGCAGGGACCAATTTTTTTTTGTGTATATCGTTTATGTTGCATGGGCCAGGTCCTCCAGGAGATAGCATATGGAAAATGTATAATGTCTAAGGATTAACATGCCTATTCATAATTTCATATCTTGGCCGATGTATCGATATGAGGTAATTACATGTGATTAGGGAGAGATCTACAATCTAGACATTCTTTACATCCTTGTTTACCCTAGTGCGTAGCTTCTAAAATCATTTGAGGACGTACGCCCTAAGAAGAATAGACAGGTATTGTGATTCAGTAGGGTTTGGGATGTTCAGAACAAGGGAACCATGGCAAATGTGTCATCTGAAGTCTTAACTATTGAGGGCAAACAGATAAATGGTATGATAATATTATGTCAAATGATTGGCACTGTCTCGCATCATGCAATTGCACACCAATTTAGCTAGCAATCTCTCTGTAGTCCCTGGAAGTTGGAACATGAGAAACGGTGCCTGGAGATCCATGGCTACATTCCAGGTGTTTTTTTGAACCGGGTCAACTTAAAACATGAAAAACAACCACATTGTTCCACATGTGGAAGCATTATGTTAAAGCTAGGCTAGCTATGCAGAGGTGACAGAGAAGGAATCGCTAAGGAGTGAAAGGAATACTAGAAAATTGAAAGGAAAATACGCAAGGAATAGATAGAGAGAGAATGGCAAGAAGATTTTCTGGTTTTGGCTAGATCTTTTCAGACCCTGCTGTTTTGCGGTAGAGGGATGACACCGTTGAAGAAGTCCCCGAAGTAGCCAGGCGGCTCATACACCAACTTTGCGATGATGTCTCTGAGGGTGATCAATCCGTCCAGGTTCCCTTCCTCATCCACCACGTAGATCCTCTGCCTCTTCTCTGCATCCAGCCTCAAGATGATGTCCTTCACGGTGTCCTCCCTCCTGCATGTTATGATGCTCATCTGCCATTCGCCCGAGCTCTGCCTCGCATTTGCGATGAATTCTTTCGCCGTCAGCGTCCTGCAAGCAGTGAATTGTCAATCGTCTTCGCCTTTTTTTTTTTTTGCTTTGCGTGTAGTTCGAAACGTAATCTGACCTGTAGTCTCTGTTTGTCTCTGATGCTGTGAGGAGATACTTGACATCCTTGATCATTATGCTGCCAATGGCCTTGCCGTTGTCATCCACCACCGGTATGCCTCCGACCCCCCTCTTCCTCATCTGCCGGAAGGCCTTGAGCGCCGGCTCGTCCTCGCGAACCTGCGCACCAATCATCGTCGTCATCAAGGCGATGCGAAAGAGAAGAACCCGGGATTGATATGGCGGATTCAGTGAGACCTTGACGAGCCTGCTGGGCCTCATGATGGGCAGGCCGAGCTCGGCGAGCGTCTTGGTGCCCCAGTCCTCGAACCAGTGGAGGCCGACGCACTCGGAGAGCATGTGCACGACGGCGGCCTGCGTGATGATGTTGCTGATGGTGCCCTCACCGATGTCGACCACCGGCAGGCTCTTCATCCGGTACTTGGACAGCAGCAGTAGCATCGTCAGGAAGGTGTCGGAGCTCTGCAGCGCCAGGAACGGCGCCCACCGGAACGACCCGGAGATGTCCTTCACCCTGGTCTTCTTGAACAGGTCCGAGGAAGGCAGCGCGCCGAACGCCTCCGCGACCGCCCCCTCGGGCTCCTGCTCTTTGGCCGCGGCGGCGGCTTCCTCCAGGGTGACGGTGCCGAGCTTGGCCGCCATCTCGTCGGCGCCGATGGCGGCGGCGGCCTCGGACTGGTGGAGCAGCCAGACGGCGATGCCTGCGAACTCGACGATGCCGATGTAGCGGTCGATCCAGCTGGCGTCGTCAGGCGCGTCGACGTTGCGGACGGGGGCGCTGATGATGCGGTGCCTGGAGAGGATGTCAACGGCCTCGGCGAGGGTGGCGTCGGAGGGGACGTCGACAACCTGGCCAGAGTTGGGGAAGGTGTGCGGGAAGGAGCCAACGGGGATGGCGTCGAAGCAGCTGTTGAGCTTGTCGCCGCGGCTCAGCTGCGGCTGGTCCAGGCTGTCCCAGATGTCCTCCACCCGCATGCCGATCTCCGCCTCCGGGCTCCACCGCGCGCTCCCCAGCGGGCTCTCCTCCACCGCCGCCGCCTCATCCCGCTGCTCCTCCCTCGTCCGAACCTCACGCCTCGCCTGCATGGCTCCTCCTCTGTCTGCTCTCCTGTTCCCCTTTGCTTGCTTAACCTCTGCAGTTTCTTGTCTTGGCTTAATTCCGTTTGCTCTGGTCGCTTCTTCGGACAGAGAACTGTGGCGCGAGCGGATCTCAGATTTGTCCTCCCCAACGGCTTCGCGCCTGAATTCTCGCACGAGCTGACAAGTGGTTTGCAGCCCGGGCATTGAGCTCTGAGTTTTTTTCCTTTTTGGAAGGGAGTTATACTACGAGAGGCAGCCATGCAGCATGCACACATTTGGCGAGTGAAGAAGGGGAAAAAACTCTAAAAAAAGAATAAAGATTACGGTAGTAGCTTCTGTCCTCTTGCTAACTTTTTGTTTATAGATAAAAATACACTAACAGCGCTGTTAGCTTTTTAAGTAATTAAATTTAAAAATAAAAAAGGTTATATCATAAAAAATAAGAGAAAAAACTAATAAACAAAAAATTGAGAAGCCGACGTGCTGTAGAAACCACATGGCAGAAATAAAAGCTGTTTGAAACGGGTCTACATATGGGCAGCAGAAAGCCACGTATAATGAAGGAGCTTCGTTTGGGCCCAATACAAACGTTTCGGCTACCGTGCAACGTTGGCCCGCGGGATATTTTTTCCTCTAGCCCCTTTCGGAAGTCATCCCTGCGGGGCCCACACTACTAGTATACAGCCACTGACATGTGGGGACGATACGCACTAGGCCCACATGGCAGCGTCCTACTACAGCTGCGCGATCCCCCCTCTTCCTCAGTTCCTCCCTGCAACTACTACGCCCCCACGCCCACCTCCTCCACAAATCGAACAGAGAGAGAGAGAGGCCTAAAACCCTAACCCCGAATCTAATCGTATCGGATCCCGCCGCCGCAGAGCTGAAGCCCCCGCCGCCGCTGCCGCCATGGACATGGGAGCGATGAGTGACCCGGAGAGGCTTTTCTTCTTCGACCTCGCCTGCAAGAACGCCAAGGCCACCTACGAGCAGAGCCCCCTCGACGCCGACGTACGCCGCCGCCTCCTCCTCGTCTATCCCCCTTTTTACTTTCCGCTGGTTGCTTCTAATTGGATTGATGCGACGCGATCCGATCTGATGGTCTCTCTTCTCTCTCTCTCTCTCTGCGCGTGTTTGTGCATCGCAGAACCTGACGCGCTGGGGCGGCGCGCTGCTGGAGCTGTCGCAGATGCAGAACGGCGAGGCTAGCCTCAAGTGCCTGGAAGGTATACTGTGAGATTTTGACGCTTGCTTGTACAGATTAGATTTAGATTGCTTCCTCGTGTAGAAGTTGAAATAGATGCTTCGTAGGTGCAATTGCAACTGATATGCTCCTTTTCTTCGCCCCCCAAAAGTTTATTGAATCATGCTAATTGAATTGAGAGTGTACTTGAAAAATAAGTTCGACTTTAATTGTTAGAATATGCAGATGTATTGCGGTTTGTTTTCTAAGCACTGCAGTATTAGCAACCACACTCACAAAAATAAAAAGTTTCGGCCGGTAAGGCTACTGAAAGCGTGTGCTTTAGCCATTGGAAGATGGTAGCATCTGTTTTGCATACTTGAATGGATAGATGACAGCTTTTGCATATCGTGATGAAGTGTGTGGTTTTGTACCCAACATTCAGGAGACCTGTAGGTGCATTCTTGTATGCACGGTTCAGAGAACTGCTGTTTTTTCTGATTGTGGTTGGGTAAAGAGACCGGTTTAGGTAGTGAGACATTATAGTCCAAGTTATGCATAAGTTTGAACGGGTTTGCTTATCTGATGGTTTCTTTTTGGAGACATTTTCTTTGGGTGAAACAAGACTTACTGAGATTCATTGATTATTTTAAGAGTTTGCCAGAAAGCTACCCATTAGATATTTTTCGAGAATACACTACCCATCAGATATCAGAGTGGTTGATAGATGGAAATCTATACTGGCCACATTCCAATACCAGTCCAGTCTGTACTGGCTAAATCCAGAGACGTTTTGTGAAAATCAGCTGTCATCAATTAAACATCTTCAATTCTGTTTTAGAGTTTTTGGCAGAAATGGCCGTTTTTCATGCGGCATTAGCAAAAATAGCACCTCAGAGTGGTATTTGCAAAATGGCACTTCTGCCGCACATTGACCGTGCGGCACTCCGCCTCGGGCCAACACGTGGCTGACTGTGCGGCAAAAGTACCATTTTTGCAAATACCACTCCGAGGGTGCTATTTTTGCTAATGCCGCATTAAAAACAGCCATTTCTGCCAATGCTTCTTCTATTTTATTCCTAATGTATTTGGCTGGAAGCTGTTTGATTGCCTATAGTTTTTGGTTGATCCTTTGTTAAGGACTTAAGGTGAAGCGTTTTACTGCTATATTGTATATTTCAGCCTAGAGGTAGGATTATATGCAGGGTGCAGAATTGAGTACCTGGAAGTAATGGATCCCCCCTTTTACCCTGTTCAATGAAATCGGTAGTGTTACTATTTTGGTCTTTCAGAGAGTTTTTACATAGTGTTGTAGCATGCACATGAGGGGGCATTCCGTTGTACGTATCTTCGTAGACTTTTGTCAATTTGTAAAAGTCACCGAATGTGGTCAAAAGTGAAGTATGCTGACCCGGTGACTTTTCTTATAGATGCGGAATCCAAGCTGGAGGAAGCACTGAAAATTGATCCCAACAAAGCTGATGCACTCTGGTGCTTGGGAAATGCCCAGACCTCTCATGGATTCTTCACTTCAGACACTGTGAAGGCTAATGAGTTCTTTGAAAAGGCAACTGAGTGTTTCCAGAAAGCTGTTGATGTGGTATGCATAATATTCTAGAGTGCTTCTCTGCATGCAAACATATTAGCTCATGCGGCCTATGCATCACATGCGCTCCAGTCCACGCATAAGCCTCTGGAAGGATTTTGCAAAAGAAGTGTTTATACGCCGCACTTCTGTTCTACTGTTATCTTTGTGTGCCTCTTGTTTAGCTGGAAAGTAAGGTAGTCCTGTTTCTTGTAGGAACCATCAAATGATCTGTACAGGAAGTCGTTGGATTTGTCATCTAAGGTACCTTCTGTTTTCTCTTCATGTTTTGCAATCTTTCTTTGAGCTCTGTTAAGATATGAATATATGATGCAATCATTCAACCATACCCTGCAATTAAACGATGAAAGGTGCCTTCCTATCTGGGTTCAAGCTATGAATCAGGTTCCAGGAGTGTTTTTTTAACGTTGTACCAACTAACAGTACAAGTCCTGCTAATAGTAGGCTAAATTGGGAAAATTGGAATCCTTGCAGCTTAACTGTGAACCTTTTTTTTTCTGACAACATATTTTGCTATTATGCTCATGACATTTGGATGGGACTTGTAACATTTGCTTCAAATTATCTCAGGCACCAGAACTGCATTTGGAGATTCATAGGCAAATGGCATCTCAAGCTTCTCAAGCAGCATCGTCGACCTCAAATGCAAGGGTATTCTGTTTAGCATTATATAACTACTTTCTTGCTTGTCAGAATTACATGAGCACTGTTCTACTTCCTTTCACATTCTTTACTGACTGCTACAGAATCTTGCATGCTTCTTGTTCACAAGCATTCCTCAATTATTAATCAGTAACTTACTACTGACTACAGTCTACTCTTTAGATCTGTATGCAAGTCCCTTATTTTATTTCTATATATTGGCTTTGTTCTTATTTCTTAAATGAAAACAGAGGTTCTTGTCAATGTCGTGAAAAAAAGTGCAATGTTAACTAGGTTTGTGTCCACTTGCATGTGTAATCCCGAGATATTCTAGGCCCTTGTATATGCCAATTGAATATGCAGTATGAACAAAAAGAGGGGGACAAATGAAATTTATTTGGCATTAGGTCTGTATATGAGTTAAGCCCTTCATGTAACTCTTAGTGCTGCGGTGTCTGTGCACACATGTCTCCTCCTGTCCTGTACTCATCTCATGATAGTCATTTTCTAGAATTAGTCTCCAGGCTCTAACCTAACAATCTAACATTATCTATTGCAATTAATAGCCCATTCACTGGCATTTTTGCCGTTTAGTTCTCGAAACTTGAGTGTTTATTATTTGCTAGTATCAGAGTTCTAACATTCAGCCACTGTTTGATATACTAGCTGTTGATTATGTGTATTCTGCCAATATTATGGTGCACCACTTGTCATGGGAGTAGATTTTCTCATCCAAACTGTTAAGTGGCTTTGATTTTTGATGTTATGCTTTCATATGCCATATATTCTGTCTGATACCTTCCCCTACCTAATATGACAATATGGTGGTTTGCAGCAATCGAGGAAGAAGAAGGACAGTGACCTCTGGTATGATGTCTTTGGGTGGGTGATTCTTGGTGTTGGCATCGTTGCTTGGATTGGAATGGCGAAATCTCAGCCCCCTCCGCCAACTCCAAGGTGAGGTGGATCAACTTCGCAAGTGGCATGCCTATGTTAAGCGCCTCAGAGTTAGTTTAAGCACGGAGAGGAAATGGCGTTTCCATGTTACGGTTTGGTTAAAATTCCAATGCCTGTTTTCCTTTCCAGCCTTGATGAGGTTTCATCTCTTGTCATCAAAGTACACTGCTGGATACTTTGATACTTGTTTACCCCGGTATTGTTTTGATGTGAAAACCGTTTTGATCGTTTCGTCTCTGGTGTTTACATGATGCTGGGTGTTCTCGTATGGTGTTATTCTTAAAGTGGCATCGCTTCTTTCCTTCAGCATTCTTTCAGCAGGAATGCCACTAATAAATGTGAACGACTTTTGACATTATCTGAATCCCTTGCAAGATATCATGGAATCTGTCTGCCTGTTCAACAAACACTCTTGACGTGCTGTGTCTTCTTTCTTTCTTTCTTTCTTTCTTTCTTGAAGCGAAATGCGGTGCTGTGGGTAATATCGTTCTGTTTCATTTTTCTTTCTGCATAAAAATGTGTGCCATCATGTCATCTCTTCCGAAGTTTGTTGGAATCCTCATCAGAGGCAGACCCTGTTGGCACACATGTAGACCTGCCATCTTACCTGCACACCGAAAGCACTAACAAGATCTAGTACTAGACCTAACGTGCCGCGCAGCTACAGCCTACGGCTCCACCTTGATCGCAAATTTACTGGTCCTTGCTTGTCGGAATCGTCCGAATATTTCTCAGGCAACAAGGCCCCATTTCGAAACCGGGAATTTTTCAATAGGAATCGAGCTGTTTCCAAACAGGGATGCTGGTTAAAATGTCTGGACCTAAAAATCCATGGTGGAGCAGTTCTCAAGAATCAGATATGGTCCGGATTCTTTGTCCTGCAGTGGCGACTGACCATGACCGGCCACTGCTGATAGAATAGATTGGTTTGGAGGAACCACGCGTTGGGGGTGAAAGAAAAGTTGCCGGTCGGTCTCGTATCAGTCGCCGCACTGTTGATGCACGCAGGTCTCCGGACGGGAGGCTCGCATCGGCGCAGCACACGCGGCGCGACGAGCCGTGTGGTGTGAGGGCTCCAGAGACCAGAGCTCCGAATTGATTGCCGCATGTTACTAGCATCTAATGCATGTACTCCGTGCGTGCTGCGTAGCATGGCGCTGGTTCCTGGCAAATCAAGAAAAGCTCCCTGGCTTGGCTGGCCTGTCCATCCATCCAATCCATCATGGACGATGATCCCTTTCTCAAGCCTGCCTTCCTGGCCAATCAGGATGGTGTCAGTGTCACTGTTGCATCGGCAGCAGTAGTGGTAACTGCACGTACCGGTCTCCTAGGACCTAACTCATTTCATTCATTGACCATAATGCGTATGCATGCTGCTGGCCTCTCTTGAGGACAAGAATGCCTTGAAGGGGGAGGTGTAGCAGCTGACCCAACAGGGATGCTTCCTTCTCACGCCTGCGATTGCGACGAGCAGCAGCAGCAGCCGGACCATGGCAACGCATGGGGCCTCCTCCCGCCGTGCGGTGACATGGTCATGCCTCATGATCACCACCCTATGTCGGATCGATGAGTGCGTTGCAAGCAGCATGCAATTCCCTCAATCACACACGCTGACACACATGCAAAGACATGTGCTCTCTTCTGACCAGTAAGGAGAGTGTTGCCATTGGAGGATGGAGATCTATGTCCTCCGCCATTCAGTTCAAACGGCACAAGCTTAATTGTGAGCCAGCCATGGAAAATATCGACACTTGATATCGATCGATGAGAACAACTACAGATTAACTCGATCGGTGCCGTTTGTTCTAATGACAAAAGGTCTGTTCTTTTCATCCGAAGCTGATGACTTTTGGTTTTTGTTACAGTACCTAACTTTTAAATGGAGTATTTTCTCAAGACGGGGTCTACAAGTTAAACGATGTACACGTTGAAAGCTTAACATCTGTACCATCCAAAATCGCAAGTGAGTATTTCTCTCCATAATCTGTACCGTAAACAACCAAAATTCAAAAATTTCAACCAAAAACATAAGCCGCAACCGTTGCCAAACAGGCACAAAGTGGCGATATCACCATGGCTTCCATCGATCCACCACCGCACCAACAGAGACGCGAGGTTGTCAACACAATTGAATATATTGCTTTTTTCCAAGGATTTCTCAGGGCATGGTTCTTCGAGATGGTCCTTGCACCTGACGTAACGCTTGGGCAGCATTACACACCACACAAGATTTCGCATGCACTGACGCTCTCGGGTCCCCTTTCGGGAGCGACACTTCATTTCTCTGTGTTGACCCAAAAGTCAAGAACCAAATCACCAAGCCGGAACAACAGGACTCCAGACCTACAAAGGATTATGGGCGGAGTGTAGGTCGACAGCAACGCCGTTGTACCTGCATGAACCCTAATTCAAACATGATGGTGGCAGTCGCGACCATGGTGCAGTGCACCCGCACCAAAACCTCTGTAGCGTACGTGCAATACATGTACTAGTAGAGAGAGAGAGAGAGAGAGTGCATGCTGCATGCATGATGAACTGGTTAATAAGCTACACTAGACATGTTGAAGCAGATGTAGTGTAGCCAATCAAATCCAGTGAATAGTAATTTTCCCTTGTGATCATGGGAACATGCACCCTGCGCATAGTTGCTGCTGCCTGGCCCCCAGTCCATTTGATGACATGCCGGCCGGTCAGTCAGTGTTGTTCATCACTGTTGAGCCAATCGACAGAGCCAATGCATGTGCCCTATCATCATTTCATTTCCTTTCGTCTCATGAGATCGATGTGAGGCTAGGTAGGCTGTGAGACTTTTGGACCATCATTAGCATATTTCTTGTGTATTTTGCACTTGTAAGTAAGCAGTTAAGGCTTGTTGGTGGCCTGACCAGCATGGGGCGCCTTGCTCCCTTTGCCCACACCCAACAGCAGCAGCTCCCTCTCTCCCCCTTTTCCCCAGCTATCTGCATTGCTTTGGCTGAGATAGCAAGGAAGCTGATTAATTGGACAGCAACAGGTAGATGTTCTTGACTTGAGTTAATTGGGCCCCCCCTCCTCCTAGGAGTACATCTGTTAGGTGGTACAAAACTCAGGGTATCTTCTTTTCAGCTTTTAAAAACTATTTTAGCTTTCTACAGTAATTGGCTTTTAAGCAGGGGTGTCTTTCTAAAAGCAGGGTCTATAAATTGATTGTAGTACATACTGTAGCGACTTCGTTTATATCGACCAAAATCGCATGCGAGTTTATATTACTTTATATTCTCTCACACAAACAGTTTAAAATCCATAAACCGAAGATAAAAATAATAGGCCCTCAACCAACCCCTCGACCACTTTTGGACTTCATGCATGTCCTCTCCCTCACATGCACCATGCAGCCTGATCGAGCTAGCCCCCCATCTTAATTCTGGTACGTTGCCGTGCCAAAAACTTTGTGGAAACTTTAGCTTCTCATCAGTACTTGGATATGCTTTTAGAAAAAAAAACGACTAATGCACAAATCTCAAACCACTTAATTATAGTTTGCTAATGGTTCGAGATTGGTTATGTATGTTGATAACATTTTCTTGTTTTATGTCCTTCTTTCTACACAAGGATCAGTGCAACTCTCTCTCTCTCTCTTTTTCACCGTAGAGACCTACATATATTTTACAGTGTTTCAGCTTAAAGCCAACTGAAGCGTAAAGAAATCTCAAAATGGTAGTTTGTTTTTACTTCAAAAGTTGAAATGTCACGCTCCACCTATTTCCATAGCAATCCAGTTTCTCCTAGAAGAGCCTTAAGGCCCTGTTTATTTCAACTTAAACTTCTTGTTTCTAGCTTATTTTTCATTATTCATAAATTTTACGTCAAATAAGCCACCATCAGCTATAGTTATCAGAAACACTTACCCTTCTTCCTTCTTCCGAGTTGAAGGAGATTTACGTGTTTTTATCCACAATGAGAGTAGTTTCCGAAGACAAAACAAAAAACGAGTCAATTACCATCACAAAATCGCAGCGCAAATACTAGTCAAATTCACACACACAGACATATATCAACACGAAAACATCTGCTAGTGAGGGTGGTTTCGTGCGTTCTAATCCATCATCCTTGGGACGATCGTGCATGCTGCCAGTGCCATGCCCCCACATTCATGTGGTGCTCAGAGAGAGAAGACTGCCTGCCTGCCTCAAGCATCGCAAACAAGCAGCCGATGGATGCATGGATGGATGTGCGGTCGCTTTGCTAGCAGCTGGTGTGGTGCGGTGTGCAGCCTTTTGGGCACTCACACCTACTAATAACTGGTACCCAAGCAGCACGCGATTGATGTGGTTTGGTTTGGTAGCCAGCAGCAGCACTAGAGTTTTTACTAGTACTGCAACTTTTTAAAAAACATGCTATTTGATATAATTAAATTTAAAAATTAAAAATATAAAAATATGATCATAGACAACTGATAAGGAGAAACTACCGTGATTCATCTTTCATGGGTTGAGTTGAGCATGGCTAGCTAGGATGACAACGATAAGGAGAAACTACCGTGATTCACGAGTTGAGAGCACACACACATGCATGATCTTGCCATGCTCCACTGTCAAATGCATGGAGAGTTACTTAATTTGAAATATGTTAGGTCATTGTTAGTTACTCGCTCTATTTGAGGGGGAAAACCCCTTGTTATGTGCTCTTCTGAAGAAAATGAGCTACCACAAGTATTTTAGTTGATTTTTTCATGATCCTTTGGTTGGTCTTACTCTCTTACTAACAGCTCGGCGCCTCTTTGATTCGTATGATTCTAAAAACGCGGAAATAAGAAAAACACTAAAATGGAATAGAAATACATATGCAAAACAAGAGTATTAGAAAACACAGAAAAAAATATAAAATGGTGTGTTTGAAACACAGAAATCTTGCTAAGAAATCATTAAAATAGAATACTCTTACTAAACTTGTGCTCAAATTATGGTCACTTGGAGCTACATAGCTTGATTCGCCTCGGTCTTCGCAAAGGAAAGAAAAAAAGAGGTATGAGACAAGGGTTAGTTTCCTATGGAATTGGATGCATTGGAAAATATTACATAAGATTTGTACCATTTCAATCCTGCAAATCAAACAAACTATGTAGGAAAAACTCTTAAGGATTACAGTACTCAAAAATCCTTTGAAAATGTTTTGAATCAAAGAGATTAATGCCTTGTCCATATTAGCTTCTGCTTAGAGAAATCAAAAGTTAATACGAACACTCGGCTTCAAACCGGCTTTTTCACTCGTGTCGCTACCACATCACTTTGGGGATAAGACAGGGGTCACGAGTGCATCACGTACCCACTTTTCTTACTCCCGTCACGCGCATGTATCTCTATCACTTTTTCCACCGCTCGCCCCTCCTCCTAAAAGTTAATTCCTTCAGCTACTACTATTTATTTTCAGCCAAAATCATAAACACAATCAAAAGCTATCAACAAAATCCAATACAAATGCCCCCTAAGCTGCTAGGACCATTTCTTTCCTTCTTCATGGAGTAATTCTTTCTTTTTTGAAAAAATTATCCCTAATAAATGTAAGGTCCTTTTTCTCATGTACTAGCACTGTACAGGTAAACATAATAATGGGTGAGTTCTTTTGGCTGTGGTTTATAGCTTAAAATTTTGAATTCTAATTGTTCGCGAGAGGCAGTACGCAGAGGATAATACTCGCATGTGATTTTGACAGGTACAGCTGAACTCAGCCAAATAAATCGAGAGCAGTAGCAGTCAAGTAGTACTGAGGCAGTACTACAAACCTAGTGTCCTAGTCCTGCTCCATCCGTGTTGCCACAACCAAAGCAGCGTAAACAGATGGCTCCCTAATCAAAGGCAGAGATTAGCATTAATTCTAGCTCGCTACTTTCATCCCCCAATCTTTAAGCTCGCTGCAACAAGAATGCAGATCACGACATCTCCCAGGCTCACTCCAAGATTCAGAATGCTCTGCTTTCTTTTTCACCGTTAGGTCTATCCGGCCACTGGCAGGTGGTCCTGGCCGGCTCGGCTCCAAACCGAGTAAACGCCCACTCACACACTTTACAGCCTTGTGGCTTTGACAACACGCCTGTCGGTACACGCCGGAGAGGTCATCTCCTTCCATGAGATGGATCCATCGGCAGCATGGATGACAGACTACATGGCATTATCACCAGCACGTTCCGTAGAAAAAAGATCAATAATCAGACGATCACTGTGGAATAGGACGCACGGCGTGCCTGTGGATGATCGTTTCTATCAGACCGTTGATTTAGATTTCGGACCATCGATTGCGCATGTGCACCATCTGGGCGGTCAACATGGTCACAATGGTTTCATTCCGCGTTTTCTTTGGGGAACAAAAAGGAGAGAACCTGATCTTGACCGGCGGCTTTCCACTAATCAGCTCGTTTTTTTTTTAGTTTTCTTTCCAATTTCTTCTCTCATTCTCATCTTACGCACGTATCTCTCACTCACTTTTCTCACCGTCCATTCCTTCTTTTAAAAAACACTTCTTTCAATAATTACTATTTATTTTCAGTCAAAAGATATCTGTCACAGCCATTACACACTCCATGTCCATGATTTGGGGAGGGAAGGTTGGCTAATTTACGCCTAGACCGCGGCAGATCCTTGTCCCTCCGTGCACCTTATTAGGGTGCCACTGCCAGTGGCCCTAATAAGAAAGAGCACAAAATGGGGCCACACCCACACGTGAGAGTGGCTCATGACTTTTGAAAGCACAAGGCTTGATCCACACGCTTGCACGTGCGACGGCTAGAGGAGCAAGTAGCAACAACACCAGCACAAGAAGCTGCTCCTAGCTTAGTGGTAAGCGACAGTCACAACTCCACTTGGGAGAGAGAGTGCTGCTCGGTCTCTAGTGGGATGGAAATCCGGATAAAGAGAGAGAGAGAGAGAGAGAGAGAGAGAGAGAGAGAGAGAAAGCTAGGAGAGGATAATCGAATGGTTGCAATTGCTTTTTTCCTTCTCACAAATGCCTTATCTCTTTGCTGCACCCAATAATCCTTTTTTTGTGACGACATACAGTAGCTTTTTACTACCGCTGCTTTCCTTTTTTTGGCCTTTTGCTCTACCCATTGTGTCATGCTGAATCGAATCTGAAATATGACCCATTTTTTACACACTTGATCCTTTCAGCTCTTTCTCAAGCTTCTTTCTTTTTACCGGTTTTCTTTTGACAATCTTCTTCTTTTTTTGGTTTCAAGGGAGACTGTGTAGTGGGCATGTGCATTGGGAGATGATGCTTTCCTGTCCTCTTTTCAGCCTTGGATTCCTCCCACTAGTATTTGTCTCTGTACTCATACCCCTAATTTCCTGCCCTTATCTTTGGTTTTCTTCTCTTTTTTTCCTTTGTGAAATTAGCCTTTTCATTTCATATTAAATGGCGTGAAAGTAGCAGTAACATAAAGGATTCAGTTACGTGATGATTACTAAAATCAACACATCAGAGAACCAAGCCTTACTTAGGTGACTAGCAGAGGTGACTGTATCCCTAGTTCATCAGAGTTCAAACTCCAGATTTGGTCATGCGTCTCATTTATGATGATTTTCTTTTAGTGGAAGACAACGTGCCTATCACAAACAAGATGTCGGTGGTTACTTTATCATTTCTTCATCAAGCTCCGCTCGTCCAGTCTTCTGTAGGTGTGGTATGTATGAGTGCGTATATATAAATACCTATGTATTGTATTTGGTGTGTTCATAAAAAAAACCCCGATTTGTCATTTCTTCGTCAAGCTTCGCTCGTCCAGTCTTTCATAGACGTCATATGTGTGAGTGCGTATATATAGACTTCTATGTATTGTATTTGGCGTGTTCATAAAAAAATAAAATCAACACATCAGCAGCTAAAATCAGATAAATTTACCAACAATCTCACGCCGGTTCATAATTGCCACAAAACTGCAAGAGAAACTGCCGCTCTTGACAATAATGATTACTGTTAGATTGCTGTTGTTTTTCTCTTCCCCCTTTGGACCCGGTTCAGCAAGTCAGTCAGTGCCCAACTTAATCGCGACGCAAAGGTAACTTATTTAGGGGGGCAAGTGCACTTGCTAAAGGGAAACTAAAGTAAAGCTACCTTAATTTCTCCCTTGTAGGAACAGTGAAAAAGGCTATAAAATCAAACTGAAATGTCCGGAATTAATGCGTATCACGCCTTCTCGTGCTGCTTCGGCCCTATTGGCTATTTGGCAGGCCACAAGCCGTTCGGCTTTTAATAGCCGATATAGTACCTAATTTTTAAATAGAGTATTTTCTTAAGATAGGGTCTACAAGTTAAACATAGTACACATTAAAAGCTTAATATCTGTACCAGCTAAAATCACAAGTGTGTATCGATCTCTCCGTAATCTGTACCGTAAACAGTCAAAATTCAAAAATTTAAACCAAAAATCATAAGCCGCAGCTAAAAAGAACAGATCCTTCGTGTGGACTCTGACGAAAAAAGAAAAGAAAAACAGCGCGCGTGCGGCGCTCTCTTTTTCTCTAGCTTTCCTGTGAATCCGTGATGTCTCACAAACGCACACAAGTAAAATTTGTCTCGGAAAAAGATGGCGTCTTTTTTTTCGCGTCGCTGCTCGTGCTTAATCGTGTTCTTTCCGTGAGGCTGCCCTTTCAGACTAGGAATTAAGCGGCCCGGCGAATCTTCAGAGTACGCAGGATAACCCGGTGGGTAAGTTTACGACGATGATTTGGACGGATAGCTCGTACGTGCTGCGCTCCTGGAGTGCCGCATGTCTGTGTCATGTTTCGGGGCAGTCGCGCTATTCTGAATTTCCGGTGTGACTAGGCTAGGTTAGGTTAGATCTGTAAAATCTAGAAATATTGGCTCAATTCAAGTTTTTTTTTGTTTTTGCCTTATGGTTTATGGCTGTGCTTTATAATTTTTAAGTTGTTCGTGATAGAGAATATAGAGTAACAGAAATTCGCGTATAGTTTTGGCCGATATAAATGAAGTCGTTACAGAATGTACTATAATCAGTTTGTAGATTCAGCCTTGAAGAGCGCTCCATTTAAAAGATAGCTACCGTAAAAAACCTGAAAAGAAATTTTTGGAATAAAAAAAAAGAGATATGCCAAACACACCTCGAAATCTCGAATCAATACGCCCTGACGATTCGGGACGTTTAGAAACCTAAAAAATAGTAGAGATTTTTTAGAAATTTTATAAGCTACAGTTCAACTATCGTATAAATCATGAAAATTTTGCATTAACTATGAATTAGCTATAATTTTTAGCCAAAATTCATAAACCACCCTTGTCCTAAAAATTAAATCAAGAGGAGTGCTTCCACCTAGGTCGGGAGTCACTACTGGGAAGCGAGAAGAGCACCTCTCTCTAGTACTAGTTCATAGTACCACACCAGGACGTGCTCATAATTAACATGCAAGCTCTCAGAATCAGCGAGCAAAGTACTCCATTATTATGCTTCAACATACTCCTACTATACTTAGCATTTCAGATAGGCAAACAGTCAAATTATAAGGAGTTTATTTCAGATCACCTTTATCTAAATGACTCACCTTTGCACATTAACTTCATTATACGCAAACATTCGCAGTAATCCAGTAAGGGTCTTAGCATCATGCAGTCCTTCAGATTGCCGTCACTCCCAGATCGCCCTCATAAATACCCGTCGGTTGTTCAACGAACTCCCTCCATGCCTGCATCCAATCCAATATACACTCCGTTTCTCCCTGCACTGCCATGGCGATCCATCCATCCGGTACAGCAAATAAACTCCACGATAATGCAACGGCGTATGCATCTCCGTCTGCATCTGCAAGAAGGAAACAATGTATGCCAGTACTTGCGCTGGTATTGTACAGTTGCCGACGCCACCATAGGATTCCCAAGCTCTATAGTAAATAGTAGTAATAGATCGATCAGCTCAAATCAGTCGGCCACGCACGCTGCGACTGCGAGCTTTTACCTGCAAGTGCACAGCAATCAGAGGAGAGAATAAAAAAAGGAGAGAGGAGAGACGGTCAAAAGCAGAGAGAGGAAGAAGGAAAGGGGAAGGAGCATGAGCATAATAGTTTCTTTTCAGCTTTATTCCGCTGCACTGCTTCTTGTTCGGCCTTGGCTCCTTTTTTTCTTTCAGCTTTGTAAAGGTCGCATTGCACGAATGAAGATCACGTTAGCCTACAGAGTACAGATTGGTAGCAGTACTAGTTCCCGTTTGTTTTCAATGAGAGAAAGAGAATGGGGAAATTTGTTTCTTTTTTATTCCATCAGTACTCACTAGGAATTATGATTAAATTCGCCTTGATGGCGTTATTCCATCAGTACTTGAGCAAAGAAATAGCAGTATTATTTGTTTTTTTGGGCTATAAATTCTATAAATTCGCCTTGATGGCCTGAACTGTCTGCAGCAGGCAAGTGGAAACAAAGCCAATGAGCAAAGAAATCAAAGCAGACGCTATTGAGTGGGTTTTTTGGTTGTCTTACGACTTTTGGTTTTTAAATTTTGGTTATTCACGAGAGAGTATGAAGAGAGACACTTACATATGATTTTGATTGATATAGTTGAAGTCGATCTAGTGTGTATTACAATCAACTTGTAGATTCTATCTAAAAATATACTGTTTAAAAACTAGTTATTATAGTAAAATACAAAAGCTAAAAAGACGAGCCCAGCCAATAATATAGTCCATGGATAGTTGGAAGACCCTACGTGAGTGCTCTTGGTCAAACGTCTGAACATGTTGTAGAGAATCAATTTGTCCATTGTCTGCTGCTCCTCCCAGCTTTCCGTATTGCTCTCTCATGTGAGACCTGATTCCTCCATTGCAAAAAACCATTGATATGGAAACTAGTGATCCCTCTGTTCAAGAATATATTACATTTTTATATCTTGACACGGTTCTTAACATTTAACTTTAGCTGCTTATTTTTAAATGAATATGTTAGTAAAAAAATTATGAAATAATATTACGAAATATTTCTCACGACATCGTTCCACTTAACCAATTTACATAATCTATTATATATATCACTAATCAAAACTAGAGAAGTACGAAACTGCAGTACGGTATGCATGACCAACTCTTGCCCATGTAAATACAAGAAGCTTCGGTAGCCTAACAAATGCTTCTACATGCAGCTCAAACTTGCGATTGGGAGGTGCATATGATAATCATAACACTACGTGGTATGAACAAGCGATAATTACTGGAAAACTAGATGGCAAACAGCACACACTTCTCAAGAGATGCTGTCCCTTGATAGGCATTGACCATCAAAGCAAAATTATCGAGTGGTATCAGGCGTTAATTAATTTGTCCCTTGAGGGCTCTTGACTCGAAGCTACATCATGTTACTAAAACAAAAAATTAAACAACATACTGTCAACTAACGTATCAACCAGTGTTTTTTTTTTTGTTGAACGGAGTATCAATCAGTTTTTTTTATTTTTTGAACGAGCATATATCAATCAGTTTTGCTTGCCCAATTGGAAATTTCGTGAGCAGTTTTAAACACCTGAGTAGCCGGATGCATGATATTCACACACTTTGTTAATTAAAACAGCGCCACTGTCGCACGATTGCTACGTGCTTAATCGCTGGACGCCGCAGAGCGCGGCCAGCCACGGCGACAATAGCATGCATCCATGGCCGTGATCCATCATGGAAGGAGCATACATATTCAGTAGGCTTTTAATTTCAGCGGACGACGTACATAATTTTAGATTTGTGAAGTCGTTTGAAAAATCTATTTTAAAAAATCATCTTATTTATATTAATTTTTGAGAAAGCCAAAAGGAAAATAACCAAAAGAACCAAGTCCATCCACCGGTTGGCCCTTGTTTGGGTCGCTGCCCCCACCGAAACGACAAAAACTTCGAGCCCTTGCCAAGATCGGATCTAGGTTTTGTCAGTCCAGGCCGGCTTTCGCTTCAATCAAATTTATTATACCGATTTGTAATCAGATGTTTTGTTGCTTACTATTCTGATGTCAGTGACTCCACGTTACTATAGGTTCCTTTGGGATGTCCGAGTCGTGAAAATACCGTGCGCGTCGCGTTGCATATTCTTTCGCTCTTCCGAGGCCGACACGAGAGGGGAAGGGAGCGTGCTAGCACTAGTTCATGATGCATCGTTATTCATTTGTTGTGGTCAGGATTCCTAGTTTCACAATTTACACCCGAATTTCTCCTATTTTCTCGGTTGTACTCCAGTAATCCAGTTGTATAACGTATCAGTCCTAGGATACTCCTATCTGCAGTTATAGCCTATAGCGTATTCGAGCGAAAAGAAGAAGAAAAAAAAGGAGGAGGCCATCATCTTGTGTTCTTTCCATGACCTAGGAAACAGAAAAAAAACAAAAAGGTTGCGACTTTAGCAGTAGCCTACGTGGCTACCACCTCCTCAAGTCCGACATGACCATTGGAGAAGAAAAACACCTCAAGTCCAGCCAGAAAGAAACCTCCAACTTGTCTCACCATTAGAGAAGAAAAAAAGTTTTCGTTTTTGGTTTCTTCGAAAATCGAAATAAACGGAAAGGTTTTTTAAAATCGCCAAACGGCTATCCAAGTCCAAAAATATATACGCCATCTGCTGATATATCAAAAAATATAAACGGAATTCATTAACCGCAACAAAATACCATTGATCATAGCCCAAAAGAACATGCCGAAACATGGGCGCATCACAACACAGAACAACACGGCTTCTCATTGCTGCCGCTAATGGGTTTGTTCTTTTTTGCTTGGTTTATGGCTTTTAGGCTGTTCGTGAGAGAGAGTATAGATTAACAGAAACCATGTGCGGTTTTGGCTGATATAAATAAATTCGTTACAGTGTACTATAATAAATTTGTAAATCTCACCGTAAAAAGATATTCTGGTTAAAAATTAGTTAGTATAGAAAAGTCCAAAACAGCTTTTAGAAAGAAAAAAAGAGGCCCAATTAAGAGTTAACCTCTCTGATTAACACGAAACAAAGCCAAGCCGTCCAATCCATTCAAGCAGACAAAACAGCCGAACTGCCTTCTACGTACCTCCACAGCGTCCATCCAAAACATCTGAACACAGGACGACAAAAACGCTCTAGCAGCCTAGGCACAGGTGAGTAGGAGAAAGTTTCAACTCTAAAACTTGATTAGAATAGGACAATTTTACGAGATTTCTTTTAAAAAAAGCGCGACTAGAGAGTATGCCTAGAATATCTCCTCTTCCTAAGTTTTTGGTACTTCTAGTATAATTTAAATCTATATTTACAATAATAGTCATAGTCACATAACAATTACAAAAATATCATTTTTATTATACGGTGACTAAGTGGCGCTATATAGAGACACTTGGTCAACACTTGACCATGCGGTATAATTTAAATCTATATTTACAATAATAGTCATAGTCACGTAACAATTACAAAAATATCATTTTTGTTATACGGTGACTAAGTGGCGCGCCACACTTGACCATGAACGTGCGGTCCCGTCGCCTCGTGCCTGCCGCCTAGCCATCAGACGTAATTACCTATCTTAATTAGTAGTTTATATTTACTGATTTTGTGAATTTTTAAATATAGCAAATGAGCTTAAACAATTACAAAATTTTATGTACAACCTCCTGACACAACGTACTTAATTTTGTAATTTTTTTTATAATTTTACCCACTCCGAATATTGCTCAAAAATTCATACGATTATGTTGTTTGTAGGAGTTGTTACATATAGCAAACAAGGAAAAAATTATGAAATTTTATGTGTAGTCTCCTGACACGGTCAACCTAATTGTCTAATTTTTTCTGTGAATTGTATCCATTATGAAATTTTCTCGAGGAGGGCTGGCGTGCCCGGGTAATACGCGTATCAAATCTTGTTTGCAGGTTGTTTTTTCATTAATGGTAATACATAATAATATTATTATTTGATTGATCCGATAAAAATAATCATGGAGGATAAAGAACAATTTTTGTATGTAATACATGTAGCAAATTTTATTTGCAGGTTGCTTTTTTAGAAATAAAAGGGCAGACAAGGTAGGTTGGTCATTTTATGAATTTTCGTAGATTTTCAATGGTATGAAATAATATTTATTTTGTGATCGTCGTATATTGTTGTACCACGATAAATTTGTGAAGAATTTTGCACAAATGATTGAGGTGGCAATGATTGTAAGTACGAAGGTAATTGATAGTGTGATGCAATAGGGAATTCATACACGGAGAAGAGCTTTGGATAAATGGTATAACAATAACAAGAGAACTTGCTAGTGCATGCCATACAAGAGAACTGGTTCGAGAATATACTGTAACCCGTCGTTATCGGCTGCCGGTAACGGGGTATGTCCCAACGCCGATCGGGATAGTCTCAGGCGTAGTTATCGTAATCTCAGTAACGTATTCCTAAGCTTAACCGGTCTTTGGACTTGAATTTCATAATTTTTTCGAGCTCGTTTGCTATATATAACAACTCTTGCAAATAAGTATAATCGTATAAATTTTCAAGTAACATTTAGAGCGGATAAAATTATAAAAATTACATAATCAAGTACGTTGTTGTGTAGATAGGCTGCGCAAAAAAGTTCATAATTTTTTGAGCTTATTTGCTATATTTAAAGAATCACATAAGAAGTAAATATAAATTACTAATTAAGGCGAGTAATTCAGTCGGCTTAGTTACCTGCCATCGGATGGCTGGACAACTGGCGTGAGGCCGCATGGTGGCCGGGCGACAGGCCACTGCCGCTCGATCACTATGCGATAAAAATGATATTTTGTAATTGTTGTATAACTATAAATATAGATTCAAAACATGTCAAAAGTGCTCAAAAACTGGATCTACCCTAGTAGAGTACGTACATCTAACAATACGACGCCGAAACGGCAGAAAAAAAAACGCAGAAACGCTTCCTCCTTATCCTGCCCCTTCCCTTCGATACACCCGGTCCACGTGCAACCGCTGTGGATCGAGACTACAATACTACCCGCTGGGTTGGGAATTCCGCCACTGCCTCAATTGGCCTCGCCGCCGGCGAGGACCCACCGGTCCATGGGCACGCACTGCGCCTTGTGCGCGCGCTTCCAGTCGAGTGCCTGGCACGCGCGGGAGCAGTAGTTGGCCGCGCCGCAAACGGAACACCGCCGGAACTCGTGCCGCCGCGTCTCCCTCCGCCCGCACCGCACGTGGGAGCACAGACGGAGCTCGCCGCCGTCGCTCTCGCCGGTGGATGTCTCAGCGCCGAGCTTCTTGGCGGCCGCCTGCCCGCCGCGCGACGCCCACCAGCCCACCATGAAGAGGTTCGCCGGGTGGGGCTCCGCCTCCGGGAGGCTCCACCCGAAGTCCGAGAGGAGCGGGCAGCAGCCCCCGCTGCCTGGGGAGCGCGGCGAAGGGGTGGTGGGAGGCGGCGGCGGCGAGCGCGAGGGAGAGCTCGCGGGCGTTGGCGGCGACGAGGAGGCGGCGGCCTCGGCGGGGTCACGGCGCACGCCGTAGCCGTCCTGGAGGCAGTGCCCGAGCTCGCGGAGCGCGTCGACGTGGCCCAGCGCCCCGGCGCGCGCGCACAGCGCCGCCCCGGCGCGCAGGTCGCGATCCGACTTGGCGCCCCCGCTCCCGTTGAACTGGATGACCGCCAGCGAGTACAGCGCCGCCGCGTGCCCGCCCACCGCCGCCCTCGCCAGCAGCGCCGCGCCGCCGCTCCGGCTACCCAGGCAATAGAACCGGATCTGCACAAAGACAGCGCAAACACCCATCAGCACTTCATCTCACCATGCATGTCTAGCAATCAACCCACCCAGCTTGTATAAGCTGTCTAGGGTTATTGGACGCTCCGTACGTACCATGCCGAGAACGTAGCAGGCCTCGAGGTTGCCGGCGTCGGCGCAACGCTTCAAGAACTGCTGCGCCGGCTCCGACCACGCCGCCGCCTTTACGGCCAGCGACGCCGGCGAGGCCTTGGCGAACACCATGTTATGCTGCCCGAGCCCGTTCAGCCTCTTGCACCTGCAACGCCAAAAGATAAGACGACGTTTTCAGTGGCCATCCTTCGCTACTACGCTTTATCCCCATCCCACCCCAAACCTTCCGCAAATTGCAAAACAATCCCTGTTGTACGCATTCTGATGAACTCGCGAGGGGACCTTTGCAATTCGAAGAAAGACGAGGTGTTTTTGGGCAAGAGGGCTGACGAATAAGCAAGTGGGGGCGCGGGCGTACGTGAGGTGGACGGAGAGGAGGTCCGACGGGGAGGAGGCGGAGGCGGCGAGCTTGGTGAGGATGGAGAGGACGAGGTCGTCGGGGAGCTCATCTAGGTAGTCCGGTCCCCCGGCCTGCCGCTTCCTTCGCCTGCCGCCGGGGCACTCGCCGGCGGCGGTGGACTGCGCCAACGACCTCTTCCTCTTCTGCCCCACCACCGCCGTCTCGCCGCCGTTGGGATAGAGGGACCCGGTCCTCGTCCTCATGCCTCCCTCCGCGCGAGCCGTCCCAGGCTGGTCTCCGGAGACGAAAGGGAAACGGCGGGGCGGAACGGCCGGACGCGCGCGACGGGGAGGGGCGGTGCGGTGCGGTGCTGGTAATGGTGGAAAAGGAGTGAGAGGAGGGCTTTTATACACGAGAGGCGCGTATCAGCCGTACCGTGAGGCGAGCCGTGGGTGGGTGGGCCCCGATGTCAGACGGATCTCGGTTTGATTGGATTTTACTTTTTATCTCCTCCCCTTCGTGCCAGTACTCAAGGGGCTGGGCAAGGTCGCAGCAGGCCAGGCCATGAATGCAATGCAATGCCGCTGCAGAGACTTTCAAAAGCCAGCCTTTTCCAAGTGAAAACCTGGAAAAAATAAGGACAGTTTCACTTTCCGTATTGGCACCGTATGCTTTTACGTTTGCAGTCCGGATGGGGTAAATAATTATACTCGTACGTAAAGCCGGATACTGTAAATATAGCGAATCAAAGTTACTTTTGGTGTTGTTTCATATCGTATTTATAAAAATCGCAGTATGACAATCTATATTGATTAAAATATCGTTTTTAACATGCGAGGCCGGACGGCAGTGCCCACAAGACGACGCGTGGCGCTGTCGCCCGGCGACCGGATGACAGGCAACCTGTCGCCTAGGGAACAGGTGGCAGGCAAGCCTGCCTGCCAGCCACCAAGCGACAGTAACCGGCCTAATTACCTGTCCAATTTTTTATGTTTAGTGTTCGTTTGAAATTTCAAATATATCAAATGAACTCAAAAAATTACGAAAATTTATGTACAGCCTCCCGGCACAACGTTCATCGTAGTGTACTTTTTGGAGAATTTTATCCATGGTGAATGTTGCTAAAATATTTATACAATTTTGATATTATTATGAGTTTTTTACATATAGCAATCGAGCTCCAAAAATTACGAAATTTTATGTGAAGCCTCCCAATATAGTAATAATTATTGTGTAATGTTTTGGAAATTTTATGCGATCCGAATTAGCCACGTTTATTCGAATTAACTTAACCATGAATTTAACGATCGTAACACTTATTTTGAAGTGACATGTGTCCGGCAATCGTGGTATATATTATTTGCGGCTATCTGTTTCGCACAATTGTCACTCTCTCTATATGTGCCCCTCTTGCGCGCTCTCTCGTTCACACATTTGTCATTCTTACAATGTCGTCCCCCCTTACCCGAAGCGCTGGTAGTGACAATGAATTCTTTCGCTCGGGCATAAATATGCACCTCTGGTGAGTGCGTAGCTCATTAGATCGACAAGGCAGTGTCCTAGTCGCTCATCGCAGAAGGTCGTTGTCGCGGTCGTTGCTCAATGGTTTGAGAAGCTAGTGCGTAGCTCAAAATTGGTAGTGCGATTTTTTTCTCTGCAAAGACAGGTAATTTTTTATCGTATTCTTTCATCGTTATTCCCGTAATCATAGTCAATTAGTGTTATTTAGTTAGACGTGGTTAATGTAGTTTGTATTACGAAATAAGTATGTCATAGTAATTTAGACATAGTTTGTACTATTATTGTGTACATATGGTACCCATAATTTGTTAGTTCGGGGTAAGTAATGAGTTAGTGCTAATAACGACGGTAATGAATGGCTAGTCTTTTTTCGGACAAATAATCAAATTATTGGTAAGTAGTGAAGTATTCACGCACACATGTAATCACTGACTTGTAGTATGTTGCTGTCATTATGCATATTCGCAGCAATATTCCGTCTGTCCCATTTGTTGCAAGGTATTATCAAAACTAATAGTGCGTACCTAAATATTTGGAGAAGGCGGTGCATAAGTCATTGAGGACTGTAAGATTGAGGAGGCTGACTAGAGGGGGTGAATACGCGGTCTAAAAATTCTCTTCAAATTATTAATATCAATTCAAGAAAACAATGCGAAGCTAAATTCAAGTTGGTCCAGTACAAATAGCGTCTAAATCAAACAAGTTCGCCTAAGTGCACTATAATTCTGGTCTAGGTCAAGGTTTGCAATCCTAGTAAGACAAGCAATCAATTTAATTCTACGAATGTAAATTGGTTGAATATAAATTGAGCACAAGAAAACAAACCACAATCGACACATTCTTTTTTATCGTGGTGTTCAGGGACTTGCCGGTCTCCCCTAGTCTACGTTGAGGTAAGCCCGAACTAATTGGACATGCTCCACGAATTAAGCATTTCACCTCAATTCCACTAGCGGTAGCTCTTTTCCGCTCCGGGTTGGTGAGCTCCAACATTCACGCTTCACCGGGTCTTCTCACAATCTTCTTTGAGAAGATCACCGCGCACGACGCCTTCAACGCCGTCTAGGAGTCGGCAAACTTCAAGAGTAACAAGTCAAGTCTCTCTCTTGACTCTCACCATGTGTAACGAATGCACTAGATTAGTTTGGACACCAAGTCCACCTCTAAATGCAACACATGCACTAGAACATCTCTCCCTTCTCACAAAGTGTAACACATGCACAATTGAGTGGAAAGTCTCACACTAGCTCAAGAACACATGAATGAGTAAAGCAACTACATCTCCAACCGGCCACAAGGGGGTATTTATACCCTACACAAGAAAACTAACCGTTGGAATCAAATCCCAAAAAATCAGGGAAATCGGAAGTACCGCCGGCCAGAGGCCGGTACTTCTGCATAGCTCAAAATAACCGTTGCGGAGAAAACCCCGGTCAGACCGCCCACATAGGACCGGTCAGACGCCCACACAGGACTGGTCAGACAGCTGGGTCCGATCAGACCGCAACACATACCGATCAGACCGCTTCTCAAAAAAATCTGCGGAGTCACTCTCTGGAAAAAAAGTTCCGCGCGAAGGAACGGTAGTTTCGCGAGCCGGTCAGACCGCCTTCAGCACGCCGGTCGGTCCGCCGGGACAATGCCGGTCTGACCGCCGTCCTCAGGTCGGTCTGACCGCCAGGTCCGATAGTATCACTCACATAGAGCCGATACTTCCGATCTCTGGTAGTACCGCTACGCACACAACGGTAGTTTCAATTTTCTTGAGAATTGCAGATATATCAACAGATTTTGCAAAACATATTTGCAAACTACAATATCATACACACAAGAATCAAAAATGATTTTCAACAAGTTGCAAAACACATTTGCACACTTTTGAAATCATAACACAAAGAAATAGTACATAGACTTCTCACATTTGCAAACCCAAGTCTCATGTTACAAGGTTTATATATATAAGCTTCAACCATTTGCAAAACACATTTGCAAATATAAGTCTCATATCACAAAGAATAGAAACATGGATTTCAAGCACATGCAAAACACATTCGCAATGCATAGTCTTATGTTACAAGAATTCAACACATGAGCTTCAACTATTTGTAAAATATATTCGCAAATATAAGCCTCATGTCAAGATGAGTTAGACGAGGTGAGATTGAGCTATCAACACATGATGAGACTCAAACTACTAGACATGACCCCTCTTTTGAATCTAAGGAATGCATTAGTATATGAGAAAATATGATTTCAAACGCATACCTCATTGAATTCACCTTTCCATCCAAATGAGACTAAGCATATATAAACTTAAACAAACATATTAGTCTCATATATATATTTTCATTATCACCAACACATTATAAAAGTATTTGTCATTAACACTAAAACCTTATAATAGTGTTTGTAAAATTTCATAATGGTATTTATCATTAACACCAAAATCAACTAAAATGAAGCTTGATCTTTCAATCTCCCCTTTTTGGTGATTGATGACAAATTCATTTATGATAATAGCACCTGGGTGAAAATGATATTTTATCAATACGGTTGCTATATTGCTATTTTTTGTAAATACGGTGTGAAACAGTGCCAAAAGTGGCTTTGATTCTAAATATAGCCGGGGTAAATAATTATACTCGTTCTAGACAGCTTTTACTGATTTTTTAAATTGTGGTTGTTGGCTTTCATCTAAAATAGGGCATTGTAGCGGATGTTAATTTTTGACTGAGACATTTAATTAAGAAAAATGAAGAAAAAGAAGGAAATTGAAAAAAGTTATGTCTCCACGGATAATACAAAGGAAAGAGAGAAAAAAGGAGAAAAACTATGTTAAGAAGCCAAGACATTTAAAACGATTTCTGACTTCTAAAAGCTAGAAACTATAAAGCAAAACCGTTTTGAACGAGACCATATGCTTGTGAAGTACTTTTTCAATTAAAGATTTTTAGTTTTTTAATTACAAAGAAGAACGCATACTCACGCACACCACACATCACATGAACACACGTGTGCACTATATCGAAACATACGCTAGGTTTAGAGTGGAAGTCGCTATATAAATTCTAAATTTATCTAGTAGTATCTTACGCAACATAGATATATGTTTTTTCGCTGAATGCGTATGCATGAGTAAAGATGAGCGAGCACGTGGAACCTGGGTTCGAATGTAAACGGGGCAGATGACAGTTGTAGTCAAGTGAGCTAGCTCAGTTCTAGAAGATTTTCAGTTGAATTGTGCGAGGCCTTTCCGGAGACATAACGCTTGGACTGTTAAATTCTGGACTAGTAGTAGTCTGGTACACGCTTGGTTTGAATGTTCGATGCTTGTCCACTTTCAAAAAAAAAAAAGAATGTTCGATGCTTGTAACAGCTTGTTGCTACCACATTGGTTAGAACAAATTTGATGTTTACACAAGTGTTGTAGTAATCTATCACGTCAGATATATTATAGCAGACCTTTTTTTGTTGCATCTAAGGTAGTGTTAGAACTTTCCTTCATTTGTAAATAAAGACTATCTCATTTTTCTCACGGGTACAAAAACATTCGAATCACAAATCCGAGTCTTATACAATACTGCTACACATATGTAAGCGGGCAGGGCATCATGTTGCACGCAGAAAGAAAAAAAGAGATGTCTCCAAATGAAAGCCACTGGAGTTTTACTTGAGCCGAGCTCTAGGGGGACCTGAGCTGTTTCTTGCGAGTTGTTTTCTCAGGTCATTCGGAGTGTATAAAAATAGCAGATCATAAACTACTTTAATATCAACCTTATACATTACATGGTTGATGTTAAGCAGGTTATAAACAAAAAAAGCTTAAAGCCGGTCCTTAAGCTAAAGACCTGGCCACAAACATTGAAATATAATATTTTTTTAATCCTATTGTTCTCTCTTCACCACCAGCTAACTACTAACAACTACAAGCATTAAAATATAATTTTTTACTGCTGAGTGGGACTATTGTTACAGCCGAGCGGTGATCTCAAACATAACGAATCGATCTTAACCATTAGATAAAATTCATCTTAAGATATATTACGATTTATACCCTCATAACGTCCTGAGGAGTTTCTTTCGAGCTCGGCGTCTTGTCTTTTAGCACTGTACAGTTTGAAATTTCCTTCGGCATCGTCGGAAAAGAGGAAGAGAGAAGTGTTCCGACACGAAAAGAAATTGCGGCGCATTTCCTCGATAGGGAGTCGCACTAGTTTTATCGCAGGGGGCACGTGACAACCGATGCCCCCTACCCTACCGAAGAGTCGTCGATTCGCCGTTCGCTTCCACCCGTACCCGACGACCAGATGCACCAACAACGCAAGGAAGCGCAGATCCTTCCATTTTCTCGGTTCGCTTGGCTCGTCGATGCGGCGAGGCGGGTGGGCATTGACGCCCCTAGCTCGATGCCGAGCGGCGTCGGGGCTTCAGCTCAGCTCGGCCGGCCGCGGCAATGCGCGCGGCGGTGGGGTTGGGCCTCGCGTTCTCGGGTGCGTCGACCAGATGATTTGGTGCGTTTGGTTTGGGGGCAGGGGTGGGCGATCTCCATGTGTCGCTCCTCGGGTTCCTCCCGCCTGCCGCTCTCTGACCCTGACGCGGCCCTGCCTTTCTTTACTGCACTCCCTCCGTCTACCCCTCCTCCCTTGGAAGACTTTTGGACGCTTTTAGCATTGTTGCTTCCGTTAATTCCCAAAGTAGCCCCCTGCGAAAACAAATTCCTGATCTGGCCCCCTGCCGACCGCACGATTCACCCGGTGCCGACACGTGGAAGTCGTGCGGCCGACGAGCGCACGACACCGAGGTCGTGCGGTCGGCGACCGCACGACTCGGTCAAGTACTGCATAAGCATAACACAGATGCAAACATCTGAATACTAAACAAGAAAGCAAAATTTACCAGCACGCTGCGGGTATGCTTAGTTATATTCTAAAAATGTACTGGAGAGAGAGAGATTATATTTTAAAAATGTCTTGAGAGAGAGAGACGCTCCTCCTGTGTCCACATGATTGGATCTCATCTCATCTTTGCGTGATGTGCTATTAAAAGCGTAAGCTTCTAGCTTATTTGGTATCATAGAGTTTTTTATTGTAGCTGATAGTAGCTTTTTTAATATAATTAAATTTCAAAAATATTACATCATCACAGACAATACAAAGAAATAAAGGCATAAAAAAGCTCCAAAAGGCAAAAAATCTATAAGAAGACGAAATTAAGAAGCTAGAAGTTAAGAGCTAAATGCTAAAGCTCTAATGAGCACATGCTTATGCCCTGCCTATTTCGACTTGAGCTTCTGGCTTCCGGTTTATTTTTCACTATTCCTAAATTTTGTCTTTTTTTAGCTTTTTAGCTTTTTTGAGCTTTTTTTTGCCGGTTCTTTTTCCCTATTCGTTTGCGTTGTCCGTGATTGGTTAACCTGTTATTTTATTTTTTAAAAAAAATTAGTTACGTCAAATAAGTCACCATCAACTACAGTGTAATTTTAATCAATTACAGTGTAATTTTAGCCATAAACTAGTTTATTTTAGTCCAACCGAGTATCACCTTAGTTATGAATAATAATTATTAAAAAAATCAAAATCAATTATCAATTAAAAGCTGAAAAGAACAGACATTTATCCACTACTCCCAAAAATAGCAGAATAGCACCACTTTCTTCAGTTCTCTTCCCAAAAGGAGTATCGATTCCGATGCACGCAGAGACGCAGTAGTACTCTTCTCGTAGCAGTTTTTCTTTTCTTTCGCGTAGGAGTAGTAGCTCCACTTCACTACTTTTTTTTTGGCTCAAATGTGCTGCATGTGTTGTCACAGTGCCTAAATTTGTTAATACCATTTCAATACTGATCATACCTACAAAATAGGTCCATGTAACGTACTAACCTAAATATCGATTAATACCAGCTATACCAGTTTTAATATCGGTTAATACCAACCGATACCAGCTGAAATTGATAATACCATTTATTGAACTATATGTTATATTGAAAGTACTACTATGTATTTGGAATAATAAGTAGGTTCTTTTGGACTGATGGTTTATGGCTTAAATATTTGAATTCCGGTTGTTCGCAAGAGGCAGTACGCAGAGAGAAATAGTCGTATGCGATTTTGGCTGGTACAACTAAACTCAGTACATTTTTACTACAATTTTCCTATTGACCCGTCTTGAAAAAACACACTGTTTAAAAGTTAGTTACCGTAGACAGTACAAGTATAAGCTAACTTTAAGCCCAAAAGAAACTGGCTAATATTACAAGTGACATTTGGTGTGTATATAATTAAAAATATATATTTGTAAACATATATATTTGGCTTAAATATTTGAATTCGGTCGTTCGTATAAGAGGCAATACAGAGAAAGCAATATTTTGGCTAGTACAGCTAAACCTAGTACACTTTTTACTATAATTTTCCTATTGATCCGCTTTGAAAAAACGTACCGTTTAAAAGTTAGTTACCGTAGACATTACAAACATAAACCAACTTTAAGCTCAAAAGAAACTGGCCAATATTAGAAGTAACATTTGGTGTACATATAATTAAACAAATATGTATTTATAAATATATATGCTCGTATTATTATATTAAATCTAAAACGGCATGTTGATATAGACTGAAATTGGAACATAATATTTGAAGAATCAAACTGGTATAATTTCCGGTACGATAACATAAGTATGGTGCAGATGCCTGCAAGATCTCCAGAACAAAAAATAATCAAAAGTCGAATTTAAGGTGTACATTCAATCGTAGTTATTAAAACTGGTCCGGTTAGACTGGAAAAGACTAGAACCAAAGCTTTTATTATTGAATAGTCTACACAGTTGAGCCGCTCTGAACCAGAGATTTTTTAGGTTAAATCGGCCAGTTTGGCACAAAACAACATGAAACCCGGTGCGGACCGAAGAAATATTTGTCAGTCTATATATATATAGGAAGCCTCTTTTCTACACCCAGGTGTAGTTACACCCATCATATCTACCGTTCATCTATCTCGGGATACCACTTCTGACTTTGGGTTATTGGGTTGAGTTAAATGGTATTTGTAACAGATAGACCCGTTAAATATGTACATAATACCCGTTTACGTGAACGTTGATTGACTAGTTACAGCTGTATTTTCGTTTGCATGGTTCCATGTTACGTGCCCTGAAAAGCGGATGTGGTAGGTATGTATAATTTAAAGAATACTCGCGATAACAAATGAAACCATAATGCATGTTGGCATGAAATTTTTTTAGGTAACCACGGCAACAACATCGGGAAAACTAAATAGATGAATACCTAGGTGTTGTGTGGAGCGAAATAATATGTACCCTTTCATACAGATGGATATACGAAATACACATTTTTTTGTTACTATACTACCGATATGCAGTATGTATACCATAAGATGTATATGTGATTCCGGTTTGGAATTGTTATTATGAATCATCATACTACCGATATATCTGTACAAACAGATATATATGTGGTTTCGGGACATACTTGTTGTTTCGTCCTATTTGAATCACAGATGTGTCGTAATTAATTGGATGGATTTAGAAGTATGAGTCAGTTACGTATCCTTGCCGTGTTAATCGGCGCTGATTAAGTTGTCGTGATTTAACTGTTCCTAGTTTTACGTATGTTGGTTTTTATCAGTTTACCTGTTCGGGTGGGTTTGTACTAATTACGTATGAGTCAGTTTCGTATTCTTGCGGTGTAATGTTGTTTGTATGTTACTACAATTGAGCAGAGCTACCACCGGAATTGCTACGAAGCAGATGTCGAGTATTCGTGGAGAGCCGCCTGTATTGGGCGGGGAAGAACAAACAATTGAAGAAGGTGATGCACGTCTGAATTATGCGGCTGGAGAGCTCATACCCCTTGAGAGGTACTACCAATCTGAATTTATGCGGAAAGTTGCAATGTATGATGTTATTATGAAGGTATGTGTTTGCAGTCATTGATTTTTTTTTTGTGCTTCCTCAGGGTTGTAGCAGACAGTGAGGCTCTGAACATACTAGTCCCTAATTCGTATTCGGACCCTGCTATCATGGTTCCCAAAATAGGACAGATTTTCAATCAAGAAACGGATGCATATACATTCTACAATCTGTATGCACGGTGTAATGGTTTTGGCATTAGGAGGTTTAAGAGCAGATTTAGGAAGGGAGACATTGTGAAGACCATGCAAGAATTTTGTTGCCACCGACAGGTATCGATTTTCACTTATCTTTTTGGGTAGTTTTATTGGGATTGAAGTTCTGACAAATATATGTTCTTAAACTATGGTGAAATTTAATTGATGGGTACACTTTAATGTTTACACGTACGATGCACAAGTAATTTTTTTGCGCAAATAACATGACTGTAGCATATTGTCTATTCACTGCGGTATTGCCCGGACAGTAGCATATATTTTTTGAGAACATTATGAAATTGGAAAGGTTGGTATTGCCTAATCACCGCGGTATCTGGACAGACATCTTGGCACATTTTAGATGAAAAGTCGGTTTTGAACTTAACATATTTTCAGCTCGTATGGGGTATGATTTGATCTTATATTACTGCGTTTGAAGCATGGCCTTTTAATGTTATGCGACTAGGATTTCACATGCTCTAGAAAGTTAAAATGTATGTCTCGGTTTTGTGTTGACTACGAATAATACCATGGGTTGGCAGCTGATATATTGTGTTTATTATTTGTTACTTTTCACTTTGTTACGTAATTAGTATTGACAGTAAATGACATAACAATTAGAATACCAGTTATGACTAGCGGGGACTGATGACATATGCAGGGTCGCGATCCAAAGATAAAAGAAAATCCAACGAGGATAGGATGTAAGGCTATGATAAGGATTAATCGGTCTTCTGATCTTCATGAATGGAAAATCACTGTTTTTGTGAGGGAGCATAACCATGCTATGAAACGTGATTTGAGGCATACTAAACACTATAGATCACATAATTTCATTGACGATGGTACGAAGAGTATCGTTGCAGAAATGGTCGATAAAGGAGTATCACCTACGTGCATGTATGGATTGGTCGCAGGAATGCATGGTGGACCTTCGTTGGCACCTTTCACTAGAAGATCTTTAAACAGATTATCGTATGCCATAAGGAGAGATGAGTGCAGTGATGATGTCCAGAAAACATTAGATTACTTGAAAGAGTTACAGAGCCGTAGCAAAGAATTCTTCTATATGGCAATTAAAAATATATTCGGGCACATGCATTTTCAAGACTGAGCTTCGAGCATTTCGGCGACGTTGTCACATTTGATACTACTTATCGAACAAATAAGTACAACATGCCATTTGGTATATTTGTGGGGGTTAATAATCATTTCCAAACAATAATTTTTGGTTGTGCATTGCTGAGGGAAGAAACAGTTGATTCATTCAAATGGTTGTTCCAAACTTTCAATGATGCAATGAAAGGAAAGAAACCAGCTGCAATACTAACAGGTATTGTATTGAATCAGATTTTATTTATAAATAATTTTAAAATTTTCCACCTAAATATGTACTGATTTGGTCCATTTTATTATTTATAAAAGATAATTGCCATCAGATGGAGGTTGCGATAAAGGAGGTTTGGCCTGACAGTATTCACAGAGTTTGCAAGTGGCATGTACTTAAAAAAGCTAAAGAGAATTTGGGAAACATATATACAAGGAGGAACAAGTTTAAAGAGGAATTCCATAATGTTCTAAATGGGCCACAGACAATTGATGAATTTGAAAGAGCATGGTTAGGATTATTGCAGAAGTATGAATTAGAGTCGAGTATATATTTGAGGAGAATGTGGGATATGAGGGAGAAGTGGGCACCGGCATATTTCAAATCTTATTTCTTTGCAAAAATGTCGACTACGCAAAGAAGTGAGAGTATGAATCATGTTCTAAAAAAGTATGTGAAACCATCTTCGTCATTGAATGGCTTCGTCAGAAGGTACGAGGGTTTTTTTGATAGAATCCAAGAAGAGGAGGCAGAGGAGCACCAATCGTACAAGGTAAAATTTTCCTATTGTGGCAATTTTGAGCAATTATTATTCGAACATATTTAGCAAATGGTTCCGATATGTAGTATTTTTGTTGCGCAAGTCATCTTATCTTTGCAATATACTTACCGTTTACATACAAACGTTGTATTAACATCCTTTGTCCAATCTTAATGTTTGCATATCTTATATTTGTTTAACATAACATATTATGTGTGCTTCACTAAAGTCCAGAATTGATTTCGCATCTGGAATCAGTATACGCCTAGGCATTTGTTTCCATATTACAATGTGTTTCTCGTTAATTATAATAAATATTCCCTGTTACTTACTCAAAAAATGCATTGTCAATGACAGTTACATATCCTTTTATTTATGATGTATATTTCCGTAGGTTCTCATGTGTATGTACAAAAATCGGTAATACGTGAAGGTGTGTTTGTAATTTTGTAAAAAAATGTGGAGTATGCTATTGGATATCAATATATACCCATTTAAGCATCATCTTGTCGATGTGTAGTATATGTACAATAGATGTATCTTTGATTAGAGTAACAGATACTCACTTAATATTTCTGTTATTGTACTAATTTAAATTTTCAATTTGAACTCAAGATCACAGATACTCCTCTGTTATTGTTCCCATACAAACGTTGTATCAACATATTTTGTCCAAATCTTAATGTTTGCATATGTAATATTTGTTAACATCTCGTATCTGTGAGCTTCAGTAAAGTCCCGAGTTGACTTGGCTTCTGGCATCAGTATACGCCTTGGCATTTGTTTCCATATTCCAATGTGTGTAGCACTAAGTATCAGAAGTACTCCCTGTTACTTACTCCAAAATGCATTGTCATAGAAAGTTACTATCATTTGTATATTAAAAATTGGAAATATGTAGAGGGGTAATTGTATTCTACGCAAAAAATGGGGAGTGTGCTATTGGATATCAAGATTCAATTATTTTAGCAGCGTACTGTCGATGTGTAATTTATGTACAACAGATGTATCTGTGGTCGGAGTCGCAGATACTACCTTAATATTTCTGTTACTGTACTAATTTAAAATTTCAATAAGAACTCGAGAACATAGATACTCCCTCTTTTTATTGTTATTTAACTCAAAGGCAAATTTACTTCTGAGATCTTGACGGTGTGTAACAGTTGATCGTGTACTAATTTTTTATTGAAGGATAAGGTGGCGACAACAACAAGCTCTCCGATAGAGAAACATGCTGCACGTGTGTACACCAGGGGTGCGTTTGCTAGATTCAAGGAACAATTTGGTTGGAGCTTCTTGTATATGGTTCAATCTACTGATAATTTAGGCAAGCTTCAAGTGACTCAAATCGGAGATACTAGTAATCAAACATGGGGAAGAAAAATATTTGAACTGGACATCAACCTCAATGAAAAAGAGTTCAATTGTGAGTGCAAGTTATTCGAGCATTTAGGGATACTTTGTTGTCATATTATAAGGGTATGTTCTTAATATAGTATTATATTGTTATACTTTAAATATAATGTGTCATGATTTTTTTATTAACCATATGTTCATATTTTAAGGTTTTTATTCAGAACGGATACACTGAAATACCAGAGAGGTATATCATAAAGAGGTGGACAAAGGATGCTAGGGATTCAATCCCAAAACATCTCGAAGGATGCAATAGGGATAAAGCAGAAGCAGTGTCACGAAACTACAGACATACCCTATTGCATAGGTCTGCTCTTGAAATGGTTAGACTTGGTGATACTAATGTACAAACGTACCAGAAATCAATGGAAGTATTGGGTAAGCTAATGGCCGAATTGAAGGTTTGTGTGAGTTCAACAGAGGCTACGGGCGAGGGGGCTTGCCATATAGCAAAAGATGGGGAGTATGAAAATGAGGACTATATTTTTGAAAATGAGGAATGTGACATTACGAGTGATCACCCATTTGATAACATAGAGAATGTGGAATTTATGACGGATGACAATGTAGTAGAAGGTTTATTTGATGATGGACAGAATGAGATACTACCTCCGGAAGTAGTAAGGGGGAGGGGCCGCCCGAAATCTAGAAGGTATATGTCAAGCGGGAATCTGCATATCAAAAAAGGAAGGATCCTGTAGAAAGCCGCTCGATGGCTCAAAAAGAATTGCAAATTAGATATTGTGGGCAGTGTGGTGGACGTGGTCACAACAAGAGCACATGTGGTCGGCAATCTACATACAAAAGGAAGTAGATGAGCATAATAGTTTAAAATAGTTTTGGTGTGGACATGTGATAATTTCTTATTCAAAAACCATATTATTTCGTTCCAACATTACTGAAGTTATGTTTTGATTGTGTTTTAAATGAGAAAATTGTTTGTCTAAGAGAGTATGCAATGATGGGTATTGTTGTTTGAGTCGTGTACGTAGTGATGGTTTTGTTAGCCTTGCAAATCCACACATGAACTACACATCGACAGTATGATGAGTGAAATTTATGTTTTGATGGTGGTGTAAACGTGAAAATTGTGTGGCTATGAGATTATGTTAAACTTATTTGCGGATACAACCATGTGTACTGTTGATTATTTGTTATACTTATTGATTGGTTTGTTATTAGCAAATGCATCTCTATTTTTTTAAAATTGCTAATGATCGAAAAGTATTCCAATTAGCTGCGCTACCATGTTTACGGTAGCCATGTAAAGCAGGAAATAAAATACTTCCTAAGAAAAAGTTAGATTCTGATTGCGTGTATCTAGTGTGTAAAAAGTACATTGATTTAGAAATATGTACTGTGCGCACTTAGAGATATTTTTTTCACTATGGATTGTGCTATTATGTTGTAGTTACGTACGTCCACGAGATACTGTAGCATATTGCTAAGATACTGCAAGTGTCAGGCATAATGTTGTTGATACGCTGTACGTCCGAAGCGGTCTGTCTTGGATGTTTGGACGCAGAATATTTTTATCGGTTGAGACTAATGATGAAATTAGCTCTACGAAACAGGCAGATGTTATGTTAACATTAAACCTATACGGCAATATTTTCTGTTAAACACATGTACATGGCAATATAACTGTTTAATTGTTTGTATTCCGGAGCAGAATAATGCACTACGGGTGAAGTATTTGCTGGTTTGTGCAGTGGTTATCGTCGGCGGTTGGTATGTATTAGTTAAATAATAAGCGCGCAGTTTAATTCTACCGCGACGTGTCTGTGGTATTCTGAAGTTAAACATGCAGGGAAGTTTGTTTGCATCATGTCCGGGATAGCTCAGTAAGTATATAGTTTTAATATACTAACAGTTGAGTAGTATATCTAGTATGTTAACATTAAACCTTGGTCATTTTGTGTTTCATATGACTATGTACGCAGCATATGTCGTCCATGCGGGAAGATCTGGACGCAAGATTTGGCGGCGTAGTCGTATTTGAAATGGGAAAACTTAAGTTACTTTATCAATGAAGATTGTTGTGCATACTCACCTTGTTATCAATGTCTACTATCTTCGACAATACAGAAATTACTTTAAATTCAATGATGAGTTCACAAAAATATCAGCAGTAGTTCAGATGATATTGACTTCTTTTATGAAGAAGTTTATAATAGGTGATGAGAAAACTTGAAAACCCTGTAGTAAATCCAGGTGCAGTCTGTGCTTTTTATTTTGTCATAATATTAAACTCAGCAGTCTTCATGGCTTATTTCCGATCCCAGACTTTTAGACAACGGTTGACGTAATCTGGTAGTATTGCTTCATTTTGCTTGAATGACAAGAGATTCGCCAGAAATTGCTTCCGTAGTTCTAATGGATCCTGATACAGATATGTAAAATATATGTTACATATCTAAGATTTAAAGAGATTTGATTCGAATGGGTATGTTGATCTCAATGAAGGAACTCACATTGCTATAAGGCATGACTAGGCGATATCCATCCCAGCTCCTCATGTAGTTTAGAACGTGTAGCGAGCAGTCCAACCTAGTATGTAAACTATTTGAGAACATTGTTGATTGAAGAATAACAAAATAATAAGCCGATGTGAATATACTTAACCTGTTTTCTTGAATATTGATATTAGATGGGAACTCGACCAGCCAATTTGGGATGTCCTCATCCCATTTAGGAAAACATAGTTTCATGCATTGAGAAAGTGCTGTAGATATGACGACCGTAATTTTGGAATGCATTTCTTCGAGATTTTTGCTTGTGGTGGTAGTATCTCGCAATGGATCTAAGATACTAAGTGTCTTGCGGTGCATGTCAAATGCATATAGTGCGTAGTGATGTGGATGGTGCACAGGAATAAATATCTGCATCAATGTTCGGTTGTTAATTAATTTATTTGCCAATCTGAAATGGAATGTAAGTACGAATAACATACCAGTCGACAATTGCAAACGTCGTAGGGTATTAGAGTTTCATCATTGAAGCGGTGTAGATGATCTTCTGGATTCCACATGTCCGCACCAGCAGATGCAAACATCTGTGTTTGTGTGTAGTGTCAGGAAAAAAGTAAAATGGGAACTACTAAATAATGTAGTATCATAGTTCACTTACTGAAAAATCTTGGTTAAGAAAATGTCTCCATCCTACAAAGTCAGTTCCACCAAACCTATGCAGCTCATCTTCGAAAATCGATTGTACAGCAACATTGAATGTTTCATCATGCATTTCAACATCAAATCTTAGTGCTTGTTGTATTTGTTGCAAGTTCAGTGTAAGGGGGACCGGGTTTGACATATGTACCCAAATTTTGCTGATAAATGAAGTGTTATACGTAAGTGATGGTATTAAAAAGAAGATAGTACGAGAACTGTCATGACATCTGCAAAGCTTACTTGAGGGACGCTGCATCACTCTGTGAAACTGTGTAGAGATACAAGTCATCAACGGCCTTCAAATCGTATCTCATGAAGGTGTGGTGCTTGCAAAGAAATGGGGATTTGACAATTGTGCTTGGTTTAATGGTCCTTCGTGGCCTATCCATTAGTAGATCTGAAGGTCCCCCAATTATCCTTCTCTTGGATTTTGGAGGGTATTTGGTGCATGAATACTCTTCACGTAGTACAATCCTAATTGCACTAACCTCCCGCATGGCAGAGTGTGGGGATACTACAAAAAAGTATGAAATAATTAAATTGAGGTGATAGGTATTGCAGTTAAAACTGAATAAGAAAAAACTAAACATAAATTAGATGTTAGAATCTTACTGGATGAATGCAGTCCTTGATTTGATTCAGGAGTATTTGGTACAACATAATTAAGGGAATCATCTCCTGAAGACACAGGTGTTCCTGTTTGATGTTTGTAGCAAATTTGACATATTATCAGAAAGAAGTATTTAGTTACAGTATAAGAAGTTCATGTGTGGAATTGAAAAAAAATGTGAAATGATGACCTGAATGAAAGTTGTCCACATGATTGCCTTCCTCATTTGTAAATTTTGCCTCAGTAAGGGATACATTGTTGAATTCGTGCAGCAGATTAGAAGCCTTATGTTTTGTTGTAGATACGGGTTCACTGTATTCGGAAAGCGTTTGAGTGATTCCCAAATCAAAGCTTGGAACATCGATGTCCACATGTGCATGTTGTACAATCTGAAATAAGTGATGATTTGCATGAATAATCGATTATTTAACTGGTAGTTTAACACAGGTGGTTGTTATTAACTTGATGCATTGTAAAACAAGATATACCGTGTATTTTGGAGCATATGGGCGTCATCTGAGAAGGCATGGCTTGTAGGATCACGGTATGCGCATTTAAAAAGGTTTGTAACAAGAGTCAGTATGTGAATGAAACAAAACGTAGTTGGAAAGTTCAATGTAGTATGAGACCTTGAGCTTTCCATATGTAGGAAATGGTGTTCGATTTTTCAGAATAATGTCCCTCTCTATAAATTCTGCAAACTTCTTGTCGTCGTAATCACCGATGCGTGGTAAGTTGTTGTGAGCAATATTGTCACTTCCAAAATCAAGATTGTCTATGTAGTAAATCTAAAGAAAAAAGAGGAATAAATGTAATTATTTACTATCAGGTAGTGCAAAACAGAGAATATGGCAAATAGGCATAGGAATAAAACAAAAGTGAGAAAGAACTATTGCAAGTAATACCTGAAGTAAGATGATGCATCCGTTGATATACCCTGGGCTCTTTCTGTTTGTAACCTTACTTTGCAATGCAGCGGCAGAATTCTTCAATTCTTCGACAATGAATTCAGCCCAATTGTAATTATGAACATTGTCGATATCAACAACAGCCTTGAGGTACCGTGTTGATATGTAATTGTTATATGACTGCGGTGCCAAAAATTTTGTGACAATGTATATTACAAATGCCATCTTGAATTTGATAACTTCATCAGCATCCATAGGCCCACATGAACTACTTATCAGCAATCTCTCGAGGTATGGGATAGTTAATTCATCCCAAGATGACTTGCCAAAGATGAAACACAAATAGGCTTTTAGATCTGAGGCCTCTTTTTGACTAGTAGGAAGTATTTTCTTGCCTTTGCAATGCCGAGTACAGCAATATCCTCGCAAGTCATCGTGAGTTCTAACCGTACCAACAAACAATACCCAAATTTGCTTAGCGACCACGCACCAAATTGGCGGTTCAAGCTTTAAATACTAATCCTTGAAAGCCCATCTGAGTTAATAATTCTAACTTTTGATTGTCTATATCTTCAAATAACTCAACAAGGAAAGAGGGAGAACATCTGGAGTATATCTTGCTCTGCCAAGCCTTTCTCAACTTTGTAACACTTCTTTCTCTTGTTTGGAAACCCTTTGCACCACTGCTCTTTTGCTGTTTCGAATTTTTTTTGGAGCGCACAAGAGACAGGGCCATGTCTATATATATATATATGAAAAATACCTTCTACACCTAGGTGTAGTTACACCCACCTCTAATATACCACCTAAACAAAATTAAAATACTCCTTTATCACTTTAGGTACATTTATATACTAATTATATATATATATATATATAGGAAAAATCTTTTCTACACCCGGTGTAGTTACTCCCACCTCTAATATACCACCTAAACAAACATAAAATACTCCTTTATCACTTTAGGTATACTATAGTAATTATAAGATACTATAACCACAAGAAAAATTACAAGGAAACCATAGTTTTACCATATTTTAGAAATACCTTCATATACACACATAAAAGGAGTATGTCTAAAAAATGTACATACCACCTCGCCAGATCGCCATCGCCGAAAACGCACACGATATATCCGAGTCCAGCATGCAGCCACTTTGCTCCCTCTACGCCGTCAGCTAGATAGCACATGAATGGTCGAACCATGGAAGAAACAACCGGTGCGCCGCGAAAAGGAGCGGCTTAGGTGGTTAAACGTGGAGGCGGCCCGGGGTAACGCGACCGTGTGGCCCCCGTTGCGATCAGCCGCGCGGCCCAGCCATTCGAAAGCCCCGCGCCGGATTGCGTGCGAATGTGCCCGCGCGACGCGCGCCACTAGCTCCGGCCGAACCCAATCCGGACGAGATCTGACCTGCGAATTCCGCGTCCATCCATGCGCTGCCGCCATCTGCCGGATCAATCGTGCCTCCTGCGTGCGTGCGTGGGGCTCAGCTCGCGCAATCTGGACCTGTGGTCCCTCTCTCTCATCTCCAAAAACCCAAGCCAAAAATGATTTTTTTAAATAACTCATTTTTATTCAAAAATACAGAACTATACCTACAATTTACTTTTTTTGTTGCAAAAATAGCCTCTCGCCGCCGACCGTTGAGCGACTGGAACCTGTCGTCAACGGCAGGGCGACACGAAGGCCATAGCTTTACCGTTGGACGACATGAATGCAGTCGTCCAACGGTCGGGCAACTAGATTCTGTTGCCCAACTGAGAGGCGACGGCACTCCTGTTACCCAACTATTGGACGACTGGAACCTATTTTTTTATTAAATATTTTTTGAAATATTTTAAAGTTAATCTCTCGTAAACTCTATAACTTAAAAAATAGAGAATCTATCTGTGAACTATATATGACACAATTGTTTTAACTGAGTGTAAATACATCTATGGACTGATAGTCTTTGACACTTTAACACATATATCCATCATAAACATCCGCACAATAGTTCTAGGCCTTGTCCCGAAAATGATACGTAGTGCATCCTGAAAAAATGACTAATATGTGGACTGTGTGGTACAATATGAGACACAAGGATGGACATATGATAGACATTATCGCTGATGAAAGATGCGTAGACATTTTGTGCATACTTTGATAACTCTTTTTTTTCATGTTGTTGGATACCTTGTTACATGAATAATTGCATACGAAAAGACGATGAGATTTGATGTTGCGAATTAAAATAGACTTTATAATAAAGTTGGAAATAGCACGATACACAGAGTTTGGTTACATATATAAGAAACAACATTATGTACGATGCAACAAACCGAAATACTTCTATGATACATATACACTTTTTTGTAATGAAAATAAATTAGACCTTCGGGGGACTAGTTTGGAATGGCTCAACCTACTGTGTGGGTAAATTTGTCAAAAAATTACACAATTAAGTTCCTTGTGTCGGGAGGCTGTATATAAAATTTCGTAATTTTTTAAACTCATTTGCTATATTTAAAAGTTCAAACAAGCAGTAAATAAAAAAAATCCTAACTCAGCAGATTATCAAGCCAGCTACCGTTCGGTGGTAGGGCGGCAGGGAGGGCACCGCCCGGTGGCTGGGCAGCAGGCCCCTGTCGCCCGGTGGTTAGGATCTGATGGATATGTGTCGTCTATACGGCCCTGTCGTCCGATGACCAGGCGACGGATTATTTCTACATGTATACGATTATTTTTTTTAAATATGGATTGAAAACATGCTAAGAGGGCCAAAAATTTGTGTTAATGGGCTTGGTACGGATCGCGTGGACCTGTACGTATGGTCGCTTGTCTTCCTACTGGTCTCCTCCGTCTCTTGCACCAATCGAGACCAATCTGTATATCAGGTTGCTGCTGCTGTTGCCGTGCAGCAATATATGTCTGTGTGTCAAGAATCGATCCTAGGGGATGGTTCGCATTGCACCACAGCTAGCTAAACATTAGGCACTTGCTTAGGCCCCTTTTGCATCGGTTCTTGCTAGTGGAGCATGTCTGATCTGTAGTCCACTGAAAGAAAGCTGGCCGATGTGTAATCCGGCACAATAAGACAGCTTAGACAGTGGCAAGCATTCTCTCTGAGGAGAAAAACCTTTGTCAAACATTGCAAGAAAAGTCTAAGCTGAAATTTTTGGCTGTTTGATATGGCTGCGGCTTATGACTTTTTGGTTGAAATGTTTTGAATTTTAGCTGTTTGCGATAGAGATTACGGAGAGAAATACTCACTTACGATTTTGGTTAACACGGATGTTGGTCTTTTAACGTGTACTATAATTAACTTGTAGATCTTATTTTGAGAAAATACTCGTTTGAAAGTTGGATACTGTAGTAAAGGACAAAAGCCACTTTTAGAAGCGGTTAAAAACAGGGCAGAAGAATATCATGCTTACATAGAAGAAGAAAACTACACTGCTTCAGAAGCAGACAAGAGGTTCGAACTGATTCACTTCAAGTTGTTTTAAGAGGATTCTACATCAAGTTCTTAACATGTAATCTTCATATCCTTTTTAGAGGATTCTGCCTCAAGTTTTGCACATGTAAGCTGGATGCAATAGGGTAAAAAAAAAGCATATAAGCATTCTACTACTAAATATAAGACCGATTAAAAGAACATCCTAGAGTCAAAACGGAAAAGGATCTATCGTAGAGTTTAAAATTAATGTCTACTGTTCATGTTCGAAAAGCAAACTTATGTGCAGCTAACGCGAAGTCTAGCTTCTACTAGCTTGCTTGCAAAGAAAGCGGGAAAGTTACAATTTAATTGCTCCCAATATAATGCCAGATGAACACTACAGGCGTCGGTGCATGACCGGGATTAATTGGTTGCACCAACTTAGAACTCAAAATCCTCCCTGCTCCTGCCCAACTCCTAAAGTAAAATTCAAGGTACAACTTCCAAAACAGCAGTACCATCAAATCTTTGTTTTTTTTAAAAAAGAAGAAAACAACATAAATATGTATTCTTGCCTTAAATGCTGCAAATTTTCCAGCCACAAATCTGCAAATGATACCATGAACTAATTGGCCCACAGAACCATCATGTTATCCAATCTTTGGTTAAGCTACCTTGCAATGTGTGGTGTTCAGAGCTGCCCTCCCGAGAAATGAAGAAACTTCCCTTTCATTAGGTGTTGTAGGTAATGTGACCATGCCACAATTACATACGACCATAGTATTCAATAATAAGATTAAACCAAAGGTAAATTTGTTTCTTCAGCTTCAACATATTTTAAATGAGAATATGATGCTACCTAACGATGAAAATGTATATTTGTGCAGCTATATAAAGAGAATTGCATCAACACTACGAGCTCGTAGTTGGGGTCCACCTAAAGAGAAGCCAATCAGCATATTAAGACCAATTCGACGTCTTGCCCAACTCTTCCTTAAGGTAACCACGTCACTTTTGGTCCAAGTAAAGCAAGAGCTCAAGTTGGATACATTTTGCAATTCAATTCGGCCTCCAGATCAATTCGGATTCAGTCTGATATGCCCAACTTCAAATATGCATAACTTTCACATACGGAGTCCGTTTGAGATACACGAGTACTTGTTGGAAAGCTTTTCTTGTCCTTTTTCTAACGGATCTAACATCATCTCCAAATTCCTTCTGTATGGACTATAATCATCAAAAAAGGTGCTACATCAACTGTTTAGATCAAATTGAGTCTTGTAATGCTTGGGTCCAAGAGGAAGACGCCCCCTCTCTTGGACCATACTATTCACGGTTATACTATTCATGTGAACAGTACCATAATTAGTACCATCTCTTATTTCTTAGTTTTGCGCGGCTTTCCCTCCCTTATTTAAGGAGGCTGCACCCTTCTAGTTTTCTTGGATTTCGTTTCCTTAGTTTTTCCATTGTGAAAACTCTTGTCCTTCACTTGTGTCGACTAGACCAATCGTAAAGAACCTATGCAGAATCCTACATTTTTAACTCAATTTATATATTTGCAATTCAGATTACTTGTTATCTTGTTCTTGCGTGTTCTTCATTTACATGTAGGAATAGACCTTTGTAGTCAGGTCAATCATCTTTTTGGCACGGTTGATAACGACTTGGAGTGTGGTTTAGCGATTGCTTGGTGTTCTAATCGTGGCCGGTTAGAAGCCTGCATCGTCAAAGTCGTTCTCCTCCAAATCGAAGTTATCATTCTATCGAAAGATCGGGACCCCATGCCTCATCAGTAGGACCGATGGTGAAGATGAGAGAGAGTGAATGATCTTTATCTCACTTTTTATAAAATCAAACCTCTTTGAATTCAAAAGGCTTCTTCATTTCAATAGCTATAAAAAACTAAGAAGATCAGATGCACAATGGAAACAACCCTCAAACAGAAACTAAATAGTCAAGGAAACAACAGGAGCATAGAACAACCCACCTTGCCTTTGGGCCAGTGTGACCATGGCATAGAGGCGGACATGCCGCTCCCTGTTCATAGAGCTCAAAAAGTCTTTTGAAATAAAACTCGAATATCAAGAACTTGATCAAATCTTATCCAAACAATCCTAATATTTGTATGAGACTTATTCAAGGCAATAGAAATCTAAACCAATCAAGAATCACAAGATTCTTGGGCTCAGGTTCACTCAGTCAAAGAAAAATCAAATATAGGTCTCACGAACACCCAAAACCCATACTATTTCTTACTTGAGGAGCTTCTAATCAAGAGAATGATCCAAATCTACTCTGCATGTTATAGCAAGCTAATCCAAGCATGAATTCGAGCTACAACTATCTAGATCACGAAAATCTAAATTTGAGTCAAGAATAAGCAAGAACCGAGCATGGTCTTGTTTCTTGCTATGGATGTGATCTGGATGGGCAACAATTGATCAACTAGGATCTTCTAGTGCTTCTTGCTCATCATGGATCACAACAAGATCAAGAGGGGAGAAGAAAACACCAAAAACCAAGTTAAATCAATATTTCAACAGTTGAGCAAAGAGGAGAAAGACTTAGACAAATTTTGATATCTATTGATACTTGGAGATGAATATTTACAGCTACTCGCAAGCTTAAAGATAACAAGAAGCTCAAGACAAAGGGCCACAACTCATCTCCCAAAAATTCTCTATAGCTAACCCTCTTCAAAGGTTTATTCTAAACTCTTCGTAGCTTAGCACCTAAGCCACCTCTCTCCCTCCCTATATACGGAGGCTTACAAGAGAAATCCTAACCAGCACATCTAGTTGAGCCTTTATCCACTCTTATATGGGCTAACCTGTTAGCCCAACACCATACCAAGTTTTATACTCACACATGCACACTTCTTAAAGCGTGACTTCCACCTGGCTCCAATAGCTTGAATTCGCCATGAAGACTCCTTGACCTAATCTATTTAGGTCACCGCTGTGGTTTTATGTATCGTCACTTTTTCATATTAGGCAATTTACCAAAATACCCCTTTATCGCCCTTCACAAAGTTTCACTCTTCCTTCGCCTTGAAGCAACCCCGCTTCATCTTCAACTTCTTGTAGCCTCAATGACTTGCCGTCAAGCCTCTCGCACGACTGAAGCTTACCGAACCGTCATCGCTTGCAAACTGGCCCAAATCACTTGGAACGCTAGATGCTTCTCCATCCACCGTGACAACACCCGACTTCTCTGACCATTATGGAACTCAGCTCCTCCCTGAGCTAGTCCTAGTCCATCTTGCCATTGCTCGTAACGCTGGTAGTTCCTGCTCCAGTTTCTTGTCTTCCCAATTTGTAACCACTCCATTATCCTTAGTCATCTTCCGATGGCACATTGATCGCTCTAGAGTTTAGCTCTCCTAGTTTAGTCCTGATCTCTTCCGCCTGAAGTTCTACAACCAACAACGACAAACAAACCGTCATATTGCACCGCACAATACAAAATCATCAATTGACACAAATTGATGAGTCAAGAATCCTTTTCTCACACCAAAGCATCTCCGCATGCTTTGACACGTAGCCCGTAGTACCTAATGACTAGTTGTCATGTCTTCACACATTTTGTCTCCCTAAACCGTCTCTACATGTATCGGTCTCGTCACTTGGTGCATCACATGCACCAACTCACCTCTCCACGATTATTGTCTTCTTATGCTCTCGCTTGAGCCATGCAGCCTCACCTAAACTTATAAGACCGCTCCGGACCTCAGTTCCCCCGTCTAGACCTGGTCCATTGGCATTGACCACTATGTTCTTCAAGGCGCCTGCACATCCAAAGACCAAGCAACCATGTTGAGTATAATTTCCATTCACTTGAATTACATTAGTCAAAATGGTGCATCATGCAACACACCATAATCAAGTAAGGCACCAATACCGTACACACACTCAAACAACTCAGTTTCAACTCTTGTTGTACTTTGGATGTGGCCACCGATCTGAGCGCTCTTCCCACACTAGTCAGACCGCTAACTACTAGCCGGTCTAATCATCCATCCGATGTGACCATATTTTCAATGGCAGTCACACCGCCAACTCACGCCAGTCCAACCGCACGTGCCTAACTCCAAAACACGCTCTCTGGAAAAAAGCAACCGCCAATTAGAAATCGGTTATATTATACCGCTAGTCCGACCACCCCAAAATCTGGTCACACTGAATCCACCGGTCTAATCGCTCACTTTATGCCGGTCACACCGTCAGAGACAAACAACAACTCTTGAAAATTGCAAACTCTCAAGAAAATCAAACTTAAACTTTAAAACCATTTACACAGCAAGATCAAATACTCATCATACACTATGGGTAACCTCTATATGATCCTCACAGGTGTGCCCCAAGAGCCTTAAACTAGATGGTATTGGCTATGGGACATCTCATCTTAACAAACAAAAGGGCATTTCATGTAGTACTTAATTAGAGGATAATGAGTGCAAGCAAAACTGTTCATGTATGATCAGACAGCATGACATAGTCACCCGTCCAGTAAAAAGAATGCCGTCCAAACAACTACTACCGTCTAGAAATGCTTGCCCGTTGGTTTGTACAGGAGCGGTCGGTTATTTTTAGTTTGACCAGTAGTGAATAGTCCATATATCATTGTTGATCTTAATTACTTTCAATGGCTACTGATGATGTCCCCATCATCGACGTTCCATTCATGCAGTGTTACAAATTAATTTGAAAGAATCGCGGGGTGACTTGAGTTCGATGTGAAGCGACATCTGAATTATAATTCATTTTCTCCTGCTGGTTTTCACTGTCAACTATGAGGTTTCAACCCTAAAATTAACAAAGCTTTGGTCTTCAAACAGAATTGTTCAAGTTTTGTATACTCTATCATGCGAATTTCTTTATGTTTCTAGAGTTGCATAAGAACAGGCCAGCATGGACTCTCACGTTGGAGTTACATGTAGAGTTTAATTTGGCAGGTCTGAAGAATCTGGAAGTAACCTAACCAATGGCATCTATATCTAATGAACAGTACAAAACTATAGTAAGAAGAGTTTGAGTTGAACTGTATAACAATACTTCTATAATTTCGTATAAGTTGATACATGGATTAGGACTTGGGACAAGATCATGCTTCTTGTGTTCCTCAGAAAGTATGACTTGTGCTGTGCAACAACAGGTGGACACCTCGATACGTTTGTTTACCTGAACAGTTCAGTTTCAGGCTTAGAGTGGTACCTGTCTCTGTTCCTGTGTAACGTATTTTGGCCACCGTTTTATTGGAGATTTTTAGAGTTTGGTCGCCTAAGATGTTACTGTCAGAAAGATATACAGGCGATGTACATTCACATCTCTCCATGTCCAATGCTGTCAAGATTCGAGGTGTAGTGTTGGGCACATTTTATCAGTGGAATCGGAGCTTTGACAAAGAAAAGCAACCTTTTTCCTCTCTTTTTTCTCCATCTTGGACCTGTCTTTCTCACCGAAAAATGGCAGTTGGAACACTAAAATTTCCAAGAATGCAGTTAGTAGGCAGATTAACTGTCCTCGAGAGTTTTAATTCCAGTCAAGCTGGTGGCATTTTTTTCCAACTTGTACTATTGCTAATAAAATCACTTCATTTCATAGTAGTATTCACTTATTCGCGGACTACGACAATTTAGTCACTTGTGCTCAGTTCCATTTGCTTATCAGCATAAGGAGATTTGCCAAAAACTAATTACTCTAGAGTACAAAATCGTATTACAAACCAACTTGGTACTAAGTCCGACATGGCGGATTTTCAAGGTAGCTTGTAGGAGTTTAGATGATCGACATATCCAGAAATGTTCCTTTCATGCCGTGCAAAAAGCCTACAAAGCGAGCCAACCTTGGGTTTGGTGGTGGTGGTGGTGGGGGGGTCACACATGACAAGCAAGAGCATACATATACAGGAGCAACCTAACACAATCTACAAAGACCAACCCTTCACACTACAACCTGATTACAACCTAAATTAGATTTTTAGCTGCAATTATAGCTAGCCGAGGTTAGGAAGTGTTGAATAGGGAAGAACAAAACAAACAATTTACTAGCAGCCTGTTCCATGAAAGCAAGAATGACCCACTCACTCCCCCAAACTTAGGAGACGAGCCATTTTTGTTGTTCAGATCTCATCTAGCTATCAGATATTCAGATGGAGAAGGGGGGGAAAACTGACCAGGATTGGAGGATACTTGCACAGATGGTTAATGTGGGGTTGATGTTACATTGACTTTGAGAGGGAGAGGTCATGGCAATGGGCACTTTGGAGGCGCCGGCATAGTGTCACTGTGCTTTTAATAAATGGTTAATATCGATTGGCATGGCCATCATTCAGGGCAGGCATCAGATCTGATTAGACGTGACGTCCATGGTTAGAAAGGGAGAGAGGGAGTACCAGTACTATATAATTGAGGTATAGAGATGCATTCATGGCCAATGGGATCACTACATGTGTTGCCATCAGTGCAGCTGTAACCCTCTTGAGCCGCAACCCTAAATTATGCTCCTCCTTCTTAATCAGTTGAGCCATAGCTTGTGATTAATTCTTGTTTGAAAGCTCTCAAAGGCTCCAAAAAGGTATCTTTAATTGTAGGGGAGAATTTAAGGATCTGTGCTGTTCTGTGTTCTGGCATCAAGCAAGAAGTAGTTTAGTGGTTGCACGAGTTAGCTGGAGCAACTGTGCAAGTGTGCATAGATTAATCAGATTGCTCTGGCTCCTTTGCTTGATGCTGATTCACATGTCACATGTAGATAGATACAAACGAAATAGTTGTAATACTATATATAACGGATGCCGCTGGAGCTTGTAGAAAGAATCTAAAGGAACAAAATTAACTACTGGTACTGCTGTATCTTTAGCTTTGCATACCTAATTCTCATGAATGCTTCAAAAACTGTGGAAAAGGCCAACAGAATTGCCTGCATCTGCTCTACCATGCCTATACTTATCCTCCGGCACTGACATGAATTAACTATAACCAAGTGCTAACCACTGCAATAAGAATGGCCTCATGCTTCAGTGTATCTGACGAACAAGTTCATTTGAACAGTTACTTCAGCCTATGATTCTTAATTGAAGGGAAAAGATGATGGAAAAGGATGCCCTTTTGTACTTGGATTGGACAATGCCAAATGACTTGTCAAGATAAGAGATACCAGCAAATCATAGAACAACAATGATATGCTACAAAAACGAAATAGTTAAGGGTTAAGACAACTGAGAAGACAGTTGCTGTTGCTGTCAGGGTCACAACTGACTAATGAAGAGTAGTACAAAGTTGCCGTTCCAGTACAAACATGATCTGTGACGCAAAACGTGATGAACACAAACTAAACTACTAGTATATTGTTCCAGGTACTTAATATGTATTAAACCCGATTATGATAAGGACTAGCTTACAGATACAAGTAACTAATCAGGCGACTCTACAATATAGTAGTATAAACAGCCTGAAGCTAAGCAGGGGCGGAGACGGGGCTGGCAGGGGCCTGGCCCCCTCATAGTTTTTGACGACCTTTCGTTAGCATATCGCAGCCTTGGAACTTTACTAGGACTAAGCCTCTACCAATTCAATTACGTGATTAAGTAACAGCTAATGTGAAACTACAAAGCTTAAGAGATAATTTGTGGCATGTGAAACCATCTTATATAGCATTTAGATTCTATCTTGTTCCGAGTTTTTAAGCTAGTGCTGAGTCTAGTTTGTGCTGTATAATGCATGATATTTCATCTCCCTATATGTTTAGAGCTTTATCGAGCACTTCTTCCTCGTATTGGCTTCTATTGCAGCTTCCGTGGCTTGGTGAAGCATGCATGTGTGCTGAACTACACTAAACTCAAGTTATCATCCATGATGATGATTATTTGTGTTCTATTGCTTTTTTTATATAAAAAATTTCTCACAAGAAAACTTCTATTTTTTATGAGCAGCTTAAATAGGACGATAATAAATTCATATCTCTCCTCGAGCTCTTGCCCCCCTACGGCCCAATCCAGGCTTCGCCCTGAAGCTAAGGTTATGACTTCTGACTAATCCTTACGGTGTGCTGACACCACCACATCTCCTTAATTCAGACATTGCTAACTCCAAACCTAGAGCAAAAGCCACAGCTCCAAAGTAGAGTACAACTCATGTAAAAACACAGCTCCAATTCTATATGGGAGACATACTGAATCTACATTTTTGCTTCCATATGATCGAAGCATTCAAGTATATATAACTCTTTTATCTAACAGAAAGGCTAAACGAATCAATACAATGTCAATCTAAACACTGAATCTGCTCCAAATATTCTGGAGAAGTAAATTCTGAAAGCAATAAATACACCATCAGCTATTCAGATGTATGTATATATATACATAGCAATAGCAGGCTTGTATCATGGCTACTGAAGGATAACAATCTTAATGCCATACTAGGACAAAGGAACTGAAGATTTGCATGAAATTAAATGGTTAAAACACCAGACCAAACGCCATATGCAAAACCTACTTCATGGACGGAGAAGGGGCGCCCTGCTCTCTGCATCTTCTCTGGGTTACTGTGTTCTACATGTCACAACGTGGATGTATGCGCCTCTGACGGTGAGAGGACGCCACAGAGCAACCCCTGGGCGCACCGCCATGGTGTCACGTCCTTTGTAAAATAATGCAGCGGATGGATGCATCAGGGAGACGTGACGCCCATGATTAGACGAGTATATAAGAGGCCCTTTGTTAATAGTAGTTGCGGTTGATTTGCGTGTTTCAGCTACAAAGCAGAGATGTATACAGGCCGAGAGAGTGCTGGCATTGAGCTGCAATGTCCTTTTGTTTTTACTGCTCGCTGAAGCTGGATAGGCAGAATAACTGCGTCAAGAAAGAAAGAAAAAATTTGTTTGATAAAGAACAGAGTTGTTCAGTGTGCAGGCTAGAATTGTTGAGAAGCACAACTTCACGAACATTATGTTTGGCAAAATGAGTTCGCAATCTCCAATGTTAAGTCAATATACACGCGCTGTTGAGGAATCACAACGCTCGAAAACTCAGGAACAACCGGACAACTGGTGATTTTAGTGACTGGACCTTTTGACCAGCAAATGGATCCTTCAGGATCATCAGAGCCTGACCTAGTTGAGAAAACTGAGCTGCAAAACTGTTGTCATATAGTATGTATGATCATATGATTATCTTTGAACAGTAGCCTGAAAATTCCAGTAGATTCGCAGGTTCCAACTGAAAAAAAAGCTTGTTGGAAAAAAAGAGAGGGTTAAAGAGAGAAATGTTTGAAAGATGCACAAACAAGCATCACACTGGATAAGAAATACATCTGAGAAATTCAGTGCTTGGACATGATTTCACTCTCTTCAGAAAGGAGGATGGTAACTTGATGACTATGATGAGAACTGCTTCAGCTGCAGGCTTTTCTCTGGAAAGAATAAAAGAAAGAAAGGAACATCCCATGATAACAGCATGTTAGTCAGCACCGCGCAAAATTGCAGAAAAGCAAAGAAAGTCACAACTGCAGGTAAATGATTGTGCAGCTTTGTTTTCCTGACATTTGTACGTGCCCGGAAGGGGACAGATCAGTACCGATATATTGATATGCTCATATGAACAACTCTTCAGAACCAAGCAATTGAAAACCTTAGCTTGTCAGTTGAGTTGATAAAAATATACTTTTAGAAACTCTAGGAGCTGTTAAATTTGGAGTTGTCAACATACACGGAGTTGGCAAATGGACGTCTGAGGCAGTACACAATCAACAATCCTGATAATTTAAACAAGGGAACAGCAGCAGCTGGTGTAGGACCAAGCAATCTACTATTGCAGAAATTTGTCATCCATTAACTAATCCCATCTTGATTTCGGTCGGCGACGTCAAAAGCGCATTATTAATCTAGAAATGAGTCGTCACTTTTATGTACGAACTGGGTTAGGTTCCAGACAAGGCAGCATATCTTAAGGCTTTACATATCATCAGCGCAAAAGGAAACAAACGGAAGAAACCAAATACATTTGAACCAATGTCATGACCAATCTTGACAAAGCTCTGACATCAGTCTAGTTGTTAAATTTGACTACATAACCTACACATCACAAGTCTTCTTCCAAAAGCAACCTTGGGCAAAATACACATTCCAATTAGTATTGCATCCTGTCCAGTATAATTGATCAATATGAAAGCCATGTTAGTCACAGAGTTGAGAGAATAACCGGCTAAGTTTACCAGTTTTGTCAGGTCCATTTGCCAGCTGTCTGCTGGTTACAGCAAATGTGTTTTCCATGCTGAACAAACATGGAAAAAGAGGGTACACTACTTATGTATAGACCCCAGACCAAACACAACACCTAATCTAAATCTTACATCCTCCCTGCCATATTTCAATCCTCTACCAGGCACTTCAAATGTTCCATAGTGTCTTGTTTCTGCAATCTAAATCATCAGTGTTAGATTTGATTGCACATACCATAGTTCTCTCCCAGAACATAACTGAAACACCCCAAAATTCATTTTTTTAAGTGTTTTTGGGTTATGTTTGAATTCTCTTTTACCTCCCCAAGTTGGCAAATCACCTTGAAATTGAGCCTTTGGAAACCCGTTCCCCCACTTGCCGGTGCCCCTGAGAAAGCCGCCACCGCCACCACCCCTCTGTACCACCCCGCCCACACGGCCACCCGTCAGAGCCCGTTTTTGCGGCCGCCTCCCCCGCAAGCGCTCACAAGCGGCTTGCCAACTCCTGGCGCCGTGGTCCCACCTCCCAGCCTCATGCCCTCACTGCCAACCTTATCCCTGCTCCCCCGCTTCGCACGCCCTTGACCCGAGCTCACTCCTGCTGCAGCTCTTGGTCGCAACACGGCGAGTAAAGGACAAACAAGCAAGCAAGCAATTGACACAAGTTAAGTGCAATGAACTAGGTTACCGAAAACACCGATACAGATAGGAGATGGAGATCGCAGAATTAGTGTAATTAAAGAAAATTGTTATTTAGCAAGTTATGGCAATGGCGCTGGCGATTACTCCCCACATACCCGGTTATATGAGAATAGTCAGGCACAACGTTGTCCTCGACTGTATAACCGCAGACGGGGTATAATATCCTGAGTAACGAGAGTGTACGCCCCCCGTACGTTATCAGGTGGGTGGAAATCTCCCTATATGTGGATAATCCCATGCCAAGTAACCGTTATATTATTAACATATTATATGTGTGAATTTAAGGAACTAAGAGAAGTTAAGATAAAATTAGGAGAAGTGCGAGGATTTGCTAAGGTTGAAAATGAAGACACATAATTCTCGATATGAGGATGGTAGGGGATGATAATATGGTGATAAGATAACTGATACTTCGTGGACAGATTATATAGTATAAATTTAAGCAAATTAAGAGATGGCGAGGATAATGCTACGGTAAAGTTACGAGAAGTGAAAAGAGGTGCTAGGGTTGAAAATGGAGAGATATAGTTTCTGACATGAGGGCGATGTGGAATAATAATAAGGTGATTGTGATAGAAGAATTATCCTAAAGAGGTATTATCATATAACTCACGTAAGGTTATCAACCAGTCAAGTTTTATTATGTGATAAGTGATCATTAGTTAGATTAACAAGTTTAATACATACATCCTTCATGGCTCAAATACAACATCATACAATTATTGGAACATAATATTAGAAACTAAAACATAGCGTCCTTAATATCAAAAGAGTGTCAATAATTTAAACTTAACTTAAAATATGTTCATATGCTACCCCCATTAACAATTTAAGCACATATTCTAAAACACTAATTAAAAGCATGAACTCTAGAACATTTTAACTGAGCATCCTAATTAGCATAAAAGCAGGTGAAATAAAATAACCTAAAACATCATGGCATGAATACAGTATTAAAGTCTATAACCAGGGAAACATAAACGATATGATAAAAGCAGACAACATTGGTGATATGATATTGACCAGATAAGTTTTAGTGATCTGCTAGTAGCCAGGTAACTTTAGCGATACAATATTGGCCAAGGAACCTTAATTATGTGATATTAGCGATATAATATTAGCCAAGCAATATGATATTAGCCAGGTAATTGTAGTGATGTGATATTAGCTAAGTGATATGATATTAGCCAGGTGACCTTAATGATATGATTTTAGCCAAATAAGCATAAGTGATATGGAAATTATCCTCAATGACAAAGTGACAAGTAATCTGGAAACACATGATGTACGAAATGGAAAGGTCACAGTCGCGAGGTACTTGCCTTGAGTACACTCGACGGACACGCTGCACAATGGATCCGAAATGCGCAACTGCCCAAATGCTCCCTCTACTGCTGCGTGCGAACCTACTGGATGGAATGGAAGGCAACCGATCAGATACAGATGAATTTGATAAAGGAACAACAGGAAATAAATTTGACTGGAGAGCAAATGGGTTCACTAGCCCCCACAGTGGTGCGAAATGCTATTCGGCCAACCGAAATGACGTTCAGCTGAGCAAACAACCGTTCAGCTGTGCGAAACCACATTCGGCCACGCGAACGGTCGTTTGGCCGTGCGAAACCACATTTGGCCGCGCCTTTGCCACCGGCCACCGCCGCCGCCGCCAAGACACACATGGGCGCGTGCGTGTTCGCCGCCGCTTTGCGCCGCCACCGCCGCCGCCATCGCGCGCGCCGCGGCGTGCGTCGCCGCCGCGCGCGCCATGGCCGGTGTGCCGCCACCGCCAACGCCAGCCGTCGCGCGGACGCCATGCATCACCACCGCCGCAATGGCGGCGCCATGCATCACGCCGCCGCCACCACCTCTACCGTGGTGCCGCCGCCGCCGATGGCCGCCCGGCCCGCGTCGCCCTACGGAAGTGAGAGAAAAGATGGGAGAGGAAGAAGGATAGATGGAAAAGAGAGAATAAGAGGTGGAAGAGAGTTATACGGGAGAGAGAGATCGGTTAGGTTTTTTGTGGGTGCTACAATCACGCAGTGAACGACGCAGCTCGATCCCACTGGTGAAAACAACCGCGTATATTGGGCGAACCGTGAACCATTCACCATTTTGATGTAAATCGCACGCACATGCACAGCGCGATCGGCTCGGCCTAATCTTGTGCAACAACAGTAGCACTACTGTTCATCCAAAACCCTAAATCCCAAAAATACTCCATTTCGATTGTTTCAACGCCTTGAATCCATTTCTGACCTCTGTTCTGCCAAACCAAACCCCAACAAAACCTAAAACTATTGTTTCCAAAATCAATCCGCCCCCATATACCTGCCTATTTCTACTCGTCTCAAAATTCGTCCAACATACATGTAGCCATTTCAGCCGTCTCGAGCCCACCTAGCCCAATTTCAACCCCGTCCAGTCAAACCAAGTACCACCTAAATCCCGACAACCCAAACCTATTTTCTTTGTGTCTTTTAATTATTTTGTTACATTTTGTTCCCAGCTTGCATTCTGTAAAGCAGGAACTTATTTGCCTTCGTCTTTCGTGCTAGTATACGGACCCAGTGAATCGGTCAATAGAAGAACTACAAGGACAATTAAAGAAGTGTCATACTTGAAGACTACAATAAAATAATCAGGGATGGGTGAAGAGGCAAGTCATATATTTTTTATAATATTGAACCAACATTTTGTTAATTATTTATTTATCTGTACTTTCATTATCCTTTATTGACGCATTGTTATTTTGAGTATAATAAATATTTAGAATGACATGATACCTAGTTACATCCTACCACCGAAAAAGCCTTGTTTAATTTGATGGCCATATTCACCTTGATAAGACCTAGTAATGCTAAAACTATTATCTAAGTATTCATGATAGATTAGGAACTCAATTATTTTATACTACTAATCGACAGAGCACTTTGCCGGTAGTCTTGCAAAGTGATTTTAGGAAGGAGAACATCTTAGGAAACCACGAGATGGTTGAGTAACACTGCCGTCGAGCAGTGGGATATGAGTTTGGAGATAAAAAATGTCTTGGAGTAAAGTAAGGACAAAGCTCGGAGAAAGTAAGGACAACCGTACGGTGAGCAAAGAACATATTGATCGCTCAACCACAAGTTTTGACTCATCAAACCTAATCTAGTAGCTGCTCAAATCGATTGAATCTCTACAAGAGTAAAGGAGAGTTGGTATGGAAGCAGTGTAACCATACTGAACACCGGTAGATTCTCTCAGGACGAGCAGATGTGTTCCGACCTGGCTAGTGGATACCCGGGTCTGAGTTGGAGATCTACCGGGTAGAGGCTATATAAAGAGATAAACAGTGAAATAACCTTATTTTCTTAACTCAGTTATGAGGTTTAAGAAATATTATGGGTAAAGCTGGGCAATTCTTCGGAGTCATCACAATAGTATTTTCGAATCTGTGCGTGCTTCGGTAAAAAAGTTATGTTCATGGGTGATTCCAATAGCAAAATGTAAGTAGATTTAGAATTGTTTTGGAATATTGAAGTCTGGAAAATCAAGTTATTGAAACCCCATTTCCTTAAGAAGTTATTAATCTTTTATGTTTGAAAATGTTTACAAATAAAATTACATCCACATATATCTTAACAAAACCACTTATATAGTTATATAGTGTTTCCCCATGTGACTTGTTGAGTACAGTTTATTGTACTTAATCTTGTTTTTTTCCCCACCAACACAGATATAAGAAGAATAATGGATATTACGTGACTTTATGTTAGGGTTACGACCGCGCTCAAGCGTTCTTGTGGAGTTTTATTCGATTCTTTTGAATGTAAGTTAATTTTTGGGCTTGGACACCCATATTGTTGTTAAAATTGATCGTTAGGTCTTAGTTTAATGAAATTAACTCTTTTTAATTATTCATATATAGCATGATACTCTTTCTATCCGCAACTGAACTCCTGGGTTGTTACGGATTGTACGACGTCCCTGTTCCCAAAAACGGGGGTGTTACAATAACATTTGAAGTGTCAGCATCAGGGTTCATCTTTTCGTCCAAAATTTCGTGAAATGAACGAAATTTCACCCCTTCGGTATCCTCCAAAACAAGTTTTATTCCGCTAAAATTTGGCCGAATTTGGCTCTATTTGAAATTTATTCAAATTTCATCTAAATTTTGGTTAAATTTCATTAAAAATTTGGTTCTTGCGTCCGAATTTTCGAACGAAATGATTCGTTCGTTCGTTCCTTTCGCGAGCGTCCGAAGGCTTTTCCAGGTCAGCATAGGATACAAAATTAGAGATCCCTTTTCTTCAAAACCTAACAGTATTGTGATAGCAACCTGAAGACTTCTAGATGCAGAAGCATAAAACGCTCTACTGAAGAACACATGTACTTATCTCTGAAGAAGTAAGTTTAACTTCCAATGCTCCAAAAGCATAAGACTAACTTACAGAAGGGGTTAACATAATACAAGACAACACGTGTAAGAAAAAAAAAGAGACTAATTTAATTAATAGGCGTTCTTCCGACAAGATTACGTACAGTGCCTGCTAACTTTTGCAATTTCCAGACAGCAAATTATCTTCGTTTTTTTTTCTCCTAGTTGGATGGAGTATCCGGCGAGTGAGTCTAACACTAGTCAACAGCTGCAGCGCTGTAGCGGTGAGGAGCTTTTAGCTAATTCTTTTTGGCTGCAGCTTATGATTTTTGGCTACGGCTTGTGGTTTTTGGGCTATTCGTATGAGAGATTACAGAGTAACAGAAACTCACGTGTGGTTTTTTCCGATATAAATGAAGTCGGTACAGTATGTACTATAATTAACTAATAGACCATATCTTAAAAAGATACTCTGTTTAAAAGTTCGTCACTGTAGAAAAGTCAAAAAACAGTTTTAAAAGCCAAAATAACAGAGCCTTTGGCAGGCACCGCCATGGTGTTACGTCCGAGTAAAATAATACAAAAAAAAAATAAAACAAATTAATTAAAGACGTGACCTGCATGATTAGGACGAGCAAGTCCAAACTGTTACCAGTTGGGTTAGCGTGAGCGGGAGGGAAAGAACAATAAAGCCTGGCGTTAATCTGGCAATTAGCTTCACATGCATGTTTCTGTATTTATTTTTTAGGGTTTTTTTTTTTTTATGTAGTGCATGCAGCTCATTTGTTCTTCCGGTGTAATTTATATGGGGCCATGTAGCACATACTGTACAGTGTGTATAACTTTCTTGTGCACTTGGAACAGCATTTAAATCATCGAGGTGAGAAATTGGGGAAAATATCTCTTGATGCTTTGCTTTTTAATGTATAATAAGGCAAAAGCTGCTATGCACTCATCTTATGATGCACTTACCATACGTTCAACATAAAAAAGTCACAAAAAATTCTAAAAAAGATTCTACATGTATTTCCAAACTTGCTCTAGCTATATATAAAATTTTATGTTCAAGTTCATTCTATGTTTAGAATAACAAAAAAGAGAAAAATCCGACAAATGTTAAGGGTTTAAATTTGTCAAAATTCTCTTTTTTGGTGTTATTAACATAAAATGAATTTGAACTTAAAATTTTATATATAGGTGAAGTAAACCATGAAGTATTTTTTGAATTTTTCACAACTTTGTTAAGGTTGAGTGCACGATAAGTACACTATAAAGTAAGTGCATATCAGTTTTTGCCGTATAATAAACTACGGTTAGGGAATTTGTGGGTCTAGTGAATTTGAATAGGATAGTGCATAATTTATGGAATGCCTTTTTTCAGGTCAATGCTACTAAAATACGAGCGCAATACAAATCATTGAACATTGTGGAGCATACAAAATTCAAACCTTTTAAAAGAGAAACAAAAGGCCGGCAAGGCGGCAAGCAGTAGTAGTATTTTGCTGTGTGCATGACTGATTCCCTTATTTGCTGAAGAACTCCAGTGCACCTGAACTCTTCTAGCGCCATGGCTGAAGAAAGGAAAGGAATTTAAACTGCTACAAGGAGGACCGAGCACTCGATGTCCGGATGGAATGGATGGATGAATCGTTGAGTTGAAAAAACGATCTGGAACTGTGATACCGACCGTTCGGTAGAAAAATTGGTCTGCTGACCACTGTAAGATGTAACTGCTCACAGATCTAGAAGTTGCACTTGTCAGCCATGAGGTTAGTTCTTCTCACAGATGGCCTCTCGGTTTAGTATGTTGCAGTAGTAAATAAAAGCGGCATATGGTGGTGTACAGAAAAGATTCAGGCGACGGAATACAAAAGAGCTACGGCGATTGGGATGTTTAACGAGTACCCAGTGATGGAGTGATGATTGATGAAGCTTGCTGCCATTAGCGAGCGTGGATGAGCCTCTCATCTGGACGGCCTAGCCCACTTTCCGGCCCATCGTTTAATGGGCCTTGCTCCGCTCCCTTGCCAAGCACGATCTGTGCTGGGCGCAGCTGCTGACTGTAGCGATCCAGGCAGATTCATCAGAAAAGCAAGCAGGCGTAGCAACTTCCAGGACAATAAAACATTCTCATAAAAACATTGATGAGTCCTAACTGAGAATACGGTCATGTGTCTAATAATCAGCATTCAGCAGCCATTTTGGATGCACCAACACAAGCAAATGCTGAACTACGCATACACATGCACTCGGTAGCGAAGCCAGTATTAAAATAAAGGGTGAGTTCAAAATATTACTAAGTCACGCCACACCGTCTTTCATGCAGGCCCTCTGTCGCCATGGTGGGTCATCCGTCGCCGCACACTCGTGCCCTCGCCGACTCCCCAGTGTCCCTGTGAGGCCGCAACACCCTCGCCACGCCCTCGCAATCGTTGGTTCCTCGCGATGTGCGTCGAGCACCTCGGCTCACCACATCTTGACCGAGCCGTTGTCGCAACACCTTCGCTGCGGTAGACCGCTGCGTCCTCGCTAAGGTGCCGACCCACACTCTCTTTCTATAGGACTGGCAAGAGGCTAAGAGAGTCATCAATTGCCAAGTTCATTTCTCTATTATTGTAAATCTACAAATAAATTATAAAATAGATTACTACACAAATTACAAATACAATTGATCTGTCTAATACCCTAGTTATCTATGCAAATATGTAATACAACATCAAGTATCAATGAGACAACAAGAATAATCAAGAAAGAATAACGAATTCAATTCACGACTAATACCCCTCACCTCATTCGGTCAAGGTCAATCCATAGTCGGTCAGACATGAGATGTTGCTCGCACACCCCAAATCGGAGATCCGTTGCTCATGGCTCTATCTTCCTCCTCTAGCAAGCCTTCCGGTCCCCAGTCCATCCTCGTTGTTGCCTCACGATTTGGGCTTCCCAGTGGCTTCCCCTGCTGGCCTACATACAACGTTGACTTGGGTTCAGATCTGCCTCTCGTTCCTAGGCACCACCGTCACCCTGGGCTCGAGCCTCTTGTCGTGGCCGCTAGCCTTAGCCTTCGAACTCCTTCGATTTTGCTAGACGGGAAGATGGGGTAGATAGATATGACAATTAGTTGCTACTTTGTGCCATTGTTAGAATGATCTCGGGGCATTTGGCCCAAAAATGTCCCCTCCTGACCGATCGGGCGCGCAAAATAGGTTGGTCGCCGCGCGCCATATAAAACAGAGGAGGGCTGGCGCGGGCGACGTGGGTTCACCGTCGCGCGCCCACCGGAAACCCTAGACCCGATCTAAGATACGGTTACGGAAGACCCACTGAGATCACCGCCGCTCGGGATCCTCCCAGTCCTCAGTCCGACAGTCCCCTTCAACAGCTCACCTTGATGTCCAACTCTCTTCCTGCTGACTGTTGCTCTCCTCCTCTCGACGGTTCGATTGGCCGACTGATTCTCTCCTCCCCAAATCGGCAGATGCCCCAATTCCTAGTAGATCCGATTCTAATGCCAACAATGGTATCGAGCCACCCTAGCGTTGATCTAGCCAGGAAAGAAAAGAGGCAGTCCCAACCAACCCTAACCAGAAAAGAAAAGACCGGACTTACCCATGGCTCGTTGTCGCTGACTGCCTGGACTTGGGCTTCCCAGTCGGCCGGTTCCCTGTTGGCCTACTTCTCCCATACGGTGGCGCCGGCTGACTTGTGGTGTCGCCCGCTGCGTCAGATCTGATCTAGGGTTTGGGAGACTGGCGGCGGTTTTGATCGGCGAAACGCCGCTCGATCGTCGGATGGTGACGGATGGTCGAGATCGCGCCGAGCGCTGGCTTCTTTGGCCCAGCGAGCGAGAATTCCTTTGGGGCTCGAGCGAGCCTCGTTCGCCCACCGCGTGCGTGAGGCAGCGTCGCTTAGAGCCTGGGCCGTGGCGGTGAACAGCCGAATTGGCCATATGAACAGTAAAACCCGAAATTGATGTTTTATTGTTTTTCAGAAGCATTTTTTTAGTGAATTTGATTGAAATTTGATTCAAAATCTCTGTAAATTTTTGCACCAACGTGTTAATTTTTCAGAGATTAAATGTGTCTGATATAATGCTTCGAATAATGAATTATTTTAGAATAATTACGCTTCACGTGCAAAGTTAATGTTGATAATTCTTTAATTTAATTCGAACCAACGGAGAATTTAATTTTAAGAATTGTTGTGAATTATGATATTGTTATTTTCGACCAACGTTGATAATAACAAGATTATAATTTTAATTGATGATTTTTATGCATTATTTCTATTTCGGCCCAAGGGTGATGTAGATTTAATGCATAGATAAAATTGTATGTTTTAATTTTAACCAACGTTGAAACTAAGGTATGCAATTATTGTTATTATAAATGTTCTCACTATATATGAATTATGTTTTCAGGAGGATACTCTTTGATGGGCTACATCAGAGATATCCGGTTCTCAAAGGAGACAACTATGGTGAATGGAAGAAAAGATTGACCTTGCATTCATCCTAGGCGAGGTGGATGGGTAGTCACCACACCGTGTCCCATGAGCCTGTGGCACCGGTGAGGATGAAAATGAGGTCGATCTTAGCTTGGCGCACTGCATAAATGGACTTTGCTCCCATAAAGATGTCATATGATCTTGATCATAAAGTGGGTCACCGCCAACAAGAAATGTTTGGCTGTGATAAAGAACACGATTGAGCCTGCAATTGTGGGCTCAATCGCAGAGTGTGACACTGTCACCGAGTACCTTGATAAAATAAAGAGTCAGTTTACTGGCTCTTCAAAGACTTATGCTACGGTGATTAAGCGACTTGACAGAGAGGTATTCGGTGGTGGCAGTGGCATAAGAGAGCACATACTAAGGATGAGCAACTTGGCATCCAAGCTTAAACCAATGGATTTGGCTCTCAAGGATGAGTTCCTCATTCATTTGATTTTTGCTTCTTTGCCGAAAGAGTTTGACACTTTTGTTGTCAACTACAACATGCAGCCCGAGAAATGGGATTTAGAAAAGTGCATAGCTATGTGTGTGCAAGAGGAGGAAAGATTTAAATCCTCACATGGTGGTTCTGTCAACTATGTGAAGGATAACAAGAAAAAGAACTTCAACAGTAACTTCTCCTCAAAGAACAAGGGAAAAGCCTCTGTTTTTCAGCCTCAACAGAATAAATTTGCAGTAGACAAAGATCAGTGTCTTCACTGCAAGAAGACGGGACACTACAAGAAAGATTGTCCCGATTTCTTGAAAATGATTATGTCAAAGAAAGGTGAGAACATCATTACGTTCATAAATGAGTCCCTCTATGTACAATATTCAAAATCTACTTAGTGGATTGATTCAGGTGCAACTGTTCATGTTGCTAATTCTTTACAGGGATTCCGTTCGACGAGGACTACGCAAAGAAAAGAAATATGCGTTAAAGTCGCAAATAGAGTCCAAGCTGAAGTTGAAGCCGTTGGCGATCTTTCATTAGAGCTAGCTGATGGTTTCACGCTTTTACTTAGAGATGTTCTTTATGTTCCATCTTTACAGAGGAATTTGATTAGTGTTTCAAATTTGGACAATGATGGTTATGATTGTAATTTTGGAAATGGCAAGTGTGAAATAATGTTTAATAAAGAATGTGTTGGTCTTGCCATTAAACAAGATGAGCTTTATTTATTGTCACTTTGTGAAAGTGTGAATTCCGTATGTGATGTGAATGAGCGTATATCCTCACCTGAGAATACGAGCGAAACGAAGAGAACTCATAATGAATCATCGAAATTATGGCACTTGTCGTTTAGGCCATATTTCGAGGGGAAGAATAGAAAGACTAGTTAAGAATGATATTCTTCCTCTATTAGAGTTCTCAGACTTAGAACAATGCGAGAATGCATTAAAGGAAAATATGTAAAGAAAATTAAGAAAGACGCCAAAAGAAGCACGAGTTCTACAAATTATTCACACGACATTTGTGGTCCTTTTCACGTGAAAAGTGTGGATGGATATGACTCGTCCATAACATTCACGGATGATTACTCTCGTTATGGATATATTTATCCAATCAAAGAAAGAAATGAAGCCTTGGATAAATTCAAGATATTTAAAATGAAGTTGAAAACCAACACGATTTAAAGATTAAGATAGTCCGATCGATCGTGGTGGGGAGTACTACTGATCGACATACCCCATATGGACAAGTTCACGGACCTTTGCAAGGTTTTTACAAGAAAATAGCATAGTAGCCCAGTATTCTACACCGGATGAACCTCAGCAAAATGGAGTAGCTGAAAGACGCAACCGTACCACGATGGATATGGTGCGAAGCATGATGAGCTACTCCACACCGCCGTTGAGTTTATGGATGAAGGCGTTGAAAACCGCCATTCATATTCTCAACAGAGTGCCTAGTAAGTCGGTGCCCAAAACACCGTGACGAGTTGTGGATGGAAGAGTTCCTCACTAAATCACTTACGTGTGTGGGGAGTCCCACGAGGCTAAAGTATTTAACCCAAATCTTGGGAAGCTTGATTCCAAAACGATGAGTTGTCATTTCATTGGCTACCCTGAAAAATCAAAGGTTTCGTTTCTCTTGTCGAACGGATATACAAAGTTTGTAGAAACGAGACACTGTCTTCTTAGAGGATGAAATGATGAGGGGAGCATGGTAGCTCGAGAGATTGACCTTGAAGAGAAGCGGGCGTGTCGCCCCTCCCGATGATTCAAGAGCCATTCTTCGCACTACTGCTGTCGCTACAAGCGACGGTACAAGACAACGTGGTGCCAAGACTGTTATTGTTCCTCCCGTGGCAACAATGAATGAGAATGAAGAACCTGTTCTTGGGATCCTATAGAACCTATTGCCACGATGAGGGGAGCAACAGCGCCTCAAATGAAGATGTACCAAATGAGGAGGTACCAAGTGAGGAGGCCCAGGAGGTCTCAAAGAATAAGAAGATCGCTATTTCGATGATTATCGATTTATCATCGGAGGAATTTCAAATGGAGGATGATCCCACCTCATTTGAAGAAGCCATGAGAAGCGAAAATTCTTCAAAATGGCTTGAGGCCATGGAAGAGGAAATGAGGTCCATAAAGGCTAATAAAGTGCGGGACTTGGAAATTATTCCTAAAGGAGCGAGCAAGAGGGTCGTAAATGGGTCTACAAGACAAAGCTTGACTCCCAAGGGAATGTAGAAAGATACAAAGCGCGACTTGTGGCAAAAGGCTTTACGCAAAGAGAGGGATTGATTACAATGAGACTTTTCTCCGGTCTCGTGTAAAGATTCTTCGTAATCATAATGGCATTAGTAGCACATTATGATTTAGAGTTATCGAGATGGATGTAAAGACGGCATTTCTTAATGGGGATTTGGAGGAAAATGTTTACATGGCACAACCGAAAGGTTTTGTTGTGGAAGGAAATGAAAGAATGGGATGACGCCTAAACAAATCGATTTATGGGTTAAAGCAAGCTTCAAGGCAGTGGTACTTGAAGTTTGACAAGACAATAAGAAAATTTGGGTTTAAAGAAAATGTAGAGGACAAGCGTGTTTATGCAAAGTTTAAAGATGGAAAGTTTATCTTCCTAATCACAGATGTGGATGATATCCTACTAGCTAGTAGTGATGTTAGTGCACTCTTGGAGACAAAGAAGTTAGCTAGTAGTGATGTTAGTGCTCTCATCGGAGACAAAGAAGTTTTGTCCTCAAACTTTGATATGAAATATCTTAGTGAAGCTTCGTTCGTTCTAGGGATCGAAATTCACCGGGATAGAAACAAGGGACATTGGGACATCACAAAAGGCATACATAGAGAAAGTCTTAAAGAAATTTGGTATGCATAAATGTAGTCCTTCACCGCACCTATAGTCAAGGCGACATATATGGGATTTTCAATGCCCGGAACCAAGATGAGATCGATCAAATGAAAGCGGTTCCATATGCTTGGTGTCGGAAGCTTACAATATGCTCAAGTATGCACGCATACGACTTATCATTTGTTACCGGTTACTTGGCGATTCGAGCAATCACGAATAGAACATTGAAATTGATAAAGAAAGTCTTGCGTTATTTGCAATGAACAAAAGGCCTCATGATGACATCTGAAGATCGATTCACTCCATATAGTGGGGTATCTGATTCGATTTTGCGGAGATGATAGAAAGTCGACATCCGGATATATGTTCACTCTCGCTGGAGGAGCTGTATCGTGGAAAAGCTCAAAGTAAACCGTCACTACATCGTCCACAATGTATGCCGAGTTTGTAGCATGTTATGAGGCTACAGGCGGTGAACGGCTTAAGAAGTTCATACCCGTTTAAAAGTGGTTGACGACATCAATAGACCACTTAAGTTGTCTTGCGATAATGAACCCGCATAATGTATGCCCACAACAATAAGTCAAGTGGTGTTGCCAAACATATTGACATAAAGTATTATGTTGTGAAAGATAAAGTTCGGGATCAAATTATAAGTCTTGAGCATATAAGTACCAAAAGATGTTAGCGGATCCGCTTACTAAAGGCTTACCACCCAATGTGTTCAGAGAACATATAGCCGGCATGGGTTTAAGGGAAAACCTATGATTCCTGGACTAAAAGATGGCCCAAAAAGATTAAAGTAACTATTTCAGAACAGAGAGGTGTATTGTAGCTGTTGAATCTATCGGCGATTGACCATGACGATGAGACATGTTCTATGCACTAATCTGTGATGGAATGTGTAAAGGCAAAAGTAATTAAAGATAAAGTATAGATTGAGATAAAGGGGGAGAATGTTAGAATGATCTCAGGGGCATTTGGCCCAACGGCCAAATGTCCCCCTCTCCTGACCACGCCGATCGGGCGCCCAATAATAGGTGGTGGGCCCTGTCGCCGCCGCCATATAAAAGCAGAGGTGGGGGCCGAGGTGGCACGCACGACGAAGAGGTTCACCGTGCCGCCGCCAGACCCACCGACAAACCCTAGACCCGATCTAAGAGGGGGCGCTCCAGCGACGGGAAGACCCACCGGCAAGGAGATCACCGCCGCTCGGGAGACGCCGGCCGCCAGGGAGACGCCGCTCATCTTCCTCGACTGTCGCTGCCCGTGCGCAGAGCTTCAACGACGCACCCGTGATGTCCAACCCCTCTTCCTCTACGTCGAACGGTTAGTACCTCTCTTTCTCCCTCTCGGTTTTACCTCAAGAACCCGAACCGAAAAGGAACCCCACTGGATCTAACCTAGGAGATCCTAAAAAGCTAAAGATCTAATGCCAACACCCGCCGCCCCACCAAACGAGAGCATGGTATCAACCTTCAGAAGGAGCTGGTGCGAGGACACATGCTGATGCAGGGGATTCACTTTGGCACCTTGACTGATTCAGGCAGAGATGGAGTAGTGCATAAGACCTCGTACAAGTTTGCACACGGCACGCCCGAGGAATCAGCTCCATGTTTTCTGACCGACCAGATAGCTTTTGTGTGCCCAATGGCATATGGGAGATGATGTTCCTGTGTATTCACAGAATCAGCAGAATACGACGTTTGGTGTGCTTTCGAATTTCCACCATCAGAAGAATGCAGAATAAGAAACGGTGCTTCTCGACAGCAGCTTGAGGGTTATGCTATTGAGGGCAAAGATACCTTGATTAAAAGCTAGGTATCGTAGAAAGACTATTTACTATAAAAACAGTGTTTAGAAACTAATACGAACAGAACCTGATATCAAAACCGTATCTTTAATAAGCATGAAAACATCGAAACCTAGTGGATCTTCACAAATGCTGCGTAAGTTGATTGATGGTCGTCCTGTTAGTGTGTAGTGATTACTGTTGTTCTTCAATCGTGGTAGAGCTATGGATCATCTTGATTTTATTTCTATTTTGCTCTCTTAAGCTTTATGCAATAGTGATTTTCTACATCTAGCTTGAAAATCAGGTAGAACCTTTTGCGTGTTAGATGATGCATTAGGTGGTGTGGTTGCTGTCCTACCCATGACTGTGTTGTGTGTTATGCGCTGAGAGCAGGTTGATGTTTGGTGTAGTACTAGTGGCGTTCGCCTTTAGTTAAGGCCGATCCTTCACCTTTTTTTTCTCCTACTTTATTAATATATGGATAGTTTTCCTGCTTGTTCGTTTAAAAAAATAAAAAATGATGCGTACCGAGTGAAGTAACATTTTGACACTACCCTTGCAAGTTGCGCTATCATCTGATCTGCAATGAAAACAGGCCTGGTAGTACAGGATTTTTAGAACGGGTATTTGAAGGTAAAAGAAAATATTGCTTAATTAAAAAAAAGAAAAGACTCACAGTGGCAAAAACCAAAGTACAAATTGTTCCTACTAAAAATATCTCAAAATAATATAGAAAAATTATAAAATAATTAAGAAAAATATAATTTTAACTCAGCGGCTCTTTATGCAACTTAAGGACAATTATTTTATTTCATTGTTCCTTAGGATCACCTTGCTAACTTTTTCAAACTTTAGAAGTTCAAAAATTTCTTTATTATGTGAGTCTAACAGTATTATCTCACAAAAGTTTCAAATCTACAAACTTCTTGATTTTTGAAGACCATATAATTTACATTTTATAAAGACACAATCTGTGAATCAACTATTTAGGATTTGTCGTTTTCGGAATCGAGATGGGTGGGAGAATGAATACGACTCACTTGAAGATGATACCTTGCCACAACATAGGCTACTCCCTTCCCCTCTGCTCACTCGTGCTGTCTCGCGCGGTCACTTCGCTCCTAGCGTCGCATGTTTGCAATTGCATTGAGGCTTCTTCTTCATTTTTCAAATCAACATATTTCTTCATTTTTCAAATCTCTAAGATCTAAATTGGAGATTTGAGATTTATCTATGGCGGTTTTGGTGTCGTTGATGGCGCTTGGCCGGCCCTGTCCCTACATGCATTGCTATGCTCCCTCCCCTTCGCGCTTTGGCACTTCGTCAACCTCTTAGGCTAGGTTGCCATCGTGTGTGGCCATTTCGGTCTATGGGGTGCGGGCTCACACCGCTGGCTATTGCTGCCTCTGTTGCGCTCGGCGCTTACTGCCCACCTGCCATCCTGCTTGCCACGCACATGCCGTCGGTCGCCCTGCCAACGCTCGCCTGCTGGCCGCTTGTCGCCTATGTGTACCGTGCGTGTGGCCGAGCGCTCGAGTCATTGAGTGAGTTGACCCACACGCACAAAGAGAGAATAGAGATATTAGGTGGTTAGGGTTGGAGGATGGTCGAATGGGCCAACATGAATCGGGTCAACTAGAGAGGGTGCAAGATAGGCTCACCTGCTCGCATGGACCGAGGGGAAGTTAGAGAAGTGGAGTGGAATTGGGCTGATGGGGGTATAAATACGATAAATTTAATCCAACTAAGAGTATACATATGTATTATGCCTAATATATACTGATTTTTTTATAAAAAATTTTATGTGTTCAACCGTCGGTGAGGACAATTGTTGGACATCATTTGCCCCGATGTGGTCATGCCGTTCACCGACGGTCTGCCTCCCTTTGGCCTACGACAAGAAGTGAATATGTAAGATAATTCAAACGGTGCCTTGTGAAAATATGCCCCATGGCGTATTGATTTTCCCTCGATCTGAGCCGCAGAACGTTGATTGAACAGCCCATGTATACGAACCAGATCTTATAGGGAGCAAACGGATAATAACGAATACTATTAGGACCCTTCTTGAAAAAGCGACTCACGACGCATCACTCCCGCCTCGATCAAAGCCGCACAAAATTGATCGAACGGCGCACTATCGTGAGTCTTATTCGCGATCGAAATCTAGGAGGGTGTAAACAGAATGTACCGAGCATCTCAAGAAAGAGTCCTTCGTGAAAATGTTCCCGCAACTACGTTTTTCTACTCAATCTACGCCGCACAGGTGTGAACGTACGTCTCACGGAGACCCGGAGCGGGATCCAACGAAACGACGCCTCCCCGCTCTGGCCGCCGCCGCCGCCGCTCGCCGTAGCTCCACCTCCACCGCCGGCCACCTCCTGGATGTCTCGCGAGGACATGGCGGTGAATGCCACCGGTCTGTACCTGCTCGCCACGAACGGGAGGAACACGGTCTTCAAGCTGCTCGACGATCTTCCCGTCGACGCGCGCGAGCCTCCCCACCGTACCCGCTCCGGCCAACCACTGCGACCTCTCGTAGCCGTGGAGGTCCCTCGGCCTCTGCATGGCCCGGCCCCAACGGCTCCTCCTGCGGGTGCCTGGACGTGTTCATCAGACTGAAGAAACTGAAGAAATTTCCCTGCGGCTGTCGAGGGACGAGGGATCTCACATCGCACTGGTTCTGTATTAAATTTTCTCGCTGCATAGAGAGTAGATTAATCCATTCCATATCAACTTGCTTCATCCCTTCAACTTTATGCTCAAGAAATACGTAGTGCACTGTGACAAATGCTATATGCACTGCACTATATATACATTCTGACTTAAGTGCCACTTCACACTCAGCTCAATTCAGAAGCCACTAGCTTGGAGACATGCACGGAAACTCATCAAGCAGCTAGCTGCTAGCCTGTATATAAATCTTCCCTCCCACTCCCAAAGGCCAATTCACTCTTCCATGTGATCTTGTTTAAAGTTCAGACGATGGCGAACGGGTTATGCGAGACGGTACGATCTTACCATGTCAAGGAGGACAGAAAGGGCAGCAAACTTAATTGCCCTCAAGTTCAAGACATGGAGGAGTCCCAGATGATGATATTGTTGGGAATCCGATACCGGATCTGCACACCCAAATTCAATATGACTGCTCCGTAGTTCCTACGGCTACGATAAAATCTGAGAATAGGAAGAAACAGAGTCTTCCGAGTACGAGTGGGAGAGAGCTTTTGCGCAGTGGAACGATTCCTTTTTCTTTTTTCACTGTCTCTCACTTTGCTTTCGAGTTACATTACGACTTTTATACAGACACTCTGACTTACGACTACTCAGCTTCAAATGCTCCCGCTTTGCCCATGCTCCGTTCCGGCGTTGACGACTGCTACATTGCCTACCAACCGCAACTGTTGCCCATACCGAGCAGAGCACTGACGACTGCTATAGTGACCGCCGTATGCTACAGTGTCCATCGACTATTGCAAAAGTTGGTCATAGTCGACCACATATGTTGGTCGACTACGACCACACTGGTCGTAACGACCACACACAAACTAGTCATCTACAACTACATAGACTAGTTGTCTGCGATCACACGTGGTCGTATCAATCACACACAATATGGTCGTAAACCGCCCATAAATAACGTGGTCGTGACCAACCACACACAACGTGATCGTGACGTGCCGTGTCGTGCCACTCAACGGGTCAGCTTTCCAGGCCCGATCCAACCCACTATTCATGTTATGTTTAGACTGTGCCAGACCAGCCGAGTCTCGAGCAGGTACGGATAAACCTGATCTAACTCTCAGCTCTACTCTCGGTCGATCGCGTGGCAGCTGCTGTTATTACTATTGTTTTTTCAGTCTTACGCGGCGCGATGGATGTAAGTGCTGTAGTACTACCACCATTTCAAGCCGTTGCAACGGACCATCTTGTCACCAGCTCTTCGATTCATGACGACTTATGCGGTTATATATATGCCTATCACATCATAGTCCCTTCAAACACATGGCGCTTCCATGAACGCGTCTCTGGGTTTTATACGCTGTTCGTCTTCGGATACATGCATGATGATCAGGAGAGCTGAGCCCGTTGAGGTTTCCTTGCGCAGTTGTGCTGATTTCTCGTGCCGTTTGACCGGCCAGACGACGCATGGGCGTTCGCTGCTCGCTTCTTTCCGCGGAGCGACACACGGCCAATTCTGCATGTCGATCGACCCTGCAACATAACCCTCTGTTCATCGATTTTGCCGAAAACCCGTGGCAAACGATCGAGTAGATCTTGGGTGAATTCTTTTGACTGTAACTTTCGCTTTTGCCTTATATTTTTAAATTCTTACTGTTGTGACAGATAATACATAGAAATAATCCAATTATATATTAATCAAAATATCTATACCATTTAATCAAAATATCTGAACTTATTATAGTATCTACTATAATCCAATTATAGATATCAACTTAAGAAATATACCATTTAAAAGTTAGTTCCTATAACAGTAGACAGTGATAAGCTGAGCCCTGCCGATCCCGTCCCTAACAGTATCTCTATTAGCGAAGTCCGTGTGAACACATCCAATATTAATCCGGCAGCTGCTACTTCGTACTGCAGCTACTAGCTTTGCAGTTTTTAACCATACGATCGCCTGAGAGTATAGCGGTAACTATATGAGTAGTACTATTAGCTACTGGTGGTAAACGTTTTTAGCGGCAAGTACGAGCGGGAGGGGCGCCTGATTGGACGGGGCAAAGCGGGCAGCGCTGAGGGAGGAAGCACATGGCGGTAGCTAAGGTAGGGCACCGGCCTTTGTACGGCTCGGCTCCCATATGCTCTCTCTTCTCGAGATCCATCCTTCTCGCTCTCTCCCTCTGTTCTTCTTCCCCTCTTTCCTTCTCTCTCATCAGCAGGAAGGCAAAGGCTGCTGCAAACTCATCTTTGGCATGCAAAAATGCTTTGCCCGGGGTAGCGTTTACGGCAAACAGCCATGGGAACGACTGTTACTGGAATGTGGGGTCCACGTGTACATGGCACGTGTTAGCCATGACGCAATGCAGCAGTGTTACGTGTACGAATAGCTTGTGTTTGTACACCTCTCCAACCTTGATCCCTTAGCCAAGCAGACTTGTTAACCACTAGCTCTGTTAAAACAAAATTAACCACGAATATACAGCAGTAATTTGTTCTGTTCCGAGCTTCCGATGGGAAATTAGGGCTGTTCATGCGATCACTGGAACTAGGACGCCCTTCATTGATCGACATGGCATGTGCTCTCTGCTCTGCTCTGCCCCCACCCACCACCACCGCCCTCCTCCGTCCGTCTGCAACCACCGACTGATCTCGACCGATTCTTAAGTGCGGTGCCACTCGGCATACGTGTCGGATTACTGGGTTAGCTGAGCTCTGCTCTGCTCGGGATGGGCGCCTGCTCTGCTCTGCTCCGCTCCGCTCGCTTCTCCCCAAATCCCAAAGGCTTATGATACGACAGAGCTGATGCGTCTCGATTGATTCCCTCTCGCTCTCGGCTGGGTTCTTCTTTGTGTCCAAAGAAAAAAAAAGAGGAAGGCAAAGCAGAAAAAGATCAAGAGATTCGTCGCATGCCTTACGCATGCGCGTCGTGAGCAACCTCGAAGGCTCTGCATAAATCAAACTCGCCATCCAGGCGCCGGGGTCAGCCGCTGCCGGGCCACTTGCCTGCAAATCCAACGGCTCACGCCCGTACTGCCTTCTACTGCATCAAACATTAGATTTAGAGTAGGCACCCCGTTAGATGCTGCACGCTTTAATTAATCTCCTCTCTCTCTGTTTCTTCTTCCAAGTGATCAATCTTGAAGCGAGCTTGATCTGGGGTAGTACTACTACAGAACAGAAGTACAGGTTACCGATTAATCCGTCTTACCTTCAGCTGCTACTTGCTAGTCCTTGTGGCTTCTGCGAAAGAGTAACCTTGCATGCGGTACTGGCTCATTACTACCACTCACTTTGTTAGTTGGACATCTAAGAACGAGAGAGCTATTCTTTAACGCCGCTACTGTACATGCTCGTTTCTTCTACATCGTGCGGTAGCACTACTGTTAGTGCCATTTATTCATCAGCTCCAGTTTTGTTGATACTTTAATTTGATGCCATAAGTAAATCGTTATCTTATCGCAGATGGCAGGGCACGGAGACGTGCATGGTCCAGACCAAAACCCTACAGGATGGTTGCCATTTGCTGCCCAGAAAACAGTATGGGCACGGGGAGCTGTATAATAATTCAGGCAGCGACCACAAGATCCCAATCCCAACAGTGTAGCATGCGAGCAAGCGCATGCATGTGCAAAGGCAATGGCATATGCCTGTTGCGTAGCTAGTGGCCGCATGCTTCTGTCTCTCTGCTCTATCTACGCTTGCGGCTTGCCCATCCGATCCGCATCGGCTCGATGGGACAAACGCTGCAGAGGCCACCCAACGCGCTTGCCTGCCTTCCTCCCTGACTTTTCCAGCCTTTTGCCCCGAATCATTTGGCATCTCATCACTGAGCTGAGCTTTCACTCAGTCACCAACCAACCCCATTAACTAATGTTTCACCATGCAAGGGACAGTTTTGTCACACGACGACATGGATGCATGTTACCGTTTTACTACATGGGTGATTCATCATTGGACGGCTGCTTGAGTTGAGCTTAGTGGTACAGTACAGAAGAGAAGAAGAAGAAGGAGAAGAAGGACTTGAATTAAAGCGAGGGGAGGAGAAGATATGGAAGAAATGAGCCAGCTATAGCTCGAATTGTATGTACAGTGAATGCCGTGGTCTGGTGATCAGTACACCTTCTTGGAGAAGAAGGTCCGGAGGCCGAACAGCCCCTGCGGCGGGTTGCCATCCTCGCCGCCTTCCGAACAGCTCGCGTTGTTCCGGCACCCGGCGGTTGGCGCGCTCACGTCAGGCGCCGCCTTGTCTTCGCGGTCGCCGTCTTGGCTGGCGGCGACCTCAGGGACGGCCTCCTTCTTGGCACTGGTGGCGGTGTTGCCGTGCTGCTTCTGCTCCGCGTCGGTTTGTTGTTGTAGCTTGTTGCGCCTGAGCTGCCAAACGGGGCTGGCCCGGCCGAGGCGGATGCCGGTGGCTCCGAGGCCTGTTCGGCCCTGCCCGGGCACCCACCTCCTCAACATGGACGTCGCAGGCAATGGACCCGCCGGGGCGGCCGCCGCCGCCGCGGTGGCAACGGCTGGTCCCGGCCCGGAGGACTCTCCGCGGGAGTTGCTCCGGGAACACGGCGCGCTGCTCACCTTACGCCCGGCCGGCGCCGCGGCGGCCGGTGCGCTGGCGGCGGCGGCGGCATTGGCGTTGGCATTGGGATTGGGATTTGCCTTGGCCCTGCTCAAGGCGCCCGCGCCGGCAGAGTGGCCGGCGGAGCGGCTCCTGGAGAAGGGCCATATGTTGATATTGATCAGCTCGGCGTTCCCGCCGACGATGCTGACGCGACGCTCCATCTTCTTGCGGTCCTTCTGCTCGCCGCCGCCGGCCCCCTTGAAGATGTCCTTCCACTTGAACGTCACCGCGGGGAGGTCCGGCGTCGGCGCCGGGCCGGACTCCGCGAGCGGCTGCGCGGCCTCCCCTTCGGCCTCCGGCGACGCAGAGGACTCCTTCATGACGTCGGCGTCGGCCTCAGCGTCCCCGCTGCTGTCGCCATCAGGGGAAGGCACCTGGAGGGTGCGGAGCGGGAGCACAATGCCGTCGGAGAAGAGCTCGTCCGCGGTGAGCAGAGCGGGGGACGGGAACGAAGACGGGTTCTTGCCCACCATCCAGAACTCGAACTCCGGCGACGCGGTCGGGGACGGCGAGGACCGCCCGGACTCGCCGGCGCTGCATTCCGGAGGAGGCGCCGACTCGACGACGTCCATTGCCAAGCAATGCAGCGTCACAAGTAAGGGTGGAGGCGACTTGGTCTCGGACACGGTAGGAGGAAGAATTCGAAGGATTTATTAGCTGCACGATGCCATTGGCATCAGCAGCGGAAGCACGTACATCTCGCAAGCGGGCAGCCGAGCAGGGAAGGGAAAGAGAGAGGGAGGCGTAGGCAGCGACTTGACGTGTATTTATCAATCACATCAAGCGGGAGTGTGGTCTGTGTGGGAGAGGAGGTGGTGGCTGCCTGCTCACTCGCTGATTTCCGCATCGCCTCGCCTGTCGCGAAACGCAGAATTGCATATGCGCTCTGAAACCTTGTCTGCTGATGCGCTTCTTTATTCGCCCGCCCGTTTCTGGGGACGACCACCGCCCCGCGCGCCCGCTATGGCTGTTCATGGGGCGGGTTGGCACGGGTCGACCGGTCAGTTAGTTTCAGGCTGGGTTGGGTTGGATGGTTCGGTTGGTTCTATTAGTAGGATATATAGTTGAAATCCCCCATATTAGCAGTTAGCATGTACAGAGTATGATATATATAAAAGAGTATATCATCATATCTGAGTTCCGGGGGAGTTACCATGTTTTACTTAGTAGATAGGAACACCATGGATGCAAATTTTTGCAATTTGCAAACATTGGAACAAGATGTTCTTGCAAAGGGTATGAAATCCAAACAAACAAGTTGACATCTCTCTCCAACAAATACAAACAGTACCATATGATACATACTACCCGGACCAAGTTTTCTTCCACAAATCGGACTAAATGTTCAAGAGCATATTCAATATCTTGTGCCCTTGGGTGGTATCTTTAACGAACTTGCACATGCCAAGCAAACATACGCCAATATCTTTATGTAGAAGATGTCTAATTAGGTAAATACAAAATCAAACTTGGAATAGTAATGCATAGCATGGGAACATTAGGAAGTATATGTAGCAGATCAAGAAAAATACAGGTGGATACGCATATGGACTGGCCGCCGGAGGCCAGAGTTGAGGGGGATAGTCCCGAACGGTGTTATTGGATGGAAGGGCAAAGCATGGTGATCTCAATGGCTCTGGCACCTGTGTTTTCTGTGGCATAGCTCGAAGAGGGCAAAAGAGCTCGCCGACTAGCCGACGTTCAGTGGTGAGGTCAAGGGAGGGCTGCCGAGTCGTTGACTCAAGCAAGGAGAGGATGTCCTGGTTCGATGATTTGTGTGGGTTCTAACCCATACCCATCCGGTTGAGTAAATAGACGTGGTCGTCTGCTAACCTGACCCCATCTATCTATCAGTTGTTTGTGCTGGTTGGGCTTGGGTCGGTTGCTTAACCCATGTGTGGAGCCCGCTTTCCACGTTAACTGAACAACGGCTCAAGTGAAGTGGGGCAAGGAGCGACGCGATGCAGTTAAATAACTGTTCACATCAGGACGCACTACAAGGTGTTATGTCACGGAGACCACACCTCTTTGGAAGGCATGAGTTTCGTCAGAAATATTTTAATTCTAAATGGAGCCTTGTTACCATCTATTTGGGCTGACCACCCATTATTTTTAAACATTTAATATATTATGTTAATTAAACCAAAGTACACCTATTTGCACCATGAGTATATATATATCAAATAATTCAACCCTAACCTCCTCCTCTCACCCACTATCTCATTTGGGCCAACTCTACCACAACCCAAATTATCTAAGGTCTAATCGATCACTCAAGTTATAAACCTAATTGGCTCATCCCTCTCTCAACGTGGAGGCAGCACACACATGGAGGGTGAGGGAGCCAACCAGATGGGGGGCATGTGATAGTGCAATGGCACGAGGTATGCAGTGGCACCGACGATGATGGGCCGACGAGAAGGCAAACCGATTCTTAAATCAAGTTCACAGTTGCACTCTAGGAGTGAAGTGGGGGCACGAGGCGGTGCAGGTGAGCAGAAAAGTGACGTGGCGAGTTGGGTGGCGACATGGTGAGCAGGGAGGTATAAAACACATGGTGTTGTGGCGAGCTCTCATTCCCAAGTGAGTTGTGTTTGGTTTCCCACTCTTCTTCCCAATTCTGAAATTGACAAATTCTAAATAATTCATTAAATGATTGTGTCTTTATAAAATGTAATCATAGAACCTTAAAAAATGAAGCTTACAGATTTAAAATCATTGTGGATAGTGTTGGTTAGATTATCATAATAAAAGCAATTTCATTGAACTTTTAAATTGGTTAGCATAAACATTTGAACAAGCTAGCAAGGTGATTCTAAGGAATAATGAAATGTCTATTCTTAAAATTGCATGAAGGGTCGTAGAGTTAAAATTGTATTTTGCTTAATTATTTTATAATTTTTCTACATTATTTTGAGATATTTTTGGTTGAGACAATTTATACTTTGATTTTTTCCCACCAAAGATCTTTCCTTTTTCCTTTGAGTAATGTTTTATTAACTCCAAACACCCAGCTCAAAAATTCTAGGTCCACCACTTTATTTGAGTCGGTCAAATGACCAAAAATTGTAGCTAGCTAGCATGTATCCCGGCTGTGTGTGACTGTGTATCAGTTAACGACGTGTACTGTAGTACGGTTAGCTGCAACTCACATGCCGGCTACAGTGAGCGGGCGGGGCAGGCCAGCTGATACCTGGAGAGCCAGTCCACACAAGCCGTGCCTAACGCATAATACAAGGCACCTGATTGTATAATTCCTTCTTCCTAATGGCATGTCAAGACGACAACCGCATCAATAATAGGTATACGGACGGGACGCGAGCTTCGCTAGGGGGTTCTTGGGACCAGCTACAGCTATGCGCGGAATGGAATCGCAGCGGGAAGCTGCAGGGAAACGTCGTCGCCGTCGTCTGATCAGTGAGTGGGTGAGTGAGACGGGCGGGTACGTAGCCGGCCGGCCGGAATCGAATCCGAATGATGCGCACCGGAAAGCAGAAAGAGAGGAGGGGATCGGGGGGTGAGCCGGGCGGCCGGATCACATGCTGGCGCGCCCAGCTTAGCTTAAGCCCGACCCAACCAAGTTAACCACCAATCATTCCACGGCCTGGCCTCGGATTCCGAACTCTCCCATGGCCGGTGGGTCGTCAATGAGAGTCAGTCAGTCGTGTCATGGAGCTAACTGCAACGACTCTGCCCTTTGCCTTTGAATCTTGTCTTTCAAGTTCCCGACAGGCAAAGTAAAACACTTCTGTCGACATCTCTTCCTCAAGAAATAACGTAGCACCTCCGAGCAGGCTGTGATTTGTGAACGGCAGCGCTCTCGGTGCCGTTAATACCGGTGTCGCGGATCGATTGGCAGTGGGCAGAGCACCATCGACTCATAACCATATTATCCGTTGGTTGGCCCACGCCGACGAGGCGACGACGACGCTTTAGTCAGCGTGCCGGTACGGCCTCCGCTTGCTCCCTGCACGGCCGGCGCTGCGCTGCCGCTCTGCCCCGCCGCCTGCGGCTGTGAGGTTCCTCCATCTTTGGCATTGGCAGGCAGGCAGTCAGGGGCAGGCCATCGAATGGAGCACATCTCGCAGTTTGCCGGGAGCGGGCACGCACGGACGGCAGAGCAACGACGTCGTCCGGTCGCTTTCCGCCGCGCCGACCCATGCGGCTGCTTATGATTCCGTACACCTTCGTGTCAGACAGCCTGTCCATCACCGGGAAGCGATTTTCATGGGGGAGGAGGCCCTCCCCATGCACCGATTCTCCCGCCTACTGAGCTCGAGCTCACCCGTGGAATTCCGTGCCTGATGGATGGCTGGGCCCTGCTTTGATGACGTAACCACTGTCCCTTGTGCTTTTGTAGGCCCAGTAAATACCTGCCTGCCTGCTCGCAAAAAAAAGGGAGAGTAAATACTTACTTGCCAGTGTCGGGCTGACATTTACGGCCCACATGCTTCCTTACGACGGCCTGAAATGGTGGTAAATTTCTATCGGGTATTGAGCTACCAGCCCATGTACCCGATTAGACGCGATCAGATTTCACGATTTTTTGTTCAGTCCCAACTCTTTTTTTTTTTGCAAGAAAAGGCCCAGTTATAACAGCCTGCAATTCTCATCCGGACCGGGCTGCGAGGGAGGATAGGTTCACTTTGTGTCAACCATGTGGTCCTGCTTATTTGTATTTGTTTTTATAGTTTATAGTTTATTTTTCACTGTTTGGTACTGTAACTAGCTTATATTGTATTGTAGCTGCTTGTGATTTTATAAAGTAATTAAATTTAAAAGAATTAAAAATAAAAAAATAGGTTAGCCTATCATAGATAATGCAAAGAAATACAAGAAGAAAAAAAGGCCAAAATCATAAAAAGATAAAATTAATAAACTAGAAACTAAAAGTGTCCAACCATGTTTGTCAAATCAACGTCGCTTTCCTTGCTAGATCAAACGTTTAGCTATAAAATTCCTAAATAAAACTAGTGGTATAAAATCTATTCTTTTCGGTTTATGGCATACGATTTATGATTTTTTTGAATAAACAAATGCAACGGTTTCTTTAACGTTTTTTTGAAACGGCTTATCGCGACAGTCTTTTTGAAACAACTTATCGATTTATCAGTATTTATTTTGTTTGTATAAATACTCGTACTAAGACAAAAAATCATCAATCATAGTCGAAAAGAACATATTTGGTGTTCCGAATTTCCAAGCAACCATGTACATTCGAAAACAAAGAAATCATTTTGATTACAAGTTCTTCACAACTTGACCCACGTAAGCTGTAACATAGCTCATGCAACATAAGACCATTGACCATACTCACCAAAACTCATTCCTCATCTCAAAACCCACAAATAAGGGATTTGGCTGAAAATCCTCATCTGGCCAGTCTGACTGCCAACACTCGGCCGATCAAACCGCTGAGACCAACCGGTCAGACCATCAACATTCGGCCGGTCTGACCGCTAAGACCAATTGATCAGGCCGTCAATACCCGGCCGGTCTGACCGCTAAGACCAACTGGTCAGACCGGTCCATCAATACCGGTTTAACCGGCCTTTCTCTGACCAACCAGCAACACTGTCATTCAAATTTCTAAATCTCTTAAACTACAATGATTCATCATATCATAAACTAGAACCTTTTTACAATGTCCTTTAAATACTACTTTGAATACAATCTAATAGTACTTGTCTACGAAGAATGGAAGTAGATGCGCTAACGTGATGAAAAAATGGCATAATTCATGGCGAAATTTTGATGATATAAATTTTAAGAAACCAAATAAAAAAGAATGAAAGGAGTGGCTTACAAGAAGATCGAATCGGTTCTCGATCTTTTCCATTTTGTAATCACTAATCACACAATCGGTAATTTTCCAATCACTACATGCACCAGGACAACGGCACAAACTAATACAGGTGCTTGTCGGAGGTCTGCCGCTGAGGTCGTGCGCCGCGCGGCCGCCGAATGGCCTTGATAGAATCGTTCGCCACAAAGAAAACGATGCATCACTAGGAACCCTAATGGAGGAACGTGCAAGGAAGATGATCACGTGATTGTTCCGCTCGTTTTGACTTCAGTTTCTGACTTCTGATTTATCTTTCATAATTCATAAATTTTGTCTTTTTCTGAACTTTTGGTTTTTTTAGTTTTTTACCGGTTCTTTTTTCCCTATATTCGTTTGCGTTGTCCGTAATTAGCTAGTATATTTTTTATTTTTAAATTTTTTAAATTTAGTTACGTTAAATAATTCATAATTAGTTACAGTATAATTTTAACCAGCTAGAATATAATTTTAGCTATAAATCAAAATCAGCTTATTTCAACCCGAGCGGCACCTAAACTGAATCCACAAACATCGCTCGGTGGGACCAGTGCTTCCTTCTTTTTGACCGGATCAGGTTAAATATCTTTTAGAGAATTACAAAGTTACAATGTTGCCCCAAAGCAAACAATACTTTCTTATACTCGGAGGTGTTGTAGAATTAAATATTAACTAATCTTAATCTGATTCATTGGATTTGAAAGTATGGACGGTCCATATTGAATTGAGTGTACAGTAAAAAAAGCTAAGGGATATACAGGCGATATATACTGGTAGTATATTACCAAACTTGGCCAATTACCCGATCCACTAATTTGTACCTCTTTGTTTCATTTCTCTGGTCTCTGTTTCTTGTCCGCAGTGTTCTGGCTTTTCATTTTTCTTAAACGAATAACATGTCGTTTTGGCTTAATTAGTATCAGCAGGCATGTCTTACTGGTTGGAAACAGGAGTGGAGAAGAGGCACGAAGAAAATTTAGGAAGAGGAAGCAACAGAACAGCATGCAAAGCGTCCGTGTACGGGGTACAGCCACAGGGATGATCGGTCTGCGATTGCACACGGCCGCAGGTGATGTGTAGTTCTGAATGTCAAAAGGACTGTGCCAACAACAGGTGATAGAGCCGTCACTCATCGCTGATTGGCAGCCCGATGCCATCTGTTGGCGCATTTCGGTATCGAACAGTCTCATTATGACCTATCGTGTATCTTGAAGAGGAAGGAAGAAAATTTTCGATTCAGCACGAGAGGTTTGAAGATGCATTGCTGCTGATGTCGACGCATCCGCGTTTTCGCAGCCTCAGCAGTGCAGGCTGCCTGATCGTGTGATTGTACATGCTGATTGAATCCAGTAGAGTCAATTTGATTTCTGCGCCCGCGGCAGCCGAAATCCCGGTCGGTATCCACGACGACGATCGACCAATTATTTTTCGGCAACATACAAAAGCTTTGCACGCCATTGTATTAACAGAGACAACAGTACAGAAAGGTACAAAGAAACAGAGGCTGAGAAGTAAGAGACAAACTTACAAACGCGCTATAAGAATAGCCGGTCATGGGGCGTAAGCATTCCCTGGCTAGCGCCGAAGACACTTAGGAGTTTACCCCATGCTTGCTTGACCCAAGGGCAGTGGACAAGTAGATGGTTGATGGTCTCCTGATGGTGAGCATAGAAGGAATAGATAGGATTCACCGATATTCCCCTACGTGCAAGTCTGTCAGCCGTGCAACAGCGGTCGTTGGCTGCTAGCCATGTGAAAATTTTACATTTGAACGACGTCTTGTTTTTCCAAATCTGTAGAAAACGGTCCCACCAATGAAGAACGCATTGTAAGCCAATTTCGCTGAGTAGACTAGCGAGGGATCCATCCTCCAGACCCAGCTGTCTTTAGTTTGACGGTCAAGAGAAACGGATTGGATGATGGCCCAAAGGTGGACATACTCTGTGAGTGCGGTAACTATCGGAGCACCCTGGATGTCACAAACCCATGTGTTGAGTGTAACACCTTCAGTCACCGTGGTAATTTTTCTAGCTTTCGGAGGAATCAACATCGAAAAAGCTGGGTAAAGAGATTCAATGGATTTTCCATCGATCCATTTGTCGAGCCGAAAGAGGGTGTTGTTTCCATCCCCCAAACGCACCTCCGTTGCGGCACTAAACAATGCCTACACAATCGACTCGTGGGACGCCTATAGGTGTGCTCATGTCCGAGATGGGTCTGACTTTTGCCACCAAAGCCATCTCATCCTCAACACATATCCCATGAGTTTAAGGTCAAGGATCCCTAGACCACCAAGAGAGAGTGGCCTACAAACTGATTGCCACACGATAAAGCACTGCCCTCCATGAACTGTGTCTGCTTCTTTCCAAAGGAACACACGCCGGCGCTTGTTGATTACCCTGATTGCCCAGGATGGCAGCTCCAAGGACAGAAGATGGTAGAGGGGGTGGCGGAGAGAATGTATTTAACCAAGATGAGACGGACACCCAACAATAGCAGTTTACCTTTCTAGGTTGGGAGTTTCTTCATGAATTGCTTTAGAAGTGATTGTAATTGTGTCTTGGACAGATTGCACAAACATAGAGGCAAGACCAAATATTTGATGGGGATGGGGAAAGCCGACAAGGAAGCTTGAGACTGGCCATTTCTACCTCAGCTTCACCACAACAAATGGGCATCATTGAGCTCTTTTGAAGATTGGCGCAGAGGCCAGATGTAACACCCTGCCCCTCCACAGGGCCTAGAGTGCTACCATCATTGCATAATATTACTATTTTTAACAAATGCTGACAATTTGAACAAACACAACCTTTTTTTAGATTGTAGTGACTACATAATCATCATACCATTTCAATTCTAACTTTAACATGGCATACCAGTAAAATCTAAAACATACTAACAAAAGATGATACGTGAAGTGCTACTGATACGTGAAATTATTCATGTGCTACTCCCGCCCGTGCGTCAAGTCCTCAACGGTCACCTAAAAAGCAACAATACAAGGGTGAATCCAAAAACTCACCTAACGCCGCTCAGCGTAGACTGCCATCAGGATGGCCGAGGGTGAAGGTGAAGAACTATCGGGGCCTGAGGAGCTGTAAACCCAAAAGTTACCTTTATGATCATCCAGTTATAGAGTAGTTTTTGGCAACCCCTAAATAAACTGTTACACATGTAGTAAATCGTGACGATGTTAGATTTAAGGATCATACATACATTATGTATGAGACCAATTGATGACACTTAAAAATATAACAATTCCCGCAGTGTCACATGGTAGGTCAATCCAATATCATGTTCTCTAACATGTGTCCATATTATTGATTTGCTATCTTTATATCCATGATCCGTGAAACATGATCATCAATCAATACATATGTTGATCTGTAAATCATAATTGTCCCATATAATTAATGACATAACATCAGGAATAATTTAGAATAACATCAAAATATGAATAAAGAGTTCCACTAACAAGTCATATACTTGTTAATCAATATGAAATATATTTATTTAAGAGACAAAATAACTATTATTTAAAAGATCATAAACGTAGAAGTGATATAATCATCTCTATGATTGCTCTAGGGCATATCACTAATAGTAGTACAATAGAAACCATGTCCATTGCATTCCTTGACCAGACAACCCTACAAAAGTTAGTACACGGCACACACTCACTTTTCTGGATGATAATTACAGAAACAGGGTGCCATTATTTGGTTTGTGCTTGCAAGGTCCTATTTAAAAGTGTTGTGGTTTTAGGCCCCGCTCGGTTGGGCTGAAAAATAGTGGTTTATGGCTGAAATTGCACTGTAGCTGGTTGAAATTACACTGTAGCTGAAGGTTGCTTATTTGGTGTAATTAAATTTAAAAATAGAAAAAATATGTTAGCTCAGCACGGATAATACAAATGAATACGGGAAAAAAAAGAACCAGCAAAAAAGCTCAAAAAAAGCCAAAAGTTTAGAAAAAGACAAAATTTATTAATAGTGAAAAATAAGCCAGAAGCTCAAACCGAAATTTATGAATAGTTTTTTACTGTGGGTTTTGACTGATTGTGAGAAAGATTGAGGGGCAAAGGTACACTCGTATTGAAAAGCCACTCTGTTCAAAGCTGCTCCTATAGTGACTCGTACAAATGACTTATAAAAATCACCTTAAGAAGCCAATCCATTCAAAAGCCGGCGTCTAAAAGCTAAAAGCTAGAAGTTATTTAGAACAGGACCTGAAACTGGAACTTGGAAGGTAAGCAGGTAGCAAACAAGATTACGTAGTACCTACAGCTCGATTAGGTGTTTTAGGTCCGGTTCTTTTATGTTACGGTTGTTTTTTACTGTAGTTGATGAGTTTTGGCTATGCTATTTGAGATGGCGACGGACGGTGGAGATGTCAATGTAAATGGTGTACACTATTTTAGACTTAGAAAGCTGTTTAAAGAGATCAGTACGTTTGTTTCCACTTTTGAAAAATTGAAGCCAAAAAGACCGGTAGTACGGCGGCGCGCACAAATCGACCACACACCGAGCTAACCAATGCTTGCTGCTAGCTAGCTGTCTGCTCCAAAAGGGCAAAACAAAGGTTCGGCCCTCCACGGCGAAGGCGACCCTCGTTTGTCGTTCTTCTTCTTCACACACACACACACACACCACACCCTTATCGCGTGCCACTGGGCTTTCTTGCTAAGCTAGAGCTAGCTAGCTTTACCTGAAAGGATCAAAGGACCAATAAAAGATTCGATTAATTATTGATATATGCAGACCTAGTTTGGTGACGGCCGGTATGGCGCTCTTGTTAATTCTCACTGTTATGCAGCAGCAGCAGCAGCAGCACCTGTTTCACCTGATTCAGCCATACATCGACCAGGTTTACACGATGTCAGCACAACTATATAAGTATCTGTACGAACGCCAACCACGAACGTTGAAAACCGACTGATCATTCTGAGCCGTGGGAACGTGGAGTTGGTTCAAGCTTAAGCCAGTAATAGAATGATTCAGGTCAGAATTGGTTCTACTCCTTTCGGTTTTAACTTTTAACTTCAGACTTTTAGTTTCTTTATCTTCTTTCTTTTTTTTGGTGTTTTGGCTTTTTCAGACTTTTTTATCTTTTTTCGTATTCTTTTGTATTATTTGTGATGGGCTAACTAATTTTTAATTTTAAATTTTTTAAATTTAATTACGTCAAAAAAACATCAACAATTATAATTTAAAATAAAACAGCTACAATATTAAATAATAAAAAATAAACCATAAGTGACAAGAAAGCACCTGCTTCTAGCAGAGCTGACGATGTCATGAGAATGCATGCCTGGGTGAAGTTCATATATAGCTGGCTAGCTGCATCGATCGATCGTACGCGCGCAGGTTATTAATTCTCGATCACGGGACATGCATATACATGGGCAGACTGAACATCAAACTGAGCGAAAAAGTCTCTGGTCTAACTGGTCTGAGTGTAGATTCGTTGGAGCTAGCTAGGTTTTGTCCGAGCCGACGATCGTGACCTAGGGTTCATTGATATCACATTCTCATGTCAATTAGTGTGCGTAGTACTAGGTTACCAGCAGGGCCAGGTCAGGTGCGCGCACGCACGTACGTAAGTACGTGTGGACCACATATACAGTACTCGTAGATAAATAAGTTTGTTAAGATTCATTGGCAGCGTTAATTGGACCACAAGTACGTACGTACCGACCGAAAGCACTACGTTAAACGGGTTTGGTAGTTCACCAACATATATGCATGAATAATACAATATTACTGATCTACACGCAACTAGCTTAGTCTTCAGTTAAGAACCGCTTCCCCTCTCGCTTTGAACTAGCTTAGCTTTGATTTACAAGGCTTATATATGTTCTTATTCCCGAATTTGTTTTCCTAGTGGAAATCACCTGTATAATTTAATATAGGGATAATTCCCTGTATACCACTGAGAGTTAACTCGATTCCCGATTTGCCACTAAAAAATCACCAAGTTTCAACTTTATTCCATTCCATATCATTGTCTTTACCTCTGTTCATACCTATCCCCGTTAGTAGCATCAAACTTGTTAGATTTTTCTAAAATGACCTTGCTGCCCCTTCTCTCTTATCTCCTCTCTCTCCCTCACCATCACTCTTCCCCAAATCCTACAAGGGTTCACTCCCCCAAAATCTCGTACACCTTGTCCTCTAGGGATGGCGTCGTGGGCAGGTGAGCACTGCTAGATGGCAACAGCAGTGTTGGGGAGCGGCCATGGCGAATGGTGATGGTGGTGCTTCGGCGGAGTCCTTGGGGAAATGATGCATGCACGAGCACGCGACGGCAAGGGAAGTCCTTCTGTGTGGTTGGCTTAGGTGGAGATGGCTGGAGGTGGCGGGGCAACATCGTCAGGAAGAAGGTGGCGCCAGTGGCGGTGCTTCATGGTGAAAACACGGCCAAATTGGCAAGTGGAGAAGGTAGGGGAGATGATAGCGACGCTATTGGTGTAAGAATTTTGGGACAGGCTTGCCGAGGCGGACGTAATCGACAGTGGCGGCGAGTTAACTAGAGATAGGGAAGATGGCTCGATTCTGATGATGCCCTATGAGAAAGGTAAAATTGCTTGAGGGAAAGGTTCAAGCTACTCGGGAACATGATGCGATGCGAGAGGATAGGTGAGCAAGGGGCTGGTCAGATTCGGTTCTTGCTCCTATCGTCAAATCTGGCGATGGAAGGGAGGTGGGGAGGACGTCAGCAGCGGGAGGGAGGTGGGAGAAGGGGAGGAGACCAGTGGCGGGTGGTGAGAGTGCGGTAACTATTAGGGAGAACCTAGAGGAAGATGAGTTGAAGAAGAGAGGAAGAAGGGCAAAAGAGTTCTTTCGTTGCTAACTTAATAGTGCCCTCACACTTGGCTGATGGAAGAGGCATGGAGGGGCACAAAATAAAATCTCAGTAACATACACGGAAGTGAACTTTTTTAGTGGTAAATCCGGAATGGAGTCAAATCTCCGTGGTTCATAGGAATTTATCCTTTAATATGTGTAGCATGCACCATCTCAATCTTTCTTTTTTAAAATTCCTGCGAAACTCCTGTCAAACACGTAAACACCACTTTTGAATAATTCTTTTCTTTTGTAATATTTTTTGCGTCCAAAACAGGTCCTGACTCCTGAGAAAGAAAAGGTAAAGTTTATCTAAAAATTAAAAAAAGAAGGTACACTGAAGCTGGAGATTTCAATGCTTAAAAGGCAACTAGTGGTCCAATCAAATGCAGCTGTTACGTGGGTTAATCATGTGCACGTTGCATATAGGGTTTAATTAAGCAAATTAACAAAAAAAAAGGAAAGCTGATTAATTAAGCGGGCAGGTAGTACTACTACTACTCTACTATTGTGTCTCTCGTGCCAAAGACGCCACATATATACACACGCACACACACGGTAGCTTTGGCTTCCATTACTAGCCACGTACTCAGCTCTTCCTTTGAGGGTATAGTTCTAGATACAATCAAAAGCTAAATAAACAAGTCTCTCAAATTAAAGCTTAATTCATGTTTGTCTTTGCCCTGCCCGTGGATCAAGGGACCACTTTGATCATGAGGTGTGTAGTGACTTTGCATTGCAAAGCATCTCTTCATATACGGGACTACGCGCTCACATAAACTCACAAAACAATCATGCAACCACTAGACTTAAGTTTTGACATATACGTAGCAAGGAAACTACTCCTTTAACCATTTGCCGCACCTTAAAGCATTGGAGATGCCTAGCTTGAGAATGAGGGAGGATCATTGATTATGTGGATACTAATCCATTCATTTTGAAAAAAAATAGTAACCCTCTTTTTGTAAAGTTTCCTTTTATAAAGCAACACTATACCACATAAAGTTAGCTTTCACATATCACATGTGTGCCTAGATTAGCTCAAACAAGTCACTTAGTCAATAATAATGTTGGAGGGGGAGGTATCACTACTATAAAAAATGTCATTACAGACGATTCAAAACTGTCATCACAGATGGTTTTTTGAACCGTCTAAATTTATGCGTCAGTGATAATCAGAGGTTATCACAGACGGTTTGTGAACTGTCTGTGATAAATACATTACAGACGGTTTATAATTAGAATCGTCTGTGAAGAACACTATCATAGACGGTTGATACATAGAACCGTCTATGATACCTCCCCATCACAGACGGTTCCTGGTTCGAGCCGTCTGTGATAATTCTTCACAGACGCTTTATACCACAAAACCGTCTGTGATAATTCTTCACAGCTGCGGAGGAGTAGGAGGGAGCGCCAATGTCGATTAGATCTAGATCTAGATTGGCATAGAGGAGAGAAAACAAGACACCGGTCAAGGAGATCGACGACGAGTGAGGGTTCAGGGGCCTCCTCGAGTGATGGTTTAGGAGAAAGGATGGAGGCGGCAAGAGATATGGGTGAAGGTCTGGTGGGTTGTGCTGAATGGACGAAAAAATTGAAAAGTGGCAGATTTTTTAGTTGTATTAGGCATTTTCAGGGTGGACCGACAAACCCGAATTTTGACGAATTTTGATCCAAAATTGTATTCCGTGGCGCTGACTGGCGTCGCCATCGGGCTACATGCATTCACGGCCTCTAGCTCTGACCAGTACACCTCAATCCCACAGCTCTGTTGCGTTTATCGTATAGCTGTGAAGTTATATGGAGTATGTTATCCCTTTCTTCTTTTTTTTTTTTTTCCTGTGGTCACAGATCGATTCAGAAGGCATCCAATCCAAGTCCTTTTGACGTGCCGTCAGTTTCAGTTGCCTGGCCGGGTGATCGATCACCACGCCTAATTAATTTTGGCCGTTTGTGAAAGTCTAGTAGTACTCTATCATATATGGTCAAAACGTTCTGGAAAAACGACGACTTAGGACTGTTTAATGTGGTTAAGGCTTATGTCTTTTAGTTAAAATTGTTGAATTTGGTTGTTTACGGTACAGATTACGGAGCAATTTTAGCTAGTATAGATGTTGAATTTTTAACGTGTAGATCGTTTAACTTGTAAAACCCGTCTTAAGAAAATACTCCGTTTGAAAGTTAGGTACTGTAGCAAAAGTAAAAAACAATCAACTTTAGAGGAAAAGAACAGCCCCTTAGCTTGTTCATACACTACCGGATTCAGCAGCTTTGCCGAGTGCCGAGAAACACTCGGCAAAGTCTTTGCCGAGTGCCACCCACGGCATAGTTCACACGTCATAGTTTCTGACGGCAAAGAGCTCTTTGCCGAGAGCTTTTCATCGAGCACTCGGCAAAGTCTTTGCCGAGTGCCGAAACGACCCTCGGCAAAAAAAAGGACAATGGACGGAAGGAACACGGTGGGGCGTCGCTTGTCGAAAGTGCCAGATTTGGAATGGCACTCGGCAAATCTTTAAACTTTGCCGAGTATGAACGGAAGGTACCGTAGGATTTTCACGGGATCGCAGTCGCCTCTTGACCATCACCGAGTCCACCTCCGGGAACCTAGAGGATCCACACTTTCCACGATGCTTTGCTTCCGCGTGTTCTTTCCTAAATAGGATGCACCCTTCTGACAAGCATGTATCGCTCATATGGCATCTTAAGTGCACGAAGGAGTTTCTTTGACTCGTACATGCTCTTTGGCGTATCGTGACCCTCCCAAGCATGCCGCCAAAACCGTCAACATAGCATCGGGCGTCTCGACTCAAACTATACCGGGACTTCAAGGCCATTCTGGCGTCCAATGCCATCCGGTTGAGAAACCTTCGTCGGCCGTGAAGGGGTTTCGTGCGCAGACAACATGTCGTGTCGCCTTTGCGGTTGCCTCGCTCCTCCTCCCTCGTCCTTCGTGAAGTGTGCTTCATGATAGTCATTTAACATGTCTCCTACCCCGCCATCAAGATCATAATCCTCGGCGCGTGGTCTCACGACCTCCTCTCTCATACGATCGGATTCACCGTGGTAGATCCACCGGGTATAGTCTGCCGTAAATCCATCCTCTAACATATCGTGGAGTAATATAAGAATCAAATGCATCTACACGATCTTTCTCCTATCTAATAGGTGAAGATAGGTCCTAATCCACAGGAGATGCGTAGATGAGGTTGGTTTCCATGCTCTACTCCTATCCGAGATTTCATTTGAAGACACCTCCCGCGTTCTCCAAATACACGTCTGGCGGGGAGATTGTGTATCCGGAGAACAACAGGAGATGTGTGAAACTCATCACGGATCGGAGTAGACCATGAAACTAACCCCATCTACGCATCCTCGGCTAATCAAAACGTGGACAATTCAAAGCAGATACGGTTATAGATATGCAAAGATCTGCATATTTCCAACCGTATCTCTTTCGAACGGGAAACGCCTAACTAGGTTACGCCTAACCAGAGAATAAACTGGGCCTAACTCACATGATCAAAACCAATGCCCATATCATCATGATCCATAAATCAACATAACATTTCACATCAAAACACATAGGCCCTGCTCCAAACAACTTTCTAGTTTCTGATTTTAGAAACATATTGAGAGGATACATCATCATACATATATACCAACCAACTTATTTATACTTAATTAGGGTTTTGAAAACTAAAAACTGGCCGGTTCACCCCCTGAATCATTCTTCTTGCACAGATCGATACTTGTACTAATACTTGTTGGGTTCATTACAAACATCAAAATTTGAAAAACTAAAAAATTAAAATTGTGGAAAGGAACTTCCTCTTGTAAAATTCCTGTATTGCAGAGGGCATTACTTAATTACAAAATAGCACTGTATTCCCATGCCAAAATGTGTACTAGTCTCTCTCTGGGTAAATGGAAAAGATGTAATTTGAAACACCTTTAGCTATGTGTGACAAATATATCCAGAGTGAAACTATATATATTTTACGATAAATAGAATTCAACATGAACAATATCTCAACATTGCATACCGCCTACTCAATTAATATTGTGTTAACCTATACTTCAGGGTGAAACTATATATATCTATATATGGAGATCAAAATTCAAGAACAAATTTCGTGTATGCATGTACGTCGGAGACAGAAACTAATGGGAATCTCACAAACCAGAAAAGGCAAAAGGACAGACATGAAGAAATGGAGTGGAAAAGGGCTAACTCATATACTACAAGTTGTCGACTAACTTTATGCTTCGCACCATGGAACATAGGATGGCATAAAATTGTCATGCACATTCTTATCGATACCATTTCATCCGATGTAGACACCTAAATGCTGTCTAATTAAATGTGCATAAAATTAAGAAGAAATCAAGGATCTTCAAATATCACTGAGGAGGATATATATAATTCAATCATGATTTGGAGAGCTCACCGAGGCGGCGGGCCAAGGTGGCGTGGGCGGCGGGCCAAGGTGGCGTGGGCGGCGGGAGGCGGCGGGCGGGCGGCGGGCGTGGGGCGGTGGACGGGTAGCCGAGGAGGTGGTGACGTCCCGAGAGATCATGTGGAGATGATCCCATCTTTATGATGAGTAATTGACCCTTGGTTGAAGGTAAATTGAGTTTGTTTTGGGCTTTTATTGCAAAGTCTTAACTCGGGCGAAATGAAGTCGTATGCGACTTGTCCACGGTTCGTGCACGACCACGTTTGGTCGTGGTCGAAACTCTTCCGAGTCTTTGTCACGACCATGGTGGTCGTGGTCGGAAGGTTATCGACCACGTTGAACTCAATCGGGTGGTCTCACGACCACGTTGTGGCGTCCGGCGAATTTGAGCGTGATAGGAAGTCTACCGGGTAGCGTACGACCACGTTGGTGGTAATCGGATCTCGGTAGAGCAGCGTCACGAGTACTTTGGCCGTGGTCGGAAGGGTTTACGACCACGTTGGCAATTGGGCGTTCGATCACGTTGTGGCGCTCGAGCTTGACCACGTTGCGAGCCCTCGGAAGATTTGACCGTGGTCGGCACTCGGCGCTAGGGTTTACGACCACGTTGTGGGATCGGAGCCTCGACCACGTTGGGCGGTCGGGCGTTCGACCACTTTGGCCGTGGTCGGTGGGCGTCACGACCACGTTGTGGGAGCTCGAGGCCTCGACCACGTTGTGGGAAAGGAGCCACGACTACGTTGTGGCACTCGGTGGTGCGACCACGTTATGCGCTCGGAGAGCTACGACCACGTTAGCGCGAGAATTGAATGTGGTCGAAACCGCGTTCGACCACGTTATCGGTTGGATGACCGTGGTCGTGCGGGATCACTAAAATTGGTCGTGAGGTGCAATTCATGTCCGATTACGGTGAGGTTTGGTCGGTTGGGTTCCTTGTGTTGTTGTGGACCTTGTAGACTGGTTTGTTCTACATTTTGACAAGGTTTAGTAAAGTCTAATTTCGTGGAAAAGACTTGAGCTCGGTGTGTTTGTGCGGTATGGATCGGTGCTATGTGATGGTTTTGTTGTCTGTGATGGTTGCAGGTACTGGGAGACATGTCTTGGTGAGGCTTAGAGAGGTCGGGACTAGACATAGGAGATGTTGAGGTCCGAGCGGCGTGAAAGCCGAAGAGGACGTGGTCTTGTCCGAGTGGTGTAACGAGCGACAAGAAGGCATGAGGAGGAAGCTTGGAGGCTGGCAAGGGCATTTTGGAGAAATGCCAAAGCACGCAAAGGAAGTGTCCTCTGGGAAAGCTCTTGGAGTTGGTGGTGCTATTGGGCAAAGCGGTGGAGCCGTTGCCACCGGGTAATGGGCAAAGCACTGGAGGCCCGAAAAGCCTTGGACTCTCTGAACGGTGGTCTGTTGAGACCGTTAGCGTGTGAGACTATAAATAGAGAGGTTAGGTCTCGGGAGCTAAGTGAGGTTGTCCCCAGTGCTCGAGTGTTCCTCTCTATCTTGTGTGAGTTGTCTCGGGTAAGAGCATGGATGCTCGTGTACCTCCGATGGAGTGGTCAGAAACCTCCATGTGAAATAGAAAAGATTGGATTCATCTCTTTGTATCCTTCTCGGTTTTGTTCTTGAGATGATTTCTTTGATCTGGTTGCCCTCTCTGTACTTTCGATCATATGTGTTTTGTCGAGAGTTGGCTTGTGCTTCACTTGCTCGGGGCGGGAAGTTGTTTCTGGTGCTTGCTAAGATCATTCCAGAGAGCAAAAGCGAAATCAGAGAAAACCGAGTTACGTGGTTCTGCACCGGAGCTCTCTGTTTCGATTTTCGACTTTGGTTTTCTCCTCTTACATTGTAAAGACTTTGGAGGTTCTTGGTATTTTTACTTCCGGAGATCTTGTACGAACTAAGTTTCAAGTTTCATTCATTTTGGATCTCGTGCAAAAGATCTCTAAATTCTTGCTCCTCGGTCGTGCGTCTGACAACAGAGTATTTCCTGTATACTTTCTGTTGTCGGATCGGCAGCCTATTTGACCACGCAGTCTTTGGTCTTTCGACCACGCTTTGATTTCGGGGTCGATCTATTCTAGCTTTCGACCACCGGTAGTATCTCTCTGTTGTCGGTTGATCGACTACGCATAAGTTTTACGGTTCGGTTTCGCCGGTGTTATCTTACATTTCGGTCGTTCGACCTCGTGCGTAGCGGTGGTCTTGCGTGTCTTTGATCATTTCTCACCCCATTCGACCACGGTCAAAACCCGACACAGTTTCACGATTACGACTACGGTTGTCTTCGGTTACGACTTCTTGTTTTATTGTTGCTGTGTTCGGTTGAGCTTTGTTTTTCTGACTTCTTAGCTCTCTAGCTAAAGGAGAAGGAGAACTTGGGGAGGAAGTTTTTAAGGCACCATTCACCCCCCCTCTGTTGCCATTTCGGTCCTTCAATTGGTATCAGAGCCGGTTAGCTCTTCTTCATAGATCTTAACCGGTCTCAAAGAGCCATGGCAACAGACAAGTATTCCACCAAGCCGCCCATTTTCGATGGCCTGGATTACCCCTTCTGGAAGAGCCGAATGGAAACATATATCCAGGCTCAGGGGTATGCTATTTGGCGGAAGGTGAAAATACAATTTGTTGTTCTGCCGATGAGAACATCAATCCGGAATATGGTCGATGTTGAGGCAAATGCAAAGGCAAGGAACATCATCATACAGGGATTGAGCAGAAGCGAATTTGATCGCATCTCTCACCTGTCGTCCGCTCACGACATCTGGGTGACCCTCGATGCATACCATGAGGGCACCTCCCAGATCAAGACGGTTCGACAGGATCAGTTCAACGCGAATCTGACAAATTCGAGATGCTTGCCGGAGAGTCCCTTGACGAGTGCTTTTCACGCTTTCACAAGATTTTGAGCAATCTCCGAGCGGTCGGTCTCACATACTCCGACTCGGATAACGCTCGACAGATGCTTTCGCACTCAATCTTGGGTTTGGGAGATGAAGGTGACTACCATCAAGGACACCACGGACCTCTCGACCTTGACTCTTGATGCGCTTTACTCGCCTCAAGACTCACGAGATTGACATAGTCTCTCGGGTCAAGTCTCGATCGATGGCTTTAGTCACCGATCCCACCGCCGCTTCGGTTCTTCCGAGCCATCTTGCGGATTCTCCTCGCCGCTCTCGTGACATAACCGATGATCGATAGGCGACTTGCGGATGAGCAACTAGCCCTCCTCGCGGAGATTCTCCCATGCTTACAAAGGGAGGAGGGACGGAAGGAAAGAGGACCCGTGATTTGTTTGAGTGTGGTGGCCCCAACCACATTCGAGCAAACCGTCCCAAAGTGGGAAAGGCAAAGCGGCGTTGGCGGTTCGGTAAAACGACTACTCAGACAAGAACCGCAACAAGAAGGCCCCAACTCCGACGCAAGGCAAGAAGCCGTTCGCAACTTTGGGAAGGCCAAGAAGCTCTTCCACCGCGTCCTCGCGACTTTCGACGACCTCGACCTCGGCGAAGTGGAGGGATGGAGCGACGACGACGGACGGGTGATCAAGAACCCAAGAGCGGCGACGACTTCTCCGGCATGTGCTTCATGGCCCTTGAGGCGAGATCGTGACAATGAGCTCTACTCCGACTCGGACGAGGTATGTCCCACCTACGATCGGCTCAATCATGCTTTTCTTAAGCTAGGTGGTTTTCATGCTAGAGCTAAGTCTAGGTGTACCGAGTTAGAGAAGGAAGTAGATAGATTGTCACGGAGCTTACTTCACTTATAGCCGCTCCCTCCGTGACGACCGTGATACCTAACGTGCTTTGCTTGGAGACATGGAGAAACTAAGGACCTCGCATGATAGTTTGTCCTCTGAACTAGACATTGTTAAGGTGGAGAATGTTAGTCCGCTCATTGAACTAGAGATGTCTAGGATTGTTTTCCTTCATCTACCGTTGAGACTACTTCTTGCACCTCATGTGAGGATAAGGATAATGCTTTTAGAGGTCTTTATACATTGCTTCTCGATCTGCCGAGACTTGTGAAAGTTGTAACAATTTGAAGATGAACCTAAAGCAGGCGGATCATAAAATTGTTTGAATTACAAGCCTTTCTACTTGAGCCTATTGCTTCTTGTGTGAATTGTCCTAAACTAGCTGCGAGCTTGAATCATTTCCAAACAGGTTTCAAGAAATGATTGATCATGATAAGAAGTTGGCTCGGTTTGCTTCTAAGGACCTGTTAGCTCACCATGCATTAGTTGTAACAAACTAAAATCTAACTTGATTGCTTTGGATGAGAAATGTGTGAAGCTAACTAAGGACCTACTAGAGAAGCCACCTTGTGCTTGTAATGTGATTGTGAAGAAGGGAGAAGCCTCGGGTAAGGTAGAGGCGCCTAGCGATGCGAACCAATCTGCTAGCGTGGGGGCATCCTTTCTCGTCGGTGCGTGCGTGCACAAGCCGATCTTCCCTCTATTTGTTGGTCTCTCTCTGCTCCCTTACCTTCTGCTTTCTCCTCCTCCTTGCTCCTCTTGCACCTCTCTCTTTCGGGAGTGTCGGTACCTTATGAACACTCTCGAGAAATTTGTAGGAGGCAAGAAGGATCTCAATCTTATTCTAGACCAATCAAAGATTTGCAAGTTCAAACAGGTCTAGGATATAATTTCCGTGAGGATGTGAGAAAACATCCACACGTCGTGCTCGGACCCATCACCGCGGTGTGATCGAGGTCAAGCCCAAGAACAAGAAAGTTCAATTTAGATCGTGGGTTTTGTCCAAGGGATTTCGGCGACAGGTGATTTCACTGCGACTTGACCTCTCGAAGGCGAAGCCATCTCATGCTACTTGACCCCTCGGGCGGTATCATTGCACCTTCATCGGAAGGATGGGCATCTGATTGACCAATGCTTCAAGCGCCAAGATCGCGAAGAGACCGTCTTGAGTCTCTTAGGCGTTCGTGGTCGCCCGGACCTTGAGTGCACCTAAGACCAACACGAGGTCTAGGCTTGCTCTTGTTGGTAGCTTTGGGCGACCGAGGACTTGGTTTTTCCGAGTTTTCTTTTTTAGTCCTCGTGCTCCCTCGGTCGTGACCTCCGCCGTCCCGAGGGTAGATCTCGTTTCCATCGAGATAGCTACCCGCGGCGTGATCGGCGGTCTTGGGTGCTCACTCGCTCTCCCGTAGTAGTCGGACCCGACCATGCCTTCAGTGCGCACATAGACCTTCGCTTCTTTGAGCGACGGAGGGCGTGGGGTAGTTAGAGGTCGATCGTGTGTGACTACTTCTTACGCTCGACGTGTGACTCGGTATTGGGTGCCAAAATCTATGTTGATTTATCGATCGAGACTTTACTCTCTTGTTGACTCGGGTTCGCGGGCGAGGAAGGAAAGGTTTGGCTTGTAGACTCGGGTGTTCACGACACATGACCGGAGATTCCGTTGGTTTTCTTCCTTGCCCGAGCTCCGGTGATGAGGCGATCACCTTGGAGACGCCTCTTACAGGCGAGTCATCGCCAAAGGTACGATCTTGCATTAATGATTCATTTGTTTTAAAAGATGTTGCCTTGGTTAGTAAGTCTGCGGTACAATTTGCTTTCGGTCTCTCGACTTCCGATGACGATTTCGAGGTGAGTTTAAGAAAAACAACCGCAAAATTCTTGATTCTTGGTGAGTCCGGTTTATGGATTTCTCGTTTTGGGAGGATCTTCGTGCTGATTTTTCGAGTCTTCGGTGATCCTCTCCGTTGTTTGCTTGCTTACGAGTCCCGCGATCTTTCCTTCTGGCATAGGAGACTTGGTCATATTGGATTTGACCATTTGACCCGAGTTAGCGGCCACGATCTCATTCGTGGTCTGCGAAACTCAAGATGGTTAAAGATCTTGTTTGCGCTCCATGCTTAAGACGGCAAGATGGTTGCCGCTTCTCATCCTCCGGTCATAGTTACTATGACCGATGCACCGACGATTGCTCCATATGGATACGGTTGGACCATTTCGAGTGCGGTCGGCGGAGGGAAGTGGTACGTTCTTGTTGTGGTCGATGACTATTCGAGGTACTCTTGGGTGTTTTCTTAGCCTCGAAGGATGAGACGTTTACATATTTTCGAGGTCTTTTCAAGAGGCTTTCTGTGAGCTTCGGGTGCCTTACGAGCGATCCGCAGTGACAATGGCACGGAGTTCAAGAATTCCTACTTTGAGAGTTTCTGTGGTGAGACAGGTGTAGAGCACCAGTTCTCTTCTCCATCGTCCCCATGAGAATGGCGTTGTGGAGAGGAAGAACCGTACCTTGGTCGAGATGGCCGGGCGATGCTTGATGAGTACTCTACACCGCGGAAGTTTTGGGTGAGGCTATAGCCACCGCGTGCCATGTTTCCAATCGAGTTTTCTTGCACACTTGCACCGCACTTCTTATGAGTTGAGATACGGGCGAAAGCCCGGTGTTTCTCATTTTCGTGTGTTTGGTTGCAAGTGTTTTATTCTCAAGTCCGGAACCTAGATAAGTTCGAGTCACGTTCTTGTGATGGACTTTTTACGGCTACTCGACTTCTTGGCGGGCCTATAGGGTGCAGGCTGCGAGTCTAGTAAAATGGTAGAAACACGTGAGGTAACTTTCGATGAGGCGGTCAGGGACTAGGCCCGATATCTCGAGTTCACTAGAGCGATCCGAGACCATCTTTGTGGATGATGAGGATAATGGAGATGAGGGGTGTCTACAGATCCGGTCCCTTCTCCACCCCTTGAGGTGCCTTCTTCCACCGCACCTCGAGGCGATCGACCTACCTTCGCTATTACGGAGCTAGTGGCTCTGTTCCTACCCGTCGGTAACGAGGTAGAGGCCACTTCTTCATCTCATCTGGACCTCCTAGACATATTCAAAAACTCATCCTTGAGGCGGATCATTGGAGACCTCTTGAGCGGGTTACAGCTCAAAATCCGCTTATCTCAATTCATCTCCATTACGCTTTCATTGCCTCCTTTGAGCCCAAAGATGTTTCTCATGCTCTTTCGGCGAGTCTTGGATCAATGCTATGCATGAGGAGCTAGAGAGTTTCGAGAGAAACAAGGTGCGGGCGCTTGTTGAGCCCCTCGAGATCACAATATCATTGGAACCAAATGGGTGTTCAAGAACAAACAAAGTGAGGATGGGGTAGTCATTGAAACAAGGCTAGGCGGTTGCAGGGGTACTCCCGGGTTGAGGGTGCGGATTTTGAGGAGACCTTTGCCCTCGTAGCTCGTCTTGAGGCCATTAGAATTACGCTTGCCTTTGCGGCTTCTAAAGGTTTCAAGCTTTACCGGATGGACGTCAAGAGTGCCTTTCTCAATGGCTTCATCGAGGAAGAAGTCTATGTCGAGGCGACCTCCGTGTTTCGAGAACCCCAAATACCCTAGTCATGTCTTCAAGCTTTCCAAAGCGTTGTATGGACTTAAGCAAGCCCTAGAGCTTGGTATGAGAGGCTTAAGTCCTATCTATTGAGACATGATTTTGAGATGGGTAAAGTTGACAAGACCTTGTTCATTCGCCGACTTGGCAATGATCTCCCGCTCGTCAAATTTATGTCGATGACATCATCTTTGGCGGCTCTTCTCATGCTCTAGTTTCACAGTTCTCGGATGTCATGAGCACCGAGTTTGAGATGAGCATGATGGGTGAGTTGACTTTCTTCCTTGGCTTCCAAATCAAGCGAGACTCGGGAGGTACCTTCTTGCATCAAGGCAAGTACACCGTGATCTCCGAGACGCTCGACATGAGTGATGGAAAGCGGTGTCGACTCGATGGCTTCTACGGCCACACTTGACCCGAGATGAGGACGGCGAGCCGTTGATCAAAAGAGTTGAAGTATGATTGGCTCTCTTGTACCTCACGCCTCGAGACCGGACATACACTTTTACGTGTGTCTTTGTGCCCGGTTTGAGCTTTTCCTCGCGTATCTCACCGCCAAAGGTGAAGCGCATCTTCGGTACCTTGAGCTACCATTGACTATGGTATCGGTACTCTTCCTCATCTGTCTATCCCTTAGAGCCTATTCGGATGCGCAGACTTTGCCTACCGTAGGATAGATAGGAAGAGCACCGGCACTGCCGATTCATTGGCACTTCTCTCGTTTCTTGGTCTTGAGGAAGCGTCCGGTGTTGCACGATCCACCGCAGAGGCCGAGTGCGTTCTTGCGGCCGATTCTTTGTAGCCAAGTGCTGGATGGTCTCGACTCTGGGGACTTTGGGTTAGCTATCGATCGTGTTCCGCTCTTTTGCGATAACACGTCTGCGATTAGCATTGCTAAGAACCCGATCGACACTCTCGGACCAAGCACATCGATATCGATATCATTTTCTTGAGACCATGTGGAGAAGGGTGACATCGTGCTCGGTTTGGAGAGTGACCACCGGTTGGTGATATCTTCACCAAGCCTTTGGATAGCACGAGGTTTTCACTGCTGGGAGAGCTTGGGGTGGTTTGTCCTTACGGACTATTGTGAGGGAGCTTTGGGCTTTCTTGCTTTATCATAATAATTGTGTACAGTATCCTTCTTGTTGCATCGCATTTTCGTGCATTGGGTTTAGTCCTTCTAGCATAGGTTAGAGTGTGTCTCTTCTTTGAGTTGCTTAGACTTCTTGCTCTTATCTTGTGCTTTCGGGATAGCTTTTTTTATCTCACTAGGTTGAGCTCACTCACTTCTTTTAGGTTCTAGCGAGGTTGGGCCACCCTCGGGTGAGCAGTTCGTGTTTGCTCTCTAGTGTGCGTTTTCTCGACAATTGTTGTCACGGAGACATATAGGGTAGATGAGAGTTAGTTTGAGCCATAGTATCCTCTATATCTTATCTATGCTTTAAGGATTTGTTTTCTGATTTATTTGCCGACTCTTGATTTTTATGGCTTTGGTTCGGGGGAGTTCATTTGGGAACTTCTAGATTTTAATTTAGACTTAAACTCAACTTGAACTAAAAGTCGCATCACATGTTGAGGGGAGTGGATTTTCGCATTGCATTTCGCATTGTAATATAACCACATTGAGCCTTGATTATTATCCATTATGACATGCTTTCAATGCTTTACACATTGCCATGATTTGTGCTCCATTGCTAATCGATCATGACTTTATATGTGTAGTCAAGTCTTTGCCATGATAGGTTAATTAAAATGCCAAATTTGACCTAATTCATGTCTTGTTCATATTTGAGACTAGTCGACCTTGTGTTATCTTTTTATGATTCTCGTCATGTCAAATAGGTGAGTTGAGTCTTGAATCTTAGTTGAGCAATAGATTGAGCTATACTGGTTTCTTGATGACACATAAGTTAGTACAATCTATCAAAAAAAAGGATCTCTTCTGTGCGAAAAAACTGATCTCACCAATTCCTTCTCATGAGACGGCTTGCCATTGCACAAGGCATGAACTCAGGGGAGATTTGGATGACCAAGATCATTTCCTTAAGCTTCTCGCTTGGAATGATCGCATAAGGCTTGAGGTCTAGCACATGACAAAAGTATGATTGAAAACAATCATGAGATCTCTAAAGAAAAATGTCATTTATGCTCAATTGCTAAAATTTCAAGTGTACTTAAACAAATGTATCATTCTTGAATAAATAGCACTCTAGTTGGCTCAACACTAGCTTCTCGATTCCATTTAGCTCATTGACATGGCTTGCATCATTTGTGGATATCATTAGCTAGACTAAAATCTTGTTTGACTTGACTTGCTAAGCACTTCAAATTAAAAAATCAGATTATACCATCTGTTAGCTTAGCTTCTCTTTACATACATAGTCATGATCTTTGTAGCATACTTGTATGTTATGGCTTGTGTAATACATTTGGTCATTTTGGATAATTCTCATGGCTCGCATACTTTGAATAATCAAATCGACCATTCCATCCATCATTTTGACTTATTCTCTCTTGCATACTTGATGTGTTTATTGCCAAAGGGGAGAATAGATTGGAGAAAAGAAAATTTCTCAACTTCGGAACTTGCTAGAGCTTTGGAGATCAATTTGCTCTTTATGTATTGCTCTAGTATTCCTTCTGTCGACATGGTCATAATTTCATTTTCTTTCCTTGGACCATGTAAACTTCTACAAACTCAACTTCATATTTTTGGTGTTTGTCAATATACTCATCAAGGGGAGATTGAGAGATCATGTGGAGATGATCCCATCTTTATGATGAGTAATTGACCCTTGGTTGAAGGTAAATTGAGTTTGTTTTGGGCTTTTATTGCAAAGTCTTAACTCGGGCGAAATGAAGTCGGTATGCGACTTGTCCACGGTTCGCACGACCACGTTTGGTCGTGGTCGAAACTCTTCCGAGTCTTTGTCGACCATGGTGGTCGTGGTCGGAAGGTTATCGACCACGTTGAACTCAATCGGGTGGTCTACGACCACGTTGTGGCGTCCCCGGCGAATTTGAACGTGATAGGAAGTCTACCGGGTAGCGTACGACCACGTTGGTGGTGTCGGATCTCGGTAGAAGCGTCGTCTGATCTTTGGCCGTGGTCGGAAGGGTTTACGACCACGTTGGCAATTGGGAGCGTTCGATCACGTTGTAGCGCTCGAGCTCGACCACGTTGCGAGCCCTCGAAGATTTGACCGTGGTCGGCACTCGGCGCTAGGGTTTACGACCACGTTGTGGGATCGGAGCCTCGACCACGTTGGGCGGTCGGGCGTTCGACCACTTTGGCCGTGGTCGGTGGGCGTCACGACCACGTTGTGGGAGCTCGAGGCCTCGACCACGTTGTGGGAAAGGAGCCACGACTACGTTGTGGCACTCGGTGGTGCGACCACGTTATGCGCTCGGAGAGCTACGACCACGTTAGCGCGAGAATTGAATGTGGTCGAAACCGCGTTCGACCACGTTATCGGTTGGATGACCGTGGTCGTGCGGGATCACTAAAATTGGTCGTGAGGTGCAATTCATGTCCGATTACGGTGAGGTTTGGTCGGTTGGGTTCCTTGTGTTGTTGTGGACCTTGTAGACTGGTTTGTTCTACATTTTGACAAGGTTTAGTAAAGTCTAATTTACGTGGAAAAGACTTGAGCTCGGTGTGTGTGTGTGCGGTATGGATCGGTGCTATGTGATGGTTTTGTTGTGCGTGATGGTTGCGGTCTTGGGAGACATGTCTTGGTGAGGCTTAGAGAGGTCGGACTAGACATAGGAGATGTTGAGGTCGAGCGGCGTGGAAGCCGAAGAGGACGTGGTCTTGTCCGAGTGGTGTAACGAGAAAAGAAGGCATGAGGAGGAAGCTTGGGAGGCTGGCGAAGGGCATTTTGGAGAAATGCCAAAGCACGCAAAGGAAGGCGTGTCCTCTGGGAAAGCTCTGGAGTTGGTGGTGCTATTGGGCAAGCGGTGGAGCCGTTGCCACGGGTAATGGGCAAAGCACCGGAGGCTGAAAAGCACTGGACTCTCAGCAGGGTGGTCTGTTGAGACCCGTTAGCGTGTGAGACTATAAATAGAGAGGTTAGGTCTCAGGAGCTAAGTGAGGTTGTCCCCTGAGTGCTCTGAGTGTTCCTCTCTATCTTGTGTGAGTTGTCTCGGGTAAGAGCATGGATGCTCGTGTACCTCCGATGGAGTGGTCAGAAACCTCCATGTGAAATAGAAAAGATTGGATTCATCTCTTTGTATCCTTCTCAGTTTTTGTTCTTGAGATGATTTCTTTGATCTGGTTGCCCTCTCTGTGTACTTTCGATCATATGTGTTTTGTCTGAGAGTTGGCTTGTGCTTCACTTGCTCAGGACTGGGAAGTTGTTTTACGGCTGCTTGCTAAGATCATTCCCGAGAGCAAAAGCGAAATCTGTAGAAAACCGAGTTCTGTGGTTCTGCCGCCTGGAGCTCTCTGTTTCAGTTTTCGACTTTGGTTTTCTCCTCTTCTGTTGTAAAGACTTTGGAGGTTCTTGGTATTTTTACTTCCAGAGATCTTGTACGAACTAAGTTTCAAGTTTCATTCATTTTGGATCTCTGTGCAAAAAGATCTCTAAATTCTTGCTCCTCGGTCGTGCGTCTGACAACAGAGTATTTCCTGTATACTTTCTGTTGTCGGATCGGCAGCCTATTTGACCACGCAGTCTTTGGTCTTTTCGACCACGCCTGATTTCCAGGGGTCGATCTATTCTAGCTTTCGACCACACAGTAGTATCTCTCTGTTGTCGGTTGATCGACTACGGCATAAGTTTTACGGTTCGGTTTTCGCCGATGTTATCTTACATTTACGGTCGTTCGACCTCAAATGCGTAGCGGTGGTCTTGCGTGTCTGATGCATTCTCACCCCATTCGACCACGGTCAAAACCCGACACGATTTCACGATTACGACTACGGTTGTCTTGATTCACGACTTCTTGTTTTATTGTTCTTGTGTTCGGTTGAGCTTTGTTTTCGACTTCTTAGCTCTCTAGCTAAAGGAGAAGGAGAACTTGGGGAGGAAGTTTTTAAGGCACCATTCACCCCCCCTCTGTTGCCATTTCGGTCCTTCAACGTCGAGGAGGGGCGTCGGGCGGCGGCGGCCATGGGCGTCGCGCGGCGGAGGAGTGGCCGGCCGCGGGGCGGGGCGGCGGAGGCGTCAGGCGTCGGCGGCCGGCGGCGAGGCGTCGGCGCGGCGGCGGCCGCGGTGGGGTCAGCAGGCCGCGCGGGCGTCTGGCGGCAAGGCGGGCGGCGCGGGCGGGCGGGCGGGCGGCGCGGGCGGGCGGGCGGGCGGGCGGCGCTGGCGGCGCGGCGCGCAAGGCGGCGTGTGCTGGCGCGGGCGGCGGGCGGCGGGCGTGCTGATTTTGTGTTGCGTGTGTGGCGGCCGCGGGAAACTATTAATGTTATTTGTATTGTTTGCCGAGTGCCCCGATCGGGCACTCGGCAAACCCTCCTTTGCCGAGTGCCCCGATCGGGCACTCGGCAAACCCTCATCTTGCCGAGTGCCTCCCACAATGCACTCGGCAAACACCTCCTTGCCGAGTATCTCCCACAAGACACTCGGCAAAGATTTTTTAATAAAACTTCCTTTCTCTCTTTTTTCATAGCGTGTTTTACAAATTTGTTGAATGTACTTGAAAATGCCTTGTCAAATTCACTCAACAATGCATATTCGATGCTTCTACGAATATTAGACCATTATTTCATGCGGTTATAGCTCAAATTCAATTTATATCAAGTAAAATTCTATAATTGCGCTTGCGGTTTAAAAATTAAAATTATCAAATGGATCCAAAAATTACCAAAATTTCACATGAAACAATCTCATTGTCTATTGCTGTACAAAAGTTTTGTAGTCAAACCACAATTCGATAGTCACTTTGACTCCAAATCTTCTGGGATCTGTCTCAACTCTACGCTTCTTCTTGAATTGCTTTAGTTTGTAAACATCGTGCGTGACAACTTATGCGAAATCTTATCAATTTTTACCACAGCCTCCACGTATAATATCATGACATCTTGACAAATCTCATGATTTTCGGACTTCGTTTGCTTTTTAAAATTTAAAACCATTCGACCACACGTTTGTGGTCGTGTTTCTGAATAAGATGTTCAAATTCCTTTTATTTAACGGTAAGGCCTCAAACCGGGTGAATAACATGAATATCATTTTCTACTCATTTTCCTATTATTTGAATCACTTGCGGTTCAAATTTGACTTGATTCAAAAATTGCTTGAAATGCAATTAATTAATTAAATATACCAAACAAATATACAAAAATATACCAAATTTTAACATGGAGTACCATATTTTGTATGTGGAGAGTAGAAAAAGTTTGAAGGGTAGGAGAGGAAAATGTTTTTATTTATTTGCTGAGTGCCGAAAACAAAACACTCGGCAAAGAGCTCTTTGCCGAGTGTCAGCTCCAAACACTCGGCAAAGGTCTAACGGCGGCGGCTAACATCTAACGGACGGCGGTTGGTGCCGAGTGTTTTATTCTTGCCGAGTGTTTTCTTGTTAGCACTCGGCAAAGAGCTCCTATATGTCGAGTGTCTAATCCTCAGCACTCGGCAAAGAGATTTTTGGCGAGTGTTTTATTTTCGCCGAGTGTCCCCATTAAGGCACTCGGTAAAGCTGTTGTTTACCGAGTGCCCGATGAATTGTACTCGGTAAAATTTCAGACACTCGGCATATAGGAGCTTTCCGGTAGTGATACATGCAACATACAGTGAGCATGCAGCCGTTTGGAGCCGAAGCCGTTTCAAGCAAACGACTAGTGTAGCAGCAGCAGCAGTAGTGTTAAATGCCTGTTCACTACTGACGGATGACTTGAAATTCAGACGGGAAGGGTTGCACCAGTAGTAGCTACTAGTACCAGTTAACGCTAGAAATAGTGTGACGTGTTCGGAGATGTGAGACGCAAATGGCGGGCCTGAGCAGTGTCGTCAGTCGTCGGTCGTCATCGGCCCAGCCGGCCGGCGTGTTGTTCGGGGCTGCATCTGCATATGCGTGCATACATGGTCGGTGCATGAAAGACTTCGCAAGTCGTTGGCCGGTCGCTCCCACATATGCAGTGGTTGTGCGTCTGTACGCGTCTCGCTGCCTGCCTCCCTGGTGGGGGTGCAATCCGGTTGGATGCAAATGAATATTATTTATATAATATTCTAATTTATATTTTTTCTGTGGATTTAAAGTCAGATATGATTAGATCGGATACGAATACATATTCGAGCATTTAGAGTTTCAGATACGATACAGTCGAGATAGATATATGATAATTTCGGATCGAAAATAAATAATATAGGCAGATAGTATGTGCATCCATAAAGAAATATACACTAAACCATATCACTATCACTTCAAGCCTTCAACTAGCAATAAATTTATCTGGATTACTTAAGTACACTACCCAACACGACACAAGTTCAACATAAGCTATAAATTCATACATAAATTCAAAAACCGATAAACTCATACATAAGTTCAAAACCGATAAGTTTATACAGAAGTTCAATATAATCAGGGAGAATTGGTGGTGGCTGGCTAGAGTGGCTAGACTCTGGAGTTAGGTTAAGACTTGTGTAAAATATGGGTTGATTGGTGTCAATTATAGTTGATAAGTTAGGTTGACTAGGGTACAAACTTACTTGTCAGATATTCAATCGGATATTATCTATTTTACCGTTTACCGATGCTATTTGATCGAATTTTAGTATTTCTGTTTCGCTACCGCATCCGACAATAACTATTCGGTACCAATTAGCTTTGTATCATTTGCACCCCTACTCTGGCGAGTGCATGTGTGTTGCTGCTCCGTGCACAACTGGGAGATGCCTTTGTGAACAGTGGCAAGTCGTCGTTGGGTTTTAGGCAGCGATGGAGCTAGAAGAATCTGTAGGGCCCACTAGCCAGTGAATGTGCTCCTACTCCTACATTTCTTTCTTCGAGAGGCCCTAGGTGGCACAGCTTTATATATCGGGGCCACAAGAAACATTTATTGAATCGTTAGCTTCGCCGGATCACTTCGATCTAGGTGTCGATTTCTTCAACCAGATAAGCTCGAAGGCAGAGAATGAGAGAACACACACGCGTACTCTCTTGGGGAGACGCCCCATTGGGCTGGTCACTCGAGTCCAAAATGCCCTACATTATTGGTGCAGTTAGGCAGGGCAGGGGCGAAGCATGCATTTGGCTACGTCTGTCCAGCTACAGCTAGTCATCGGCTCAAATTAATTCCCGGTCAGACCAGATCAGAGTTCAGACCGGGTCGAGCCATGATCTATTCAAACCAGAAGAAATGCATCACCCGCGCCTACTCGCGCGTCAGCGGCTGGGTGGGCACGCACGTCACGTAATACGTGCTCGACCTCTCGGCAATTCGGCATGAACATGCACGGCGTGGTCCAGCGCGTAGAAATGACGCTGCCGCCTTAATTTGGTTGGGTCTTGCGGTGAAACGCCGTGTTTTTTTTCCTTCGAGTCTGTCTAGCAATTAATCCAATGTTTTTTTTTCTAAATATTAGCTAAATTTATCACCATCTGATCGCTTTGATATTTATGTCAACCCTAACTCTAACCCCTCCAACCCCACCGTATTTCACTCCGCCCCCTCATCGTCGCTCTCCGTGTCACCCCCTCCTCGTCACCGGCAACAAGCCTCTCCCACAGCTCCTTTCTCACCGGAACAACTCCGCACGCCTTCCCTACCACCCCCGCTCCCTCCTCCACCACCCACTACCAGCGGCGCTCCCACCGCCTCGCCACACCGCCCACTGTGCTACCCTCGTCTAACCTAATAGCTAGTACCCTTCGTCGCCACCGCCCTTCGACACCGCCCACCTCTCTCCTACCCCGCTTGTAGCCCCCACCGCCGCCCATCTCCAGGCCATCATCCCCTAGCCTCCCTCTATGCTGGGAGAAACGGTGAACCTTAGGTGCGGGGCGAGATTCTCCCCTCGGGCTCGTCGGTGAGGAGGAAGAAGGATTCGTCGGAGAGGAGGAAGAAGAGGTCACCGCAGAAAAAGATGGAAGTGGTGGCACGCAAATCTTCGCACATATTCAAGGATAAAAAATTTAGATGATTTTTAGATTAGTTCTATCCAGATAATAATTATCAAAAACCTGTTTCCTTTTAGGCGGACTGCCCTGCCGTGGCCGGTGCATGCATCCGCGTCACTGCGTGCCGGCGGCCGCGTTCGTGAGTGCTGGATTGCAAGCCATATTTTACCCACCAAGACAGGGGTCCCCTGCTGCTTGGCACGTAGCAATATCCGTCCGTTTAATCTAAGGTGTATACCTCACGTCTTTTGGTAATAATTGGTTTGGTTTGATTTCTCCATGTGAGCAGCGAATCGCTCGATGATCATGTCAGAAGTTCAAAGGAAAAGAAAGTATAAGAGATATATATGCGCTAGATCGAAAGTTTCAAATGGTAGGACCAAGATAGCAGCTTCGAGGTTGAAATTTGACATTAGGTTCAATCCGGCCAGGAGTGCTGCAGCTTCAGAACTGTGTTTTACCCTTGTCTGCTTTTATACTACATGTAACAGTTTCTCTGTGCTGCTTGCTGAGCAACCAGGGATCAAACCAGGCAAACGGATCACCTGGAATGCACTTTTCAATGATGGTTAATTACTACTATTAGTACTAGCACTTGATATTGGTTGCATTCCCGCTGAACCAGAGAGCAGGTTCAAATAGGTAGTAACATTGCAGATGGCTACTATTATTAGTACGTGCAATCAATGTGTAATTTATAAACAATTTGTGAGATTAAAGATACCTCGTTTGTTTGGAAGGCCAAAAAAGTATGGCATGATTCTTTTTGCCAGATAAAGTGTAGCAAAGATTTTGATAAACTAACCTTATGTGAGTTTAGTGAAAATGTTATGGTAAAGTATGGCAAAGTTAGTATATGAACCAAACAAGCCCTAAAAAAGTATGATGCACTAGACATATGGCAGCCAATTAAGCGACAAAGAGGCAAATGTCTTTTTTTTAGGCTATAGTTAATAACTTTTGGTGGTGTTTTTTTGAGACAGTGACAGACGATAGATACATAGACGATGCACACGTCCTTAAGCTCGAGAAAAAAAAATTGAAGAAGCAGTTTCGAGAATCGTTTGAATAAACTATTCTGTTTATTTTAGCTTTCAAACAAACTAAGTTAGGTCACTGCCCTTAATTAGTTACCGTGCATGGATTAATTGCGGCCTTCCGTAAGCAAAGGTGGCAACGCCCGACGTCACGTGTAAACGTGTGCCTTGGAATTGTCCAGGGCAGCTTCACATACATCATCACGGGTCAGGCACGTACAGGTTGCACTGCACAGCCACAGCACAAGGAAACGACGAGAGCGCGCGCGCGGATCGGAGGCAAACCAAATGCCTAATTTTGCAGGTAAAACCGGCGAAGGGCTTGTTTGGTAACGGCTGCGGTTTATAATTTTTAGCTAAAATTTTGGAGTTTTGGTTGTTTACGGTACAGATTACGAAGAGAGATACTCACTTACGATTTTAGATGGTACAGATATTAGACTTTTAATGTGTATATTGTTTAATTTGTAGATACCATCTTAAAAAAATACTTCGTTTGAAAGTTAGATACTATAGTAAAAATTAAAAATCGTCAGATTCGAAGGAAAAAGAACAGGCCAAATCAAGCCGAATTTCGCGATGGTTGGTAACCGGCGTTCACAGTGGCACGCACCAGGAAAATGTGTGGATTAGCACCGTCCAAAATATCCCATCCGCTCGTTTGTACGGTTACTGTCTGCCTAGCTAGCTATGGAAGAGACGTCACGCACGGCGGCCAAGCGAGCTGTCCCGATTAGACACACGACACAAAAGCGTAATACAGTGTACCAAATTAAGCGGTTGGACCACAGTACGTGGCAACGGAAGAGAGGGAGAGAAACGTGAAAAGTTGGCCGGGGAGACTGTACGAATCGACCCATGGTGTAAAGCGACACATGCCTTCCCCGTGCGGCCATGAACAGATCTCGGTCGAGTCGAGGTTGGTCGTGGCGGCTGGCTGGCCGGCTTGCATCGTCTGCCCTCCCTCGGCTGTCAGATGACCGCCCTCGTGCAATCATTCGTGCCTGACGATATATAAAAAAAACTAGCTTGGTCTGTACTTATCTTCTATATTATTGACTATAAAACGAGACCCGTTTGTATTATCTTGCAGTATAAAAGGTCTATATACATGGTCAAAGTGAGACGTGTACGCCCGGCGAAAATTAAACAACGGTGTCTTTGCCGTACTGCTTGCGATGGTTGTGGTCGCCAACAAGGTATCAGATGTTGTACTGTATTGTGTGCCGTTGTACGTGTCTGGAATAACGCAACGTCGCATTGAGGCAAAATCTTGGCTGCTCGTTTTCTTGGCCGGCCGTACAACTTATTATTGCCTTCTCGGAATTTTGTGCTGTTCAACGCTTCCAGAAGCAGAAACCAGAGGCAGCCAGACAACGCTAGCTGATGATGGACAAAAAAAAAACACGAGCAATTCTTTAGAGAGGTGGCAAAAGGCAGGTCATTTCATCTGTAGCTGATGGTGGAGCGCAGAGATAATAAAATCTCTTCTAAAAAAATTTCCCTATAGTAGCACTGCACTGTCTTCGTGCACTCTTGAGCCTTGATAATACAAAGCCAGTAAAGCCACTTTGCCCCCCTTAATAAAATGCACACAACACGCAGAAAGCGAGCAGCATATGCACACCCCAGTTAACCCCATGACAAAAGAACAAATCACAATCTTTGATACTGTACTTAGCACTGTAGCAATAGCTAGTGCCAAGCAGTTTTTAAAACGGTTTATCGATATTTCGTTCGCACTAGCGTTCGTATTAGAGTCAAAAACTATTAGTTGCAGTTGAAAAAACTATCTAAGCTTATGTTCATGCATTGCATTGTCAAATATTTTTTTTGTCAATTTCTCCACATATGTCCACACGCGTATGCAGCGGCAGAAAGGCAAGGAAAAAAAGCGCATTCTTTTGTGTTGCGATTTTTCCTCGATCATGACCAATGAGAATATGAGATGGGGACTTGGCTGGCTCGACCGATCTCTGGGAGGACAGACAACAACAGCCAGCTATGGCTCTTTTTTTGTCAGGGGTACCATGCTTTGTACAGGAACCCAACGCGAGAAACATATTCATAATTCCATGTACTAGCATATGCATTGTTGCCTGTATTAATTATTAGTATTACCCTAATAAGGCCCTCTTTGATTTAGTGAAAAAACATAGGATTCTCATTCCCAAGGATTTGATCATTGTTCATTCGTTTGATTTGCAGGAATCGATTAAAGGAAAAATAGAGGAAATTTTTCTCATCCTCCGTTCCACGGAAAAACGTAGTAAAAACAGTATCCACTCACACCTCTTTTTCCTTCTCTTTATACGAATTAAACACCTAATCCTACAAGATTCATATGTTTTTCAATCTTCTATTTGACACATGACTTCGTATTTTATTTCTGTGTTTCTAGAATCCAGCGAAGCAAAGAAGTCCTAAACGTGACAAATCTGTATTGTTGCCTGTATCACGCTATTGCATGCCTATTGGTGCATCTGTTATATTTGACACGTGCTCAATGTTTTACATTGTGCTCATTTGAGCTTCAGCTTTTACCTTCTAACTTCTTAATTTCATATTTTTCTGTCCTTTTGATTTTTTGGGCTTTTTTATCTTTTTATCTTTATTCATTTTCATTGTCTGTGATGACGTAACTTTTTAAAAAAATTTAATTACACCAAAAATCTCACAGCAGCTATAGTGAAAAAAAAGACTCAAACCGTATTAAAAAAATAAAAGAAGAGCTAAAAGGAGCACTACCTTAATTAATTTACTACAGTTTACTGTCATAAGGTTACAAAATGATCAGAACATGCATCGTTTTTTTATTAGTGAAGAATTGACAAGTAGGCACCTTGCCACCTTGTGGGCAAATTTGATACAGTACCACACATTTTTTCTTTTAGCAACATAAATAATTGTGAGAATGTGCACCGTGTAGTACATGTACGTCTCTGACATGTTTCTTGCTGCCTTGCTAGCCTACACTGCCAGTAGCGCAGTACAACTGAGTGCATCTGTTTTGGCCGTGAGAGGTGCTTCTACGTTTCTCTCCACTTATTTGTATAATTTTAAAATATAATAAATAATAGATAGACTAGTTAGAGATCTATGCATTGCAACAGAGTCATAAAAATAATAAGATAGAATTTACTATCTGGCTAACTTTACACATTAAACATTAGAGAGGAAAGCATATAAGTACTGCTCAACTCGGTTAAAATTCATCGATTACGGTAATAACTTACACATGTTTTCTGTCTTCTTATTCTGGTGGTCCGTATATATACGTTAGAATAGTTATAAAACATATAATTTTATTTTTAACATAAATATTAGGGTTATATAATAAATAAAAATATCTAGCCACATAGCTACACTAGAAATTCGACTATTTAAAAACAAGAGGACTAATTTTTTTGTCTTGACCAGTTATTTCAAAAAGCAGACCATTGACTAGAAAAATTGGGAAAAACATATATTTCAAATGAGCGCTAAGACTAAAATATTACATTTTAGTCAGTCAAACTAGCAGGTTTACCCGCACAGTTGTATAGCTAGATATTATACAGTTATCTTTGATATACAATTGCACTTCCTATAATTGAAATACAATTATGTTTGTTATTTAACTTATATATATGTATATATATATATATATATATATATATATATATATATATATATATATATATATATATATATATATATATATATATATGTATATATATATATATGTATATGTATATATATATATATATGTGTGTATGTATATATATATATATATATTTGTTAGGATATGACTTTTACTGAAGTAACGATATGACTTTAGGCTCTGCTTTTTGATTTATTTGTTAGGTTTTTAGCTTCTATCTTCTAATTTTTTAATTTCTTTTTTTCTAGATTTTTTGGCTTTTCTTTTTCCTATGTATTCCTTTGCATTGGCCATGATGGGCTAATATATTTTTTTTTCTATTTTTATTTTTTAAATTTAATTAAAAGTCATCAATAGTTTTGTATAAAATAAATCAGATACAGTGCCAAACAATAAAAAATAAACCATAAATCATAAAAAATCTAAATAAACAGGGCTAAACCTTTGGACAATGTGTGAAAACGAGGAATAGTAGCTTGCATACCTGCATCGGCAATTGTGATAAATAATCTCATTAGGAGAATAACTATGAACAAAGAAAGGCGAAAGTACCTTTGCTAGAGGGACCACATTATGAGCACATAGCACATTCATATACAGAGAAAAAAACATGCAGTTCTAGTCTACCTTAGAATACTGCTTTCGATATATTTATATATAAAAAAAGAGTTACCGCACAACCAGGAATAAGTTATTAGTTTATTCCAGTTCCATGACAACTTATTTATTGGTTGTGTTAAGGAGATAGAGATAGAGTTGTATTAGGAGATAGTGTTTGGATTCTATTCCATATATGTCTTATCTCTATATGGTATATCTCTTGTACTCTCCTATATATATGGCCATTTGGGTCTCATATCAATACACACAATATTCATAACATGGTATCAGAGCGTAGGTTCTATACCTAACCTCCGTTCGTCTTCCGCTGTCGCTGCCCCTGGAAGAATCGATCTCTCCTGGGGGCGGCCATCTTCTCGACGCCGTCGGTCACCTCCAGGCCGCCGCCTGTCACTGGAGCTCGCACTGGCCGCCGTCGTCGGGCCACATCTGCACCGTCGCCCTCCGGCCGTCGTCGTCCTTCTTCTCGGGCCGCATAACATGTTGTATGTATTTTAGTCGTGAAATCCATATTTTTATCATTGAAAAGCTAAGATACCGATCTGTTATTTCTTTGCGAATCTCCTAGATATTGTCATATTGCGATCTGTTGCATTGTTTTCCACCTCCATCACTGTTCCCAATAATTGTCTTGTCTATTACCTAAAATTGTTTGATCTTGCATCCAACTTACTTATATACACCACATGCAACTTAAAACCACAAGTCAAATGTACAACCAAGACTGTAAGCCTATGACCTCACATATTTTCAGAGTGTAAATGGAGGTTCATCTAAGCACTACACAGGAGTGTGGTTGTGAGCCTCTTCTTTTCTGCTTGTAAATACTGTTTTTTAGTTTTTAAACAGTAACTAGCTTTTAAATAGAATATTCTATTACTTTATATTCACTTTTACGAATAATCTAAAAGTCATAAACCATAAATCGATACTAAAAAGAATAACCAACAATTTATGAGCATCATGTGAACTGAAATAAGATAACAACACTTTACACACATATTCAGCACCACCAGGAGGCAGCAGCATCCCCCTCTCTCCTTCACTCTCCCACCCTCCTTTCTTTGCTCCCTGCATCCAATCCCTTTCCTAACCTTTGTACTTTTTTTCTGCCTCCACCCCCTACAAAAGGAGAAGGAAGGAGGGCAAGCCCTGCACTTACAAGTCCTTCTCAGCCCTCACAAGTCCTGTTATTTTAAGTGCAGCTCTTCCCCCTTCCTCCCGTCCTCCCGTCCCATTTCTTAAGTACAGAAAGCTGCGCTCAGCTTACATCCCTAAAAAGAACAGACCAAACCCCAAAGAGGCAAAAGGCTAGGGGAGTGGAGGCAGCAGCTACCACCAAGCACCAAAGCTTCCTTTTGGGTTTTGATTGGTTTGCTCCTCTGCATCTTCTTCTTCCCTTTGCTCCATATGGAGTACTAGTTTTTTTCTCTCTTCTTGCCACCTCTGTTCTTCCCAACGACTCTTCCCTGCCGCACACGGAAGAGGAGATCATCTGACGGTGAGTCAGAGAGTAGAGTAAATAGTGTTGTGCCTTTGGGTGATTAGGTACTTACGCTACAGTGATTTACGGTCCGTCTCTTGAACGTAAGACCATCCGAATCTCACACACACCTCCCTTCGCTTTCTCTCTCTATATTACATGCATTGGTAGTTGAAGCGAGTGCAGAGTCCAGCAGAGGGAGAGGTGAGGTGAGTGCCCCCCTCTTGGCAATTATTGGCACCTTTGGAGTTTGGGTTGTTCAAATCGCTTCGACTTCTACCGTCTGTTCGGAGAAATGGAAAGCAGATTTGAGCGTATCGGTTTCTCTGAGTCGTTTTTAAAAGCCGTTGGCCGGTTTTCGTCGTCTCCTCTGTATCTACTTTTCTAAAAACTGTTTTTTCAAACCTTACTCTGCAAGCTGCTGCTTCTTCTGATATTTACTATTCTATTTCAGCGGCTCCCTCGATTAAAACACTCCGACTGGTCTCCTCTCCTGTTGTCCGCAAGCACCGTCCCTTCCCCCCCGGCCATCTACTACCGCCCCTTGTGTTGTCCGCAAGCACCGTCTCTTCCCTCCTGCCCATCTACTACCGCCCCTTGTGTTGTCTGCGAGCACTGCCTCTTACTACCACCTCCAACTACTCTGCTCGCGCCTTTTTGGGGTTAGTGCTTTACTGCTTCCTCCGTCCCTGCAGCTAGCCAGCTCTGAGCCTGATCCCTCCCTCCCTCGCTGGTTGGTTGTTGGCTTCAGCTGTTCTTGGATTCTTAGTTGCATGCTGTTGTTGTGATCTCTTTCTTTCCTTCCCTCTGTCCATTCTGCTACATCTCCCTCTTTTTCCCTGTCCTGCCAAGCTTTTGCTTCCAATCAACTTTCTTTTTGGTGTGTGTACTCTTCTTGGGGGGGAAAGCTGCTTGTTGTTGCCAAGAGAGAGGTCAGGAAGGGGAGCAGTTGTTGTCCCAGACAAGCTGCTTCTGTACACGCACAAGTCGAGCAAGAAAGCCTTTTAAGCCACCAATTTGTCAGTGGCCATCGGTAGGCAGCAGAAGCTCAGCAAGCTCCCCACGAGCAGGCAAGAAATTGCTACCATTCTTTGAATCCCAAGAAAAGATCCCGAGATATACATCTCTACGTGCGTGTATATATATACACACACACACGTAGTTGTAGTTGCCTTGGTTTCTTGTCATGGATTGGGACGCCAAGATGCCGTTTTGGGACCTCGGCACGGTGGTCGGCCCGAGCGGCGTCGCCAGCGGTGGCGCGCTCGACCTCAAGCTCGGCGCCCCCACGAGCTGGAAGGCGGCGGCGGCGGCTCCGGTGCCGCCGTCGTCCGGGCCGGCGAAGCGGCCGCGGGCGGGGCAGGGGCAGCAGGCGGTGCCAGCGTGCTCGGTGGAGGGGTGCACGGCCGACCTGTCCAAGTGCCGCGAGTACCACCGCCGGCACAAGGTCTGCGAGGCGCATTCCAAGACGCCCGTCGTCACCGTCGCCGGCCAGCAGCAGCGCTTCTGCCAACAGTGCAGCAGGTACAATAATTAATTAAGACCAAACGAGCCATGCATTCTTTGATTTTTTTTCTTTAATTCACAATTTTTTTTGTAACATTTTAAATTTTTGAAAAGAATTAAGCTTTCTGTGTTGATGAGAGTTGCATGCATTTTTTCGTTGTTGTTCGAAGCATCAGTTTGGGTAAATTTCTTGGTAATTACTGGAGTATGCATTAAGCACGGTCATTTATTAATCCTGCTACGGCGAACAACAATTCGCTGTCAAGTGAAGCAGTTCCTGTCCCTTTGCTATCATGATGTTTGGCGTTTGCAATTAATTAACCGACATGCACCAGCCAAAACTTCTGGTATCCATCTGTTTCCACTCACGGTGAAACGCGAAAACAAACTTGCCAAGCACTGTAAACCAGTTCAAGCAATCATAAAAATCGAATTTTTATGCAAAAGCTGCAATTTTTCTACAAAATCCATTTGAAGAACTAAAATTAGGTCAAAATTAAGCATTTTTTTGGTAAATTCCTAAAAAGGAGGAGAATTAACCTCGAGATGAATTTTGAGCGGCCTCTGAGCTCTGGTCCAGAATTGTTCGAGGCGTGAACCAGACAAGCAGCCGCTCCGTCGTCGTCGTCCTCAAACCCTGTGACACCATTAAGCTGCTCTGCCGAATCGCTTCATGCCCACCGGTGCTTCCTGGGCGTCCCTACAGCGATGATGCAGCACATACGATGTAATTGGACTTTCAGGTCCATGCCTCCCATCGTTTTCAGGGCTCACTCGGATGGCAATTTTTCCTCTGGTACTCCTGCGCGTGCGTCCCTGTCGCCACTCCTCCGTGCGTTCCACATTCCAAATGTTTTCCGAGCCAGAAAAATTCTTCCATACTTGTTCTAGAAGAGAAGGATCTGGAGCAGGACTCGTGTACAGAGCAACTTGTAGTTAGCATACTTCCATGTGCTTGATTTTTACAAGTTAACATACTTCCATGCGCTTGATTTTAACTGTAGTAGATCTATGACATGAGGTTGAAGCAATGTGGAAATTTGACCATATAGGTGTGTATGACTCAACAGTCTTTGTCTTTGTAGCATCAACAAGGTATTTTGCAAACTTTTGGTCGATTTGCACTGGCTTTCACGCAACGGTGAAATCAGATGCAAGCTTTGTATCCATGGTGACTTGACTTGGGAAATCCTTATGATTGGTGGAATTCTTCTTTGTAGGTTTCATTTGCTTGGGGAGTTTGATGAGGTGAAGAGGAGCTGCAGGAAGCGACTTGATGGACACAACAGGCGCCGCCGGAAGCCTCAGCCAGATCCTCTGAACCCTGGTGGCTTGTTTGCTAATCACCACGGTAATCCATCCTTGAGAATCTTTTTAGACAACATGAAAAATTAGCGTCCGGAATAGGCATGCATCAGCGTACAGTTTAAATGGACGTCATTAATTTTTATTAGAGCTAACAACTGCAATGAGATGGAAAGCAGAGACACTGACATTTTCAGTGCTTTGCTCTGGCGCTTTCAGAGTAGTCTCATTTTATCTGAAACAAAAGGAAGCAAACACAAACTCCTATATATTTATGGCGTCAAGATGATGCTTTTTATCGATCATATGTTCTTAGTTTTAACATTTCAGTTTTTAGGCTTTTTATCGCCTCAGCTGACTGGCAGGACTATCTACAAAAACATTTCACACGTGATAGCTGACAAGCACAAAGTTTTTTCTTTCTAAAAAGGATGGGAAAAGGAAGTTGTCTACTGAAGTCCCGAACTATCATTATGAACATGTTGTTGGTCTAACGGCGATAATAGCATCAGTTTTTGACTGGCCATTTCCAAGAACTCCCTATGGAATCATCAAGCAAGAGAATATGTAGGCCTGAAATTTCTTTGGAACTTTGTGCCCGTAAACAGTTGTACTTATGTGAAACTAGTTGAACACTAATTACAAGCAATTATTAGCCTAGCAACAAAATATTCACTTGAAATTCCTTACAATAAACTACTTTCTTGCAGTTTGTACATGTAATGTATTGTCTATTGCAAATTGCAACAGTAAACTGTAAACGTCTAACGGTTTGCTTTCCATCATTTTCTGCGTGCAGGAGCAATAAGATTTCCATCGTACCCGCAAATCTTCACCACAACATCCATGGCGGAGCCCAAGTGGCCGGGCAGCGCAGTGAAGACGGAGAGCGACGCGTTCCACGAGCCGTACTACCCGGCCCTCCACCTCAACGGTGCCGCCTCCCTCTTCCACGGCAAGGAGAGGAAGAACTCCCCGTTCCTGACGGACCACGGCGACGCGGCGGCCACGGCCTTCAGCTGCCAGCCGTTCAACATCACCCCTTCCTCAGGGAGCAGCAGGCACAGCAACGGAAAGATGTTCGCCCACGACGGGGGTCTGGACAACTGTGCTCTCTCTCTTCTGTCAGACAACCCGACACCGGCGCAGATCATGATCCCCGTGGCGCAGCCTCTCGGCGGCGCAGGGATACAGTACGGCAGCGTGGAGCGGCTGCCCAACGACAGCGATGTCTCGCTCATCGGGCTATCTTATGTAAGGGTGGAAGACAAAAACACGTCCATTTTGGCCGCATCTACTAGCCACACTGCTACTACTAGCAGTGCTGCTGCAACACAGCTACAATACCATGGCTACTACCATGTGAATGCTGATCAGGGCAACTCTGATGGTGCCATACAGGGCCTTCCCTTCTCATCATGGTAGAGGGGTTGCTGAATCCGATTTTGCGCCGTAAGAGGTGTTGTTCTGATCAATCATATCCTAGGCAGTTGGTTTTGTTTGTTCACCAAATATGTCCCTGATAATAGTAATCTTGATTATTCTGAAAATATCACCAAGATGTGTCCATTTTTCAACTTGTACTGATATTTCTAATTTATGGAAAATTCCCCTATACTTATGATTCAGAATTGCATCATTTGAGCGTGTGAAATTTTGGAAGTCGTTCTGTAGTATTGTTTGGTTTGGTTTGTACATTTGGCTATCCACTTGTTTGGTAGGGCTAGTTCAGCAGAAACTATACAGATCAGACTAACTCTACTGAAAAGTCAAATTAGCCTCTAAAGATGGGGCTGCTTGTCTGGAGCTGCTTGTTTGCTTGGTAGGGCTAGTTCAGCAGAAACTAGACGGATCAGATTAACTCTACTGAAAAGTCAAATTAGCCTCAAAAGATGGGGCTGGTTCTAATTGTGTGGAGCTGCTTGTTTTTCACATGCTGTACATCAACAGAGATCTTGTTGAAGAACAGTGATTAAGCTAAACATTTTGGACCACTTCTGTAGCCGCTGTTCTAGGATCACAAGTTCAGAATTCAGATAACTATGCCCTAGCTAGTGTTTATTTTTTAATTTTTGTTCCTTGTTTGCTGTCCACCCTCTTGGACTAAACAAATTTCTCATGCTGCAAAAGATGTCATGGAGCAAAGCTCGGCAGAAGAGACAGATCAACGTCTACAATGCACTGAGAAGAGTTTAATTCCTCAAAAATGAAAGATTATAGAATGCATTGGAAGAGGAAAAACGTTGGGAATTGCTGTGCATTTGTGTTAAGAGGTGTGGTTCCATCATCCATGCTATGTGCTGTGTCATGTATCTATTGAAGATAAGACGGATTGGAAGCTACAAAATTCCTCCAAAATCAAATTTCAGTGCATTTTGGCATATCTCGAGAGCGAATGATGATTCGAGGAGGATCATACCATCAAGTAATCCCTCAAAAGAATGCCATCAAGTAAAATTTTTACCATCTAGGAAGTTGTTAGTTTCAGGTTCATTTTGTTAACACGCAATCGCACTATGTCTTGGTGACAATTAATTTTCACCATAATCTTATTCTTGTACCTAAAAAGTCCTACCTATACTTTTTGGAGAGCATACAAGCACTACTCGTAATATTACCGTAATCTGCTACTAATTTATGATCTTGATAGGTGATACCCTCTGGTACCATTTACGAAGAAAACTCTGTAATTTTGTTCATGTTTCATCAGGGGATAAATCCACTAGGTAGAGTTTGATCTCAACCATTTGTTTCCAATCCACTGCTTGGAAGTTGTATAGAGATTTTTGTTACAGAAAATTCTTCAAGAAAAAAATGGTAGACAAATGAATTCTACGAACTCCCTATTCAGCCTCGTTTTCCATTGTCTGTACACCTTCCATATTACCTTGCAAGTTACAACAAGGTGCCTCCTATTTGTGTTAGTTGATGCTCTGAAGAACAAGTTGAGAATATCATTGGTTAATGTGCATTGAATAATTGGCAATTATATCAAATTGATATTTGAGTTTGCGAAAGTATGCATTTTACCTATCAGGCATCATTGCCAGAGGCGGTCTGATCAGTCTAGGGCTGGCAGTCTGACCGGCCAGCGATGGTCGGACCAGCCAAGGGTCGGCAGTCTGACTGGTGGTCCGTCGCCGGTGTGATCGGCCATGGTGGCGATCATACCGAGGTTGCGGCGCGACCGAAAAATAGTTGATGGTAGCTATTTTTCAAAGAGTGTTTTCGGGCCATGCCAGAGTGGTATGATCGGCCAGGGTGGCGGTCTGATCGTGGTGAGCTTGGTAGTCAGATTGGCCAAAGCGGTCTAACCGGTCACTCTATGGCGGTTAGACCGGTCGAGGTATGTTGGTTCTATATTTTTGGAAAATTGAGAAATTTGGTTATAGGTTGAGTTCTGGAGTCTAAATCATTGTATTTATGGTGCATGAATCATGTTTGGGCTACCATGTGTTAAGTTATGAAGAATTTGTGTCTAGAAATAATTTCTTAGACGTTGCAAGGAACAGTCCACAAACAGATGAAGTTGCCATCTAAATGATCTTGCTACTCTATAATCTAACTGAATGCCATACTACATCTCAACCAATTTGAAATTTGGACAAGAGTGGCCCTAGAAAACCAACAGGTAACTATCCTGGAACTGCTCGATCTCTATGAAAGAAATTAAAGGTAATAGGTCAACCATCAAAGGATACGAAAATTTCCAGTTTATTTACAGGCAAGTGGCCTCATATGAGAGTTGCACGTAGAGTCAAGTGTAGGATCGTATGGCGTAATCAGAGGGGTGAATGATTGCCTTCGCTTTTTAAAATCTTCAAGTAGCCGATGAAGATTTCGACAGCTCAATCGACTACTCGATGCGCAGCCGCTTGCCAGATCGCTCAGCTCTAATCTTTGGCCAAATTGAAGTACTCGAAAACGTCCATCCAGAAGTAGAGCCTCTCGATCACCTTTGCATGTAGTTGAATGCTTCCATTGCGACAACAATCATCAAAAATCTTCAACACATCATGAAGCAGATTGATTCAAGATGTTATTTATTGCTGGACTTCTGTGGATTTACAAAGCGTCCTCACAAGCACACCTAAAAACCCTAGCACAAAGAGCTTCCTAAAAAACCGCAGGTAAAATCCTTAGCCTCTACTTGGTTTTATATGCTAGAACCCTAAACCGTGTTCGACTCGAACACGAACACGAAATCCTATCACTTTCTCAAATCAAGGGACCCAAAACCCTTCCAAACACGGGTTTTATTCAAAGTCTTAATCTTCTCATTTATAGACACCATCCATAACTCCTAACACAACACGTGACAAAACCTTAAGGATCACAACTCTCGTATCTTCATCACGCCTCACCAACTTCAGTGTCGAAGCCTCCAGGACAGCACCACCCATAGTTTCTCCACGTATCGCCACCTTTGATCTCCATGTGCTCTAGCGTTAGCCCGACCACCTCGCATGACATCTTCAATAATTTGGACATCGGATCTCCCCATCCTAGTCTTAGTCCTCATCGTCACCGACTATGATCACCTCCACGCTCACATGCACATGCAAAGACCAAATAAACGTTTTTCTAGCATAAGTTTTTCCTAACTTGACCGTCATCAGCACACACACACACATAATCACAACCTCAACCAACCATCAACACCAACCAGGTCATCCATGACTACAAATCCCATCGCTATCCAGAAATCAGTCTTAGATTCCTCAATATGACAACTAGCTCAACTAGTACTCGAAAACAACAAGGACTTGGGAATTAGCATTGCCATGCTCAAAGCACTCAGGAAAACCAAGCATCGCTACCGACCAGAACCATTGAGTACCAACTACCGAGTACCAATCGCTACGATTACGATTACCAACCAATCACTGCATCATCGATCACCAAGTTCTGAGTATCACTGACAACCGCTACAACCAGATCAGTCAACCACTGACCAACACGAATACTCAAAGTATTTGAAGATCACAAGAATTAAAACACTCATACCGACCATGAAGTCTACGAGTACCAACTGTGAAACCTACGGCAACCAATCACAAAAGCCTTCGACTATCGATCGCGAGGTCCACAACAACCGTTCGAAAAGTCTAAGACAATGACAGTAGACCGCAAAGTCTATGAGTACCGATCACAAAGTTGTCGACTATCGAGTACCGACCAGTAAAGTCCATGACTATCGAGTACCGACTAGTAAAGTCTACGACTATTGAGATCAAACAGTAAAATCTACGACTATCGAGTATTGACCAGGTATTATAGTTACGACCATGAAAAAGTACTGTAACTACGACCATTGAACGGTTACTATAGCAAAGTCATGTTCACTATCGCTTACGACTGGCTAAATGTTGCTTACGACCAACTCACTGTTCGAGGTCGAAATCTACAATTACCTGCCGTGTTTGAAGCCGGCATAGTCGAAGTCAGTCGTGGTCAAAGTCGGACGTGATCGAAGTCAAACGTGATCGAAATCTGATATAGTCAAAGTCGAACGTGGTCGAGGTTAAACGTGGTCGAAGTCGAACGTGATCAAAATCTGCAGTGGTTGCCTTACTGTGGTCGAAGCTAGCCGTGGTCGAAATCTGCCGATCGGACCATTCATCAGAAGGCCGGTCGGACTTTTCCACGTGGTCTAAGCCAGATGTGGTCGTTTTGTCATCCTAAAAACTCAAGTACCAAAACGCATCGATCCGAACTTTCACGAATGTAAATTCTAATAAAACCAAATATCAATTATTCATCATCAACAAATACACGATCGACCACCATATGATCTAACATCAAGTAATCAAAAACAGTATAGCATCACATAACTACATAAGAAATAAATATGGACAGTACAAGCCATGTCTTACTATGGGCAGATACCTATTTTCAGAAGATAGTGCGGAATACCGAGCTTAGAAAAGAAAATCAAGGCCAGCGACAAAACACTAGTGTCCTGTAACGAACTACTCTCTCCAATGACAAAAGAGTGGTGTTTTGAACATTAACCGTAGTTTTCAAAACGTAACTTTAACTACTAATTTCTATTATAATATAATAATAAAACCTAATAAAACTATAATGTTACGAAATCACTTTTGTGACAAATCTAAACATATCAAACTTTGACATTCTACAGTACCTCAAGATGTAAAGCTGTTTCTTCAGGGAAACAAAAAGACGTAAAGCTGCTAGTTGTCCATCAGTTTCAGACAGTCACACCTATACACCCAAACCGAACACCCGAAAACTAGCTTCACCAATCCTATGGACTACGGAGTCCGAGCAAAGAACAACAGTGTCGCGTAAACCAATCAAGGGATCTAGCATCGAATGATCGATCACGTCAAAGTTAGCGGGCGTGACGACCATTACTAGATCAGCACTGATTGGTGCTACAGGGAGCCCGGACAAGGAGCAACTTAAATCCCTATCATCTGACAACGACCATTAAACTATCTTCTCAACGCTTTTAGACGCAATCACCCACCGCGTGTGTCGCGTGTTGATTACTTTATCATCACAGGAGCAGGTAAAACGAACACAACACTCCCGTCACTTTCAGGCATGGCGACCGGTCTACTCCAATTAAAACCGAATTGGTGATACAAGAGACAGACGTTACCGTAGCGAAGTGGTGATACAACTCTACAGTACAGGCATCAACGGGTTTCCTGGCCCCAACCGACCAAGAAAACGTGAGATCCATACAGACAGCAGCAAGAAGTCTCATTTCTCCTATCATACGACAGACTCCTGCCTCGAAAACCATACAGATAGTTACATTAAGTGACATTAATATTATCATCCAGATTTCTCCTGAAGCTAGCATTAAGTTTAATAATAAGGAACAGAACATGATGATTAATTAATTGCTCATCGGAGAGACAAGGAAAACATGATATCATCTGCGCACAAAATGAGCGATTACGAATCATGTAAGCAACAGCCAACATCTCTCGCGCCTAAAACGTACAGTAAAATGACGCGTTTTTACAGGGATTACCGTATCCTAATCCCGGAACAAATCCACGCTATGCTACGACAAACTTATCCGGAACAGGGCTTATCGCGCCCTTGCCGAAGAACCCGGAGGAGAGGGTGGAGACGGCGCCGGCGAAGCCGAAGAGCAGGGCGATGCAGGCGACCCACGGCATGAGGAGGAGGCCGACGGCGAACGTCACAGACCCGCACAGCATCAGCGCCATCGACGCTCCCAGCAGCATCGACGCCATCGCCGCCGGAGACATACCCGTCGACGGCGGCCGCGTGAGCCTCCTCGGATGGTGCTGCTGCGACGACGGTTGGGAGATGCCGGTGACGAGGAGCGCGCAGAGGTCGCGGATCAGGCGTGAGTAGTGCTCGCCGTCGCCGCTGGTCTCCGTCATGGCTGGCGGCTACCACCTAGAGAGCAGAATCCCTAGCCCTTGGATTAAACTTAGCGACGATTAGGACACGAGGAGAGAGGGCGCGAGGATGCGACGCGAGGGAGGATGGGAAGAGATGAAAGAGAAGCGAAGAGGAAGACGAAAGGCGAAGGGGGAAGTGGCGGGTGGAACAGGTCTTTATAGACCCCACGCCCAGTGGCCGACGTGGGCCCCGTTTTCTGTTCCAGTGGGGCCCGGTCCGAGTCACAGTCCACACACACGCAGTGAAGAAATAGTAGCTTGCTACGCAGACATGTGGGGTAACACAGGATGGGACCCAACTGTCAGTGAAATAATACGTATCAGTATGGGTTACTTGGGTTGGTATTGGGATGGAGGTAAACGATTCTGTTCCGGATAGGGCAAGGGAATTAAATAAGCCGCACTACACGCGTCATCTATCCGCCGCCGAGTCATGGCCGCCCCGTTGATGTTGGTGTCATTATCCATTACTGACAGGTCGGCCCACGTGGCGGGGGGAGGTCGGTGGCTGCGGAGTTTCCGGGATTTTTTATTGACATGTTCGTACGGGAGTGGTGGGTCCAAGAAAATGATCACCATCTCGATTTTTATTGAGGGGACATGCACCCATCTCGATCAGTTCTCCGGATCCGCTACTGTGTTTTGGTCATTGACATGTGTATCAATCTCGTCCCGTCCATGCTCGATGGCCGATGAACAGCATGGACAGCAACCATCAATAACCCATTAGGGAAAGGTGATGAATCCATATCGTTGTTGTAGTTGAGATCTATCCCTATTCTTTTTTTACCATCAATTAATGACCCTAATTCTATCCAAGATAGACAAATGTGGGGATGAAACATAGACAAATGTGGGGATCAAACTTAAGCAATACAAGACCAGCAAAAAAGCACAAAGAATCCATTAACAATGCATGTAAATACAACTTGGCCCTTGCCATTGCTGGCTTGAGGCGCTTGGCCGGCCGCCCCCTGACCGGCTGCTTTGCTGTGAGCTGCCGTCCCGTCGGCCCGACGCCCCTCTGCCCTATTGCCACCCACACTGCCGAATGGGGAATTAGGGATCTAAGGAGGGAGGGAAGCAGAAAACCGGCCGCCGAATGGGAAGTTAGGGATCGAAAGTTTCAGGATGGAGGGCGCCAATCTAAGGAGGGAGGGAAGCAGAAAACCGGCCGCCGAATGGGAAGTTAGGGATCGAAAGTTTCAGGATGGAGGGCGCCAAGGGCATGATGCCATGATGTATGGGTCGCAACCGCCTGATGTCCATGGTGGTACGCGGGCGCCTGCATGATGCATGCAAACCTGTACCAACTGTAGTAGTAACATCTGCATAGAGATATTTCGGGTACCCACATCCTTACAGCACCAAAATTTGCCATTCAGTTGCATATCACAAGAGATGAGCATCAAACCGCAATTCCTCGAGAGACACTGCAGATTGACAGGTTCAGGTAGACATCACACACAAGCACACAAGTCAGTACGGTATATCGATCAGAGTCAGATCAAGCGGTACACGCAGTCCTAGGAAGGCACAAGGTAAAACTGTTATGAATATTGTGTGTGTATTGATATGAGACCTAAAGGGTCATATATATAGGAGTACAAGAGAGCATATACCATATAGAGATAAGGAAGGAGATAGAATAACAAACCTATTCTATCTCTAATATCTTATCTCTAATACCCTTAACACCCCCCTCAAATGCAAGGCGTATGCAATAGCATTGCATTTGAAAAAGGGTTAATACTAAAACAAGAAAAATCCGAAATCCGAGTCTTGATGATGTCGTCGTTGCGTGCAGTCTTGGAATAAACCGTCAAATCAAGCCGAAGAGGAATAGATAGAAGCATGACGGCGCAGATCGAAACTCGAGACGACGGCGACGGCGGCGCAATGCACAAGAAGCGCAACGGAGGCGCAGTGCAGAAGAAGCGCGGCGGCGTTACAAGCTCATCAAAGAATAGAGCGGCTGCGCCATGCAAAATAAAAAGACCGACTCAACGAAACGAAGGCGTAGCGGTAGTGGAGTCGGCGGGTCGATAACGACCGACCTCGGACAACGGAGTCGGCGGAGCGGCAGTGAGTCGGCGCAATGCACAAGAAGCGCAACGGCGGCGGTGCGGGGAGGCGGATCGGCGGCGCCCGGCGCCTCGGCGGTAGTCGGAGGCGGCGAGCAGGCGAGCCATGCGAGGCGAGCGGTGCAGCCGGCGCGAGAGACGATGGGGAGGCCGGCGCGGCCGGACCGGGAGGCCGACGTCTGCGCGAAGAGGAGGCCGACATGCGGCGCAGGGAGGAGGCCGGATCGGCGACGAAGAGGTCGGCGCCTCGGCAGCCGGGAGGCGGCGAGCACGGCGGAGCCATGCGAGAAGCGGCTGCAGATCGGCGCAGGAGACTTGGGGAGGCCAGGCGGCAGTATCCGCAAGAAAGCCGACGAGACGAGGTCGGCGGTAGCTTCGGCGAAGACGGCGGAAGAGTCGTCAAAGATGACGACGAGCGGCTCGGATCGGATCCGAGGCGGCGGCGCCGTGAGTCCCGAGCACGGCGAGTCGGTGGCGACGACGCGGAAGTCGACGACCACCCGGCGGTGAACGGAGCGAGAATCGGCGACGACGGACGGAGTCGGCCGCGACAGGTCAGGCTTTTTTTTTGCTCTATTTATCCGTGGGCTTCGCCCACTCGAAAGCAAAGGAGAACCGGAACTAGTGTTCCCGAGGCGGCGACGGCGCGGCTGGGCGGCGGCGGAGAGCCGGCGGCGCGGGCGGGAGAAGGCGGGTCGGCGGCGGGAGAAGGCGGCGGAGGCCTCGGAGAGGAGTCCGGCCGCGAAGGCCGTCTGGTCGGCAGCTCCGTCCGGCCAAGCGCGAGGCGGCGCGGAGGAGCCGACGGCGGCAAAGCGGCCCGTCTTGGAGGAGCGCGAGGCGGGCGGGAGGCAGATCCGGCGGGGAGGCCGGAGGCGGCCGAAGCCGAGGAGACGCTCGCGGGGCGAAGACGAGGCGGCTCGGCTGGCAGCCGGCGGTGCGGCAAGTTCGGGCGGCGAGGCCGATGCGACGGCGGAAGAAGGTTGCCGCCCTACGGGCGGCGGGGAGACCGGATCCGCCGGAGGCGGCGGATCTCATGGATCCGGCGGCGGCGGCGGGCGGTCGGATCCGGCGGAGAGGCGGATCCGCCTTGAGGCGCGGCGGCGGAGGAGACGCGCCGGCGGCCGGGCTTGAGGCGGCTCGCCTGACTGACGGGCAGCCGAAGTGGAGGCGGCTGCGTCCGGATCTGGCGGCGGTGCTGCCGGGGAAGATGGCGACCCAACTAGGTGGCCGCCCGGAGAGAGATCGATCCTCCGGGCAGGCGTCGGAAGACGAACGGAGGCTAGGTATGGAACCTAGGCTCTGATACCATGTTATGAATATTGTGTGTGTATTGATATGAGACCTAAAGGGTCATATATATAGGAGTACAAGAGAGGATATACCATATAGAGATAAGGAAGGAGATAGAATAACAAACCTATTCTATCTCTAATATCTTATCTCTAATACCCTTAACAAAACAACATATACCAGGCCTCCTTTAGCAAGGACACACAATATTCTCCCATCCTTTTATTGAATCCTTACAAGCAGGGGCCTTGACAGCTCTTTCCTACCCAAGAACAGCGGAAGAAAGTGGCAGCAAGAGGCGCTTGCACTGTTTTCCTTGTACCAAATGCATGCACAGGGCACCTGTGCTTTGTGCTCAGGCCCTTCCTTCCTCCTGTGCCCTAGGCCCATTGGAATTCTCTCCGCTTGTACTCCCGCTGCTATTCTGTTTCGCCAACATCTGCACTCCAACAAACAACAAAGCAAAGCTGAAACTAGCATATCAGGGGACTTAAAACTAGATTTAGTAATTATGTACATCGATACAGAGTAGGCAGTAATATCCTGTTTACAGGCAACTGACAAGCTCCATTCTGATGAATGGCACATTTTGGCTGCCATTTCAGTCAGCCGGCAATACATACAGGACTCCATGGATGCCGGTTCTTATATCCCTATTCTGATGCTAGGCTTACCAATGCTATGGAATAAGAAACACAATTCCAGACAAACCACTTGTCGCAAACATACAAAAAAAATCAGTAGAAACTTAATACAACCAGAAGATATGTTGACATCTGCTACCTTGTCGTCACACGACACACAACTTGTGCTCGCCAACAAAGCTTTCTCACAAGGCTTCCATTTTCAGTACCGAGGTTAAATTTCTCTCTGCATACGATTGTCCATTGCTTGTATGATATCCACAAGTACATTTCTACACATTCAAGGGCTGTAGTACAGTAGCAGTAAAACACATACAGGGTGCAATCGTTCATGCTGAATTTAGAAAATCCACTAACAATTAACTCCTCATGAGTTATCCTGAAACTATCAAGATTACCACATGCATGGAGACGCGGCTCAACGAGTTCCTTTGTAGGACTGCTACTATCATTTACCAAGATGTAGGAACTAGTACACACACATTCAGGTCCAATGTCTCAAGATGCCCTATGTGTATTTTATTGAATGCTTTTCCTTGTCTGCTTAAGAATAGACAAATGAAAACTCCAGACCCTACACCACTGGATAATAGCAACCTCTGTTAAGTAGGAGAAAATATTTCTGTTGAGAAACCAACAGGGAATAATTATGTCTAGTTGAGTCCAGCTTGAGATTGTTGAAACTAGGATAATGGTAAAGCTGTGAGATGCTGAACTAGCTACCGAAAAAACCCACATTTTTGGAGTAATCCTAACCTTAATCAGGTGCAAAGATGGCAGAAAACAAATCCATTTAAGTATACCTTCTTCAATTTCGTAGTCCTCAAAGCATCTGTCAGGAGTTTCTCCAGTTTCTCTAGCTTATTAGCATCGGACTTGTCAGCATTGTTTTGGAGAGACCTGCAGGTTTGTCACAATAATCAGCTTAGGGCTGAACACAGTAAATAACAAACTGGGAGACATCGTGAAAAGTCACGAGTGCTACCAGGCAGCAATCTCCCTAAGCCCTGACTGTATATTTGAAGAATCTTCATCCTGGTTCAGAACCAAAATATCTTGTTGAGATATACATGAGTACAGATGCAGTCGTACAATTTGGCCATCTTGGATACCCCCTAGTCTTAGAATATATATGGTTCGTTCAGATAAACTAGTAGCTACATTTCTCAGAATTTTACCGTTATTGCTTTAGTTTCGGTTGTCAAGGTCTTGTGCATAGGCTACACATGTCATCCTGGCATGTAGATACTTGGTTTATATCATGTATAGTGTGTTTCCAAGGCAAGTGTAGCACAGGTTCCATGATGGATTCCACAATACGATCAAAGCGTGGCAGCTAAAGGTTCCATAACTAGACAAGCTGTAAGCTATGCATTGAAAAAAGTTATTGAGATTTTTTACATTGTTGCTACTTGCATCTCCTTCATTCATGTTCCTTCCGGCTCCCCCAAATTGGTGATAGCGGTCATATGTACCTTCTATGCTGAAAAGAAAAATGTCAATTAGAGATTACTTTACATTACCTATCGGAAAATCACTACACTCGTCAAGTTCAAGGCTTTAGCCGGCAATTTCAAACAAAATTCTAAACAATTGAGGAAAGTAAAAAAAAAAATTGAGCTTATGCTCTCTCTTACAAATTGGTGAAGACATATATCGGTTCAGAATGTTCTGTCTATACAAAGAATGTACTCTTTGTAATAGTCAAAGCTTTGGTATCAGTTTATCTAAACTGGCAGCTTTGTGAAACCTATTTATTTAAAGAAACAAGAAGCTTAAATTAGCCATAGACCATGTTCTTTTTGGCCTTTTGTGGCCTTTTGCTTTGGTTTCTTCGGAAGCCGAAACAAACGGAGAGGCTTCTCCAAGCAGCTTCGACTTGAACAACAACTTTACCCTTTCCTTCAGCTAGGGCTGAAGGACCATTGTCTATGTGAATCTTCACCTGATGTGATGAGTCCACATTTGAAATATTTCTGGATTGGCGGTCATATGATTTGTGCAACCACTATCCACAATCTAAGTATCTTCTTTTTATTCTTGCACGGTCGGCGAGAATAAACACACTCTTTTGCATTTACTTTCTCTTCTGAGAAATTTGCCCGATTGTCATCTCGGGATCTACAAAATCTGACAATGTCATCTTGCCTCCTGTATGTATAGCAAGTCATCTTCTTTCAGCATCTATCTATAGTACGACTAGACTTCTTGCAAATATCACATTACAAATTTAAACTAGCCGTACATTTTTTCTCTTCTATCTTCGGCCAGTTGCTCCAACATATTTGACCGCGGATCACCTCTTCTTTGATAATTCCCACTATTTTCTAAACTGTGGGATTTAAAACTCAGCTTTGACTAGAAGTCGCTTTCAACTGAGCTCCGTCCTCGTTGTAGCTTTCTCTCTTCATGTGATTCCAACGAACTCATTAATTGCTGCACTGTGAGGGTCACCAAATCCTTCGACTCCTCAATTGTAGGAATAATATACTCGAACTTTTCTGTTAAACTGATCAAATTTTCTCAGCTATCTTTTAATCAGTAATCTCTTTGTCGTTGGTACGCATCTGATTCACAATCTCGATGACCCTCGAGAAGTAACCTTTGATCTTCTCGGTCTTCTTCATCTGTAGATTTTGAAATTGCCTTCGCAAAGTTTGTAGCTTTACGGCAAAAACTTTTGTGGAATCTTGAAACTCCTCCTTCAGCTTATCCCAAGCTTCTTTTAATTTCTTTGTGCCGATAATCCGTGGAAACAAACTCTCTGCAACACCTTGTTGAATCAGAAACAAGGCCTTGGCGTCCATCATCTGGTTCTATGCCAAAGATTTTATTCTGCTCCGATGTAAAAATATCTTCAACGGCATACTCTTTGTAGCCGTTCTCCACAATATTCCACAACCTTTGCGATAGTAGTAGCATTCGCATCTTGATGTTCACATATTGTAATTCTCTCTTGAGGATACGGAAATTATAGATCTGCGTCATTCTGAAGCCTGAACTCAAAGCCATAACCTTGGCTCCAAAAAACAACACGAACACGCTGCACTACTTCGCTACGCCTGACTCAAACCTGGGGTTCTGATACCAGTTGTTGGGTTTGGATCACTTAAGAAAGCAAGGGACAGAAGAAGAAAACAGAACAGAGAAGCTTCAACTCTATTAGTTTTTTCTTGTATTACATTGATCTCATACACACAATGCTCTGGTCCTAACCTATTGGACACCTGACCATCTGAACTATGGTCTATATTTATACCGGCCTATGTCGGTTTTAACTCCACTCAATCTAGCTAGTGTACAGCTAGAATAAAATTCCAGATTAGCATCGGTGTTGCTTGCTTTTCAACTTCCTGACTATCTCTGTTGCTTGCTTTCTCTTATTCATTTCTTTAAGGTGCATTTGTCTTGTTTTCTACTCGAGCTTTCTTGGGGTAGCGTCCTTCTTCTTACATTGGCGTTGATATGACGCTGATGTTTGTCCTTTAGCTTGTACCGTGCTTCTTCCTTAGGTAGGATTTCCATGGGCATTGGGAACGAATATGTCCTTGTTGGTTGCAGTGAAAACAAGTCTTGAGTACCATGATCAAAGGATCATTTCGATTGATAATCCTCACATACCCTAATATTTCTTCTTCTATCCAAAGAGCTTGATCAACTAGAGTCTGTAAATCTGAAAATTTCATGGTCATAATATAGCGCTTTATCTTTGGTTGCAAACCTTGTATAAAGTATGCTATTCTTTTTGCTTCGTCAATATCTTCTTGAGCATATTGCGACAGACGATGGAATTGCTGCAGATACTCCATAATAGACTTGTCTTCTTGTCGGAGATTAAGAAAGTCCTGATATCTTTCTGTGACGACTTTAGAAGGAATATAAGTCTTGCGAAACCTAACCACAAATTCTTTCCACGTAATATCGTTTTTGTTCGGATATATCCATTGGATAGCATTCCACCAGTTAATGGCCGGTTCTGATAGTTGATAGGCGGCGAAAAGAACCTTTTCTTTATCCGTACATTGGATGGCTTCTAGTCTCTTCTCCATCTTTGTGTAACCGATTATCGGCTCAAAGGCTCATTGGCGATGAAAACTCTGGTGGTCGAGTCTTCAGGAAGGTTGTAAATTTGAACGTAGTCGTACTTGACATTGATACTAATTCTTCTGATGACATTTTCATGATGAGCTGCTCCAATATCCTTGCTTCTTGCTCTAGTATTTTAACTTGTCCTTGTTTGCTTTCAATTCGAGCTTTCTCCATGATAGATAAGGCTTCCTTCATGTAGGCTTCTGTCATGTTGTATACAGCTTCCACCATGTTGGATTGTCTATTCTGATTTCTGTTTTCCATCTGCTGTATCATCAGATTTTATTCAATGACACTATTTGACTGTAGTCGAAACTTAAGAATCAGTTCTGTAACATTTTTGGGCTTAGCAAGGTAAGTAAGACTGAAATGAGGGAAGAGCAAGAAAAAGGCAGGAAAGAAGACGAAGCGAGATTAAATGATATTTCTGATTGCTTTTGCAAGATGCTACCTCAAAATCTTACGCATACTTGCAAAGATAATCCCACATCTTTCAGCAATCGGCAATCACAGGCTTAATCAACTTTCTATACTACTTCTGGATATAAGCTTAGAATCCAATGGCCCTTTAATTTTTTTTCCACTATAAATCACATCACGGTTATCCGAATTCTACATAAATTCCAACTTCAACCATGATTATAAATCCAATATCAAATCTATTTGTAATCCAATATCTTTATTTTAAATCCACCAATTTCATATGTATCAATATTTCCTAACAATCTAATTATTTTCGTTATCAACTACTAATCTCAGTCTGCTCATCAAGTAATCGACTAAGCTTCTTGTTATCTACTTCTCAATTAATTCATCCTTTTAAAGATCCACCAAGGATAATATTACTGATCTATAATCCAATAATCACTATTATCAACATCCACCAAGATTAACATCATTGTTCAAGCCTAAAATCCAATAATCAATCACATTTTTTTATTCATTCTTCTAATCAATCCGATCCAACAAATTCTATCACTTTACCCATTCAAATTCTTTCAACATAATTCCACCAATATCTTCGATCATCATTGCATCATATTTTAAATCCCTTATGGATTATCTACTCCTTTCTCTAAACTTCCATGGTTATAACTCAATCTATCTGCTGCAATCAGAAATTTGCATTTAATTCTTTATGAGATTTGCTTGACATATAAGGAGAGAACAGAACAGAACAGGTAAGAATCAAGACGAAATAAGATAGAAGTAGAGAACTTTTAACATAATCTTTATTTGAAATCAGACATTAGTTTTGCACAAATTACTTATATAATAGCCCACAGGCTAATAGTGCAATTCGGCTATTAATACAAACATAAATTCTTCGTCTACTGGAATGGTTTTACCCATTGCATCAAGGATATCAAACGGGTATTGTTAGCTAACTACTCGAGCGGTGAGCTTATAATTTTCAGAAGGAAAAGCTTTGGTCAGGGAATTCTCACTACTTCTTTTTAACACCATTTTTAATATTTCTTTAGCTAGGGTTAGCTTTCGTTTTATTTGGTCAGCATGAAATTAGTCTAGACGTCTACTCGTGTTTTTGAGATTTTGACAAAACTCAAAAAGGAAAGCTTTTTTTTTACTCACAAACTTAAGAAAGATAAGATAGAAATAGGAAAGGCAAGATAGCAATGACACTTATGATTTTCGAAATTCTTTTGTATTTGAAAATATGGCTTTGTGAAATCGTATTCTTATCGTAATCAACCTACACTTAGGGTCATCCTACGGTCAAGCAAGTAGGCTCTGATACCACTCTGTAACACCCCCATTTCTGGGAGCATTATGAAACCCTACAAGCGCCCGGACTGCTTCAATTGCGAGTACATCCATCAGTGAATAACATTGCCAACACAAGCTTAAGAGCAAAATGAACTTTATAACAATATAAGGGCATTAAAGCCAAGTATTTCGATGAAGGCCAACGACCTTTAGTTACATTACAGTAAAAGATGCCACAGGCATGCCTGAGCGGAAAACGACCCTAATCCAAGATTCATCCATCTCGCAAAGCACCACCTCTCCGTCTTCATCTGCCTTCTCAAAGCTTGTTTCTGTTTATGTTTTTAGCAAGCATGAGTACTACTACCGTACTCCACAAGTCACACGGAGCTTATCAATAATTACATGCATGATATACCAAGTGAAGGGACAACAGGTTTATTATTTAATGTGGACACAATTTTAGTTGAAAACCAGATAAAAGCTTGAAAAGTAACTTCGTTAATGTAAAGGGGTTTTCAAGCGTGATTATCAACATTCAACATTACCAAATCATTCTCAATTCTACTTATGCCTTGTTATTGGATTCACCCATTAAACACAGCTTCATTAACCGGAAGCACGGCGTATTCGAATACCATTAGTCATGACTCTGCGAGTCACCACTTTACCCACAAGATTTCTTAATCCCGTCGGTATTAAGAAAACAAAGTTTTCACTTGCTCAATTCTTTATATAGCCTCCACCTAATAGGCTTCCCAACAATCCCATACTTGTCTCGACCTATTATTGTGTGGATCATTGATAATCAAATCAATTTTTCAGAAAATAATCACTCTCCATACGACCCTGCTCAACCCCTTTCGTATGGACTCACACAGCCTCCGCCTTGCTTCTGTAGAGGTTCAATTGAATTTGAGCAGTTACTAAACCAGGTTTGACGTATCAACGCTTATGGTTGGACGATCACTATGTTCTTTACTTAGCATAAGGATCTAGTCCTTACATTTTCTCCGGTAGCAATTTCTTCTCACAAATTCTCGTCCAGTGTCGTAACACTGTCACTGATTTGCCTTCATCCTCGGTTAAGGTCATAGGATCTAACGATCCTCGCTTACCCTAAAACCATTCTCCAAATAAAGACCATCTTTTCTACTAATTGAAGATGTTATTGATTCTCTGAACTATCATGGCTACTTAATACTATAATTAACAATACTAAGTCTTGTCAAGGTGAATATGGCCAACAAATTAGACTGGGCTTTTTCGGGTGGTAGGACATAACTAATATCATGTCATTCTAAGCATTTATTGTACATAAAATAATAGTGCACAAATAACATAATGAAAATACAAGTAAATAAATAACTTAAGAAATGTAGGATCAACATGTTCAAAATATGTGCGACTTGCCTTGCGAGATTATGATTTCGATAATTTCGTATTCTTCGATTTCTCGATCTTGAGCTTGATCTTGAGCTCCACCTTCTCGACTTGGTTGACACACGACGTCGTATGCTAGCGAAAAGCAAAGAAAGTAATTTAATTCCACGCTCAAAGAAAATGAGCTAGGAACAAAGAAATAAAATAAAGAAATAAAATTCGAGAAAAATCAAATAAAATAGGTTCTGGATTTTTGGGTGTTTGGGATGGTGAAACGGAGTTGAAAAATGGATTGGTGGGCTCGAAACGGTCAAAAAGAGTATAAATTTGCATTTTTGGACTTTGGGTCAAACACTATTCATCGGGTCCGGCCGGTACTGTTCATCGGGCTCGGACCCGACGCGCTAGGCGGCTCGGCGCAGCCAACTCGGGCCGGCTCGGTCGGATGAACGATCGCAGACTGCTCATCGCCTTCTCCACCTCGCCGCCTGCGGGAAACATGGGAGGGAAGCGGCGACTTGCGGCGGGGCTAGGAGGATTTCCGGCGGCTTTTGAGGACATGGTTGAGTTCGTGGGAGTGAGGGGTTCCATTTTGGGTGGCGGCAGCCCGGCGAGGCGGCGTTCGCCGGCGGCGAGCACTTCTTCTCTGCGGCCGATTTGAGCATAGCTTGTGAAGGGGAGCTTCTCCGGGCAATTGGGTTGGCTTTTGAGCATCAGTGGGGTTAGGGTAAGCTCATGGGAGTGTTGGCTTGAGCTAGGGAGGTCGGGGTTGGGCCGGCCACGGTGAGGCAGTTCGACCGTTGGGCGGCTCTCGGTGCCGGGGAAGAGGAGGGGCCGGGGAGCTGAGGCGATGGTTGGGGGAGGTTTGTGGGAGCTTGAGGATGCTACAGGAAAAAGGAATTGGAAAATAGGTGGCGGAGAACCGACATTGGTCTAGGGCTCGGTTTTGGGATTTCTTCACTTCTGGCGATGGGGAAGAAGAGGGAGCTTGAGGTGTGCGGTGAGCTTCAGGAGAAATGGAGTTCACCGAGGAAGGCTCAATTGCTTAAATAGAGGCTCGGAGGCGGTTCGGCACCGGAGGGAGGAGATAACCATGGCGGTGGCGGTTTGGTCAAGGTTGGCAAAGCGGACACGGGCTTCTTGGGCGTGGAGTTGCGGCGGTCAAGGGTGTCGAGAAGCTGGTCGGCCGAGAGAGGAAGGCGCGAGCAGAGAGGAGTTGCGGATGGTGGCGGCGCTGCACACCTTCGCCCGTGGGCGGTGTCGGCGGCCTTGATCAACAAGCAAGAAGGCGGGCGGGCAAGTGGCGGGGCTCGAAGGCTGCAGGAGAGGCCGGACGGCTTAGCGACGAAGAAAGACCAGAGCGTGGCAAAAGTCGGCCAGCGGCGGGGATATTTTCGGGAAGTGAACAGTGCCGCCGCGATTTTTCACCGTTGAGGCATTGTCGGCAAGGTCTAGGGAAGGAATTGCTTTGAGATTAGTGTGGTTTAGGTTGGGGAGGCTAGAGGAATCAAATTCCAACTCAAACTCAAATTAATTTTTGGATTTTGCAAATTTTCGGTTTGTTTCATAATTCTTCTCTCTAGACAACCTTTTACCTTACAAGATTGCAACTACAAGTCTACAAGTGAATTGACAGGTCAGGTGAAGGATATGTTCTTGCCGAGACTTGCAGTACACCTTCAGCCTTGGTGGAGGAGTTATGTATGTCTGCCGGCAGAGAGCAGCAAGGCAGCATCTGTAAAAGTGAAATGGAAGCAAGTAGAAGGGAGAGGGCATGCAGGCATGCAGCCACCCCAAAACGCGTTGCCTTTAAGCTTTTCTACGCAGCTTATTATCACTCTCTCGTCTTCTTCCCCTCCTTTCGGCAAAACTAACGCAAAAGATAGCATGCACGCACCTGGCTGGAGGCCCCATCACACTGTAAAGCAAAACGAAGCATCTGTACGTCTGGACATATACCCCTTGCTTAGCCCACAAGCAGGGCATGCATTCCTTCCTTCTCCATCGATCGATACAGCCATTGCTAAGCAACCTCGCTACATATGCATCATCTGCACGTACTACGTTGTTCTGGCTAACTTGCTGAGTCCATAGATACATACAACGAGGATACTGCATAGCTAGAGCTGCCAAGAAGAGCTAGGCAGAGGCAGGCAGGTAAGGTGTTCGCCGGAGTAGCAAAAGGATATGAACGCTGGCATGGCGCTGAACAGTGGCGTGGCGCCTCACCCAAGCACGGACTGGGGCCCGATCATCGTGGCGGTGATCCTGTTCGTGGTGCTGTCGCCGGGGCTGCTGTTCCAGCTGCCGGCGAGGACGAGGGTGGTGGAGTTCGGCAACATGGCCACCAGCGCCATCGCCATCCTCGTCCACGCCATCATCTTCTTCGGCCTCCTCACCATCTTCGTCGTCGCCATCGGCATACACGTATACGCTGCTTAGCTTACCTTAGCATAATCAGCTTTCTTCTTCTTCTTCTCCTTTCGGATGGCTCTTTTTCTTTGAGTGCTGCCTGCTCTGAACTGGTCGGTTGTAACACGAAACTGCAGAAACAGAATATGAAACTAAAAGTTCTGAAGTGAGAAATTACTCACATACTATTCTCTGTGTTTACAGTTGCTGAACATAAATTTGGCTTCTGTTTCGAGAATTTAATGTCACCGACATTTCATTTTCTGTTGTGAAGTGTACATATGTGTTGTCGGAATGTATCGTCTGATGTTATGCGCTAGTCACTATTGCAGTACTGTTACTAGTTCTTGTAAACCTTTTTTTTTACAAAGTTCCTGTAAACTATCATCGATCCATTCGGTGCGTTGTTCTATCGGAAGGGGAAAATAGATTGTAAGATAACAGCTAGAAGGAAAAAAAGAACAGCTTCAAACATTCCGATCTGGATTGGGTACGGTTGCCGGAATGCCAGATCATAATAACGATCAAAGTAGCATAAAGATGACTCTGGAATTGATTCTGGCAGAATTGTTAGCAGCAAGTGCACGTGTCTGCAGTAGGACTATTCCCAGGCTAGCTCCTCTCCTTTAGTTTTTGTTGATAGTGATCTCGAAAAGCAAGGAACACACCGACGAGTCGACATACTTATTGGGCCTATGGGATGATATAAGCTGGGCCACAATGCCTGCTCTGGACGAGGAATGAGGTATGACCAAGTTGGCTTATCCACACTTTTGCAGCCCAACAAGCCCGAACCAGTCATCCAATTTCTAAAAAAAAAGGGTATATCAGTTCAATTCCATGGATAAGGCTCCATTCGAAATGGCGAGATTTTTTTTCCAGTTTCTATGAAATTGAATTGTTTCTTGTGGATGTTCTACGAAGTTGCTATTGTTCCAAACAGGTCCTAAATCGGACGAAAGAGATCACCAGGATTGCCTGGTTATGGTACATAGTTTTTTTAAACCCGAATTTGGCTCGAAAGACGTAAATAATTGAGGTCCTATTTGAAACTTAGGAATTTTACAAGCTCGAAAACTGTTTAACCTCCGCAATTAATTACACCGTATCACATTCATTTCCTTTGCTAGCTGATGGGCTTGCTAAACAAATTGTTTGGTTGGTTTCTTTTGGGATGCAGCCGCATTCAGATTACGAGGTGAGGAAACGCGTTGCTCGGTGCTTATGGCCTTGTTTGTATTTGCTTTCTATTTTTTACTTCTATTTAGAAAAGTTAAAGGCAAAATAAAATAGGAGAGTCACGGGTGTATTGCGCGTTTTACTTCTCTCGCTCACGCAGGGACAGACCCAACAGTGGGTCAGGTGGGGCACCAGCCCCCCTACCGCTGGCTGGCCATGTGTACCTCCCTCACCTCCCACAACAATACGCTAGCCATATGAATGACCTTGTCGGGTTTAAAAAGCTTTTGCATGATGAAGAAGATTGTATTTCTAGTGGTGATTACAAGTCACAACGACATCTTGGCTCTTGGTGTGGAGCCTCTCTCCCTCTTGTGTCTACAACTCTACAAGGGTCGAACATGAGTTTCAAGTACTGGCTGCTAATTTCAGGGACTCAGCCAACCCCAATACTCAAATATCGATGGACGATAGTTGACCTCCGAAAATAAAGAAATCCCAATGGTCGATGCATTTCGCATATTGCAAGTCAATACTAGTAGTTATTGATACGAATTATGTGATGGCACGTGGGCATATGTGTAATTATTTCATACTAGCTCAGGGTTGTGTAGAATAAAGCAAATACAGATTTAAATAATAATTATATGGCAATACTAACGATAATCTGTTAGGCGAAAAGGTAATATTTCTGAAAATATTTTTGCAACTGATTTTTTCGCAAAAATGAATATTTAACTGTATTATTCGATAAATAATTTTCTATTTTAAGGTATGTTTAATAAAAATTAGTTTAAATTACTAGACAACGTCTCGTTCCAGGTGGTCACCACCCAGTTTTATCTGGACCGTGTGATGGCCGCTGTTTTCTCCTCCACACCGTGGAGTTAGCACTACTGCCCTCCTTCGGCAAAATATGACATATATCATAATTTTCAAGATAGCCCGTAATAGCCATAATAGTGTTTTTCTACCTCTCACCGGTAATGCAGCAGGCTATTGTAGGCCGGCAACTCGGTATTCGGCAAACTGGTTAGTAAGTCTAATTAGCCCTTTCTAAATTTTGATCCTGGGTCCACCACTGTCGTCATGTGCACTTACCTTTCCATCACTTTTGCTATCGCTCGCCCCTCCTACTAAAAGATATTTCTTTCAACCACTATTACTATTTATTTTTAGTTAAAAATCATAAATCACAGTTAAAAAGCATTAGCAAACGTCCTTATGTTTGGTTGAGGTACAGCCGTACAAGTACAACCGTAAAAGGCCACGGAAAGAAACGAATACGAAACAAAATACCGTATGATACGTATGCGGAACGAATCTGAACACAAAGCAACGAACCCAACACAAGGCAACGAAACGGGCGTTGCCAATTTGCCACTGGCCCGGCGCTCCCAGGCTGCACATTTTCAACTGGCCCCACCCGCCAAGCGTCCACGTGGACCAATGAGTCAGCGGTGAGCGTAGCCAGTGTACAATGCGTCGGGTGCACGCAGCAGTGTGACCTCCGCGCCCATCCAACCTTTTGTTCCGTGCGCCTCAAAAACGGGAGCTCCAAATTAATTCGCCTTTCCATACTAAAAATCGAATAAAAGATTCTATTGGCCGAAATTAGCCGTCTACGGTCTCTGCCTCCATCCCATCCATTCGGAGCTCCCGGATCGAGGGACGACTCGCCGCCGGCCTCCTCCCCGGATCAGCGCCGTCGCCGGGCGCCGCCGCCGATCGGAGGCCCTTCCTTTTCCTGCGGCGGCTGGAGATGGACGGCGGCGGAGGAGGAGGTGGGGGAGGGGTGCACGGCTCCCGGAGGAGCATCACCTCGTCCTCCGGCTCCAGGAGGAGGGGGCCGCCGCCGGAGAACGGCCACGACGCCACCGGCAGGAGATCCTCCATCTCCCGAACCTCGTCGTACGGATTCCTCGCATCGTCTTGTTGATTCATTTTATTTCTACGTTGTTACTGTTGCTGTTGGATTGGGCGATGGTGTCTGGATTGCATGGGATTTAAGCGTTGGCCTTGTGGGGGCGTGATGGAAGTTCGTTTTAGGGAAAAATAGCTTTCTGGTGTCGCTTTGTTTACTCAGGCTTAGGCTAGATTTGATTCGATTTGATGTAATTGCCGTAGCTTAGGACATTTTGAACAGTATTCGATATAGCAATACGATTGCTTCCGCTTGCAACAGAAAGTGCTAAATCCCATTGATTCGTAACAACGATGTGCGTATGCATGGTTTTGGAATTTATGTTACGTAAGGTAGACACATTTCATTAAGAAGCAAGCTTGGCTCCAAGACGACACAGATTGCCATTAAATTGTGCTTCATAAACCATGATCGTGCAGTGAAACGGATAAAGCAGAGGCCCATTGTTAGAGTTAATAATCTTGTTTAGTCATATTCGAGTTAGTTTTGGTGTACGAGTCATGTATGAGTAAGTTCGTGTACGAGTACTAGTCAGTTTTCGAGTTCGAGTCGTAGTCGTAGAGTCGGGTAGGGAGGCCGTGCGTGCAGGCTTTAAAAGGCACGTAGTCATGTAACGAGAGAGACAGCGAGAGGAAGTGATCGGTGTGATCGAAACGAGAGGGAGAGAAATAAAGAAAGCGGAGTGCTTTGGCTCCCGAAAAATATCGAGTTCGTCGTTTTCATAGACGTGGTTGTAAACGAGTTACGACCACGACGAGCGGAGCAGAAGCCGTGGTCGTAAGCTTTATGACCACGGCGATCGAGCCTTCAACATGGTCGTAAGTCACATCGTGGTCGTAATCGAGTTACGACTACGGTGATCGAGCATTACTACGTGGTCGAAGGAACGGTTACGAGAACGAGCAGCGTAGCTTAAACGTGGTCGTAACTCTCATTAGCTGAAGTTACGAGTACGTGGTCAAAGTACGAAGGCGTGGTCGGAGCGGTCGGAGCAAACAAGAAGTGGTCGTAATGACTTTGAGTGTGGTCGTAACAACTGCTGAGTGGTTGTAAACTGCAACAAGTGGTATCGGAGCCTGTTAATTTCAGTGATTTTTGAAGATCATAGGTGATAAGGCGAAGGCCCAGGGTGGGCTAATCTCCCTCCAGTACCCTCTCCTGACAACTGACAATTACCTAATGTGGGCAATGAAGATGAAGGCGAACATGCGTGCCCAGGGAGTCTAGGGTGCAGTTGATCCGAAGGGGAAGGACAAGGAGGTGGATGACAAGGTGGATCAGGCGGCTTTGGCCGTCATCTACTAGGCGGTGCCAGATGCGATGATGCATCAGCTTATGGGCAAGGAGACGGCACGGGAGGCGTGGGAGACGCTTCAAACGATGCACGAGGGAGTTGATCGTGCGAAGGAGGTGCGGCTCCAGAATTTGCGGAGTGAGTTCGAGAATCTGAAGATGGGAGAGAACCAGTCGGTGAATGAGTTCATCGGCAAGCTGACTTCATTGTACAATCAGATTAACTCTCTTGGCGATAAGATGGAGGAATATGTGGCAGTGAAGAAGTACCTACGCGTGCTTCCAGAGAAGTACATACCTGTTGTCACCACACTTATGTACTCCGATCTGGACAAGAAGATAGAGGAGATCACCGGCTCCCTCAAGGCACATGAAATGGTTGATAAATAATATTATATTATGTAAGAAAAATGGTACAACAAAAGGCATTACAATATTTAGATTGATATGTGACTTATGAAATTATGATATAATAAAATACAAAGTACGTTACAATATGTAAAAATGAAAAGTGATAACTAATAAATGATACTGACGGATAGAAACAACTTATAAAACATATGACTTTCGTATTGATTTGGGGCAGGCCCACAGTTGTTGTCACCGTGTCATCTTCGTCCTCAGACCGATCCTCCCACTCTCGGGCGTCGACCCTGCGCCTAATAGTGTCCCCGTCACCTTGCTTCCAAGCGCTGCCCATGAACAAGCAGCCATCGCCCATAAATATTTTTGCCTATGTTTTTGGCTTGGAATGATGCATCTACAGTGGCTTAATTATATAGTTTGTTTCCCATAGAACCCAATAGCAAGCATGCTTGTTTGGAAAACAGAGTTCATGCAAAGGCCTCAAACATCACCACACTAAAGGGGTTTCAATCACGTAACTAGCAGGCATGTCAAGCTCACAATGAGCATGCGTTGCTAGTAAAGGGAGATCCGAGAGACGATCGTGGCTCATCAAACAACCGTGAGAGGTGGTGCGGTCGAGGCAGCCAGAGCGGCCGAGGCGGCAGTGGAGACTAGGCTGGGCAAGGCGGTGGTGACAGATCCCGTGATAAGTCACATGTCAAGTGCTTTGAATGTGGCGAATACGGGCACTACGCGTCAGGATGCCGCAGCCATATAAAGTGTTTCAACTGTAACGAGTACAAGCATTATACTTCGGATTGTCAAAGCAAGAAGAAGGACGGGGAGGTGAACCTCATCCAAGACGAAAAAGAAGACGAAGAACCGGGACTACTTCTCTCCTCATATGTTGAAAAGGCGCCGGTCATGGTGAGGAGAACATAGTTCCTAAACTACGCACGAAGCAAGGTAGCCACGATCACACGGATCAGTGGTACTTGGACAATGGAGCAATCAACCACATGACTGGAGATCGCTCCATGTTTCATGAGCTCGACAAGAAGGTTTGGGGCAAGGTCAAGTTTGGCAACGGCTCCATGGTGAAGATAAGAGGCAAAGGGATGATGATGTTACAATGCAAGAACGGAGATAAGAAGTTGTTGATAGGGATTTACTATATACCAAGTCTGTGCAACAACATACTTAGTCTCGGGTAGATGACAGAAAGAGGGTGTAGGGTGGTGCTGCAGGATGAGTTCTTGCGGAGTACAGGTTGGTGCAGTCTTTTGTGGTTTTGCAGAGGGAACGTAGGAAGCGTTGGAGACAGGAGTTAGGGGCGGTGTAGCCTCAGCTGAGATGTATGCAGGAAAGTGAACAGACTTGGTCCAAGAGAGAGGAGCGGGAGGCTCAGGGAACAGCGAAGCCAAGGCGGCTGTGGGAGCAGGTGCTCCAGCCCAGGCAGGCGTGCAAGGAAGGACGGGATCAGTCCAGGTGCGAGACACGGCAAGCGTCGGATTGCGCAAGACTCAGGAAGGAACGGCGCACGGGAGTGCTGGTAGAAGGAAGAAGCGGAAGCAAGAGAGAAGATCGGCATGATCAAGATGGAGAAACAAGATTACGGAGGTGATTGTTAGAGTTAGATCTTGTTTAATCGTATTCGAGTTAGTTTTGGTGTACGAGTCGTGTACGAGTAAGTTCGTGTACGAGTACTAGTCAGTTTTCGAGTTCGACTTGTAGTCGTAGAGTCGGGTAGGGAGGCTGTGCGTGTAGGCTTTAAAAGGTATGTAGTCATGTAACGAGAGAGATAGCGAGAGGAAGCGATCGGTGTGATCGAAACAAGAGGGAGAGAAATAAAGAAAGCGGAGTGCTTTGGCTCTCAGAAAAATATCGAGTTCGTCGTTTTCACAGGTGTGGTCGTAATTTACGACCATGACGAGCGGAGGTGTCGCAGGAGCAGAAAACATGGTCGTAAACGAGTTACAACCACGGTCGCGGAGCAGAAGACGTGGTCGTAAGCTTTACGACCACGGCGATCGAGCCTTCAGCGTGGTCGTAAGTTACAACATGGTCGTAATCGAGTTACGACTACAGTGATCGAGCGTTACTACGTGGTCGAAGGAGCGGTTATGAGAACGAGCAACGCAGCGTGAACGTGGTCGTAACTCTCATTAGCTGAAGTTACGAGTACGTGGGTAGAGTACGAAGGCGTGGTCGGAGCGGTCGGAGCAAACAAGAAGTGGTTGTAACGACTTTGAGTGTGGTCATAACACCCATGATAGGGGATTATAGCTGAAAAATGCTGCATTGCATAATTTTCCTTAGGCCAGTGACTGGGGAGAGAACCGTGAAGAGGCTGAGATTGTCCAAGGCATTGACGATACCGGATCACACAACTGTGTACGAGGCTTGTCGGAGGATGGCCGCACGCAGAGTTGATGCTGTGTTGCTGACGGACTCCAATGCTTTGCTCTGTGGGATCCTTACCGACAAGGTGAGGGAGATGTTTCTTCACTTCATCTGCTCCAGGCGCTGGCTTGTAGACTCTTCATTTCTCACAATCTGCTGCCTTTTGTTGACTCAAATCAGGACATAACCACAAGGGTGATTGCTCGCGAATTGAAGCTAGAGGAGACACCAGTTTCAAAGGTCATGACTAGAAACCCTCTCTTTGTTCTCTCGGACACACTTGCAGTTGAGGCGTTGCAAAAGATGGTCCAAGGTGTGTGAATATCCGACAATATTTGGCGTGCCTTCTTAGCAGCTTTTCTTAAAGTTAACTGAAAAGGTATAATTTGATTCCAGGCAAGTTCAGACATTTGCCTGTTGTGGAGAATGGTGAAGTCATTGCACTGTTGGACATAGCCAAGTGCCTATATGATGCTATTGCGCGAATGGAAAGGGCAGCCGAGAAAGGAAAAGCAATTGCTGCTGCTGTTGAGGGTGTAGAAAAGCACTGGGGAACATCTGTATCTGGTCTGTTTTTCTTCTCACTCTACCCTTCTCTTTTATGTTTGTCCTGTGTTCATTACTTATATGAAATGATTTCTCATTTGAATGGTTGGCTTTGCACGGCTTTTGTAGTGCCATTTTAATCCTCTTGTTCATTTACTTTGCAGGTCCTAATACTTTTATTGAAACTCTACGAGAGCGGATGTTTAGACCGTCACTGTCTACCATCATTTCTGAGCATTCAAAGTAGATAACATCCTATCTTTTAAAAATAAATACTAGCATTTCAAGAATTAAATTGCTATTTTAGACCTACTTACTTACGAGCTGACCTCAACTTCAGAGTGGTCACTGTTGCACCAACTGACACAGTGTTGACAGCATCAAAAAAGATGCTTGAACTAAAAGTAAGTTCAGCAGTTGTGGCAATCGAAAACAAGCCTGGGGGAATTCTGACGTGAGTTTTTTTTTTCTCAATGTTATTATACCAATGGTAATTTTTACAGTACCATTGGTCTGAAAGCTACTTTCTTTCATTTGCCTCAGTTCTAGAGATATCTTGATGCGCGTTATAGCCCAAAATCTTCCTCCCGAGTCTACTACAGTTGAGAAGGTAAATAAGTTGTAATATGGATTTTTTCACGTTCTTTGATCTATTTGCCTTTTGTTCTTCTATTTTTTCTTCATTTATCATGTGATCATGACTGAAACTCCTTTCTGCAGGTCATGACACAGAGCCCTGAATGTGCAACAGTTGACACTCCAATACTTGACGCCCTTCATACAATGCATGATGGAAAGTTTTTACATTTGCCTGTTTTAGACAGGGGTACGTCTATGAATTACGGTCAAATTAGATCCAATTGATTTTTTTTTGGAGTGCTATTAAATGGTGAAGATATGTTTTCTCTATCCAGATGGAAATGTTGTAACTGTTGTTGATGTCCTTCACATCACTCATGCTGCAATTGCAACGGTGAGTGACAATTTCCTTCCAACTGAATCTAGCTTGAAAGTTGAAAAAGTTTATCTTTCCTTGTGTACACAAGCTCTGGGCCTACTCCTGTGCATACTTTTGGAATTGGAATTACAAACATTTGTTGACAATATGATAGTCCCCACAATACTTGGTTATTCAGTCAACACCTTAAACTGCTGAGTTAATGCATTGTAACTTGTTGCAAACTGCAAGATATAGAAGACGTATGGGCCATTAGGTTGTGTAGCTTGTGTGCTGAAATTGCTACAAGTGAGCCTTGCATCTCTAATTGTTGCATTGTATTCAGGTCGGAAACAGTGGAGCAGCCGGATCTGAGGCAACATCTGCTATGATGCAGAGGTTCTGGGACTCGGCAATGTCCATTGGACCTCTTGATGATGATGATGACTCCAGAAGGTTAGCATCTCTTTTGCATCTTACCATTCTGATGACACGGTTTTGTATGACTAATTCTCTTGGCATTTTCTCAGTGAAGGGTCAACAAAAGTGGCATCTGAGACAACAGATATAGGAAGATCAGCCTTTTATCCGGCTTCTGGTTTATCAAATACTTTTGGGTTCAAGATTCAGGACAAACAAGGCAGGATGCACAGATTTAACTGTGGTATGCATTTGCATCTTAATTTCATGCTAACAAGGAATTATTTTATCAATATCCTTTCTGCCTTTCGTTATGCCCAGTGATTTATATTGCATTCTGAGTTTCATGTGTGACATGTTTCAAATTTCAGAAACGAGCAGCTTGACAGACCTGATAACCTGCATTCTACAGAGAGTTGGCGATGACATTGATAGAAAGAACCTACCGCAAATTTTGGTACTGGCCAAACTCCCTCCTCAATATGTATCCATACTCATACCAGTATGACAATTTTCTGAAGGTTTGTTTTCTTTCCTGATGCCATTTCACAGTATGAAGATGAGGATCATGACAAGGTCATACTTTCATCAGACAGTGACCTTGTAGCTGCTGTGGACCACGCAAGACAAATCGGTTGGAAGGTAATGTGTTGTTTTCAGGTAAAGATGATTTTTTTCTCCCTGCCAAGGGGTGCTCATCTACGCTTTGCCTGCAGAGTTTAAGGTTGCACCTGGATTATGCTGGTGTTGGCCGCCGGAAGAGAGGGGGTGGTTCAGCGGATTTCGAGTATGCCGGAAGGGATGCATGGGCTTCCGCGTACAGCGCCGTTGCGGCTGGGGCGGCTCTAGTCGCAGGTCTTGGCGTAATGGCGTACCTGAAGAGAGCAGGCCAGTAGCTTGCAGGCACGACAGTGACCACGCTTTCGTCTTGATGATACAAATGTTACTACATCGACGATCGAAATGACCAGAATGCCTGTGTAATTAATTCTTGTGAGAAAATCTGTAATAATGTCACGGCAGTGGAAGACCGCCCTGGCCCACATGTTCACACACGGTGTTGATCAAATTTTGGTGGTTAAAGTCGTCTCCATGATTGCCAAGCATGCTTGTCACCATTGTACAATGGATCATAGTTCATTTGTTTGCAATACAACACATCAGATTGATTGGTGCACGTGCTATTATGTCACCTGTTGCTCATCACACGAGTTCATCTGCGAATTCGCAAGTCGTTTTGATCCTGATACTTGAAGCTACTCTACTCACCTCTACTAGTTGTAATCTTTAGCTGTTTTCGCGATTTCTGCGGTTCATTTTGGTTACAAAGAGCCGGGTGGGTGGGTTGGGGCCGGCTGAAAGGTGCCCCTTTGATCAAGAAACGCAACTAATTGGCCCTTTTTTGTGTGTTGTTCTTGTGCCCGATGCAAGGTTTAGGCCAATGCTACTGTTAAAAAATATGTGCACTTATATGACTAATTTAATTCCAGAAATACGTAAATTAGTTCACACAAAAACAATTAATGTAAACCACAGCAGAGCTATGTAAATCAGTAAGCCAATAACTAGCATACGTAAACCAACAGCGCAATCAAAGATATAGCAACAAGAAGGTTACGTTTACGTGATCTACACAACAATCATGTAACCGACTTTGGACACTGCTCTTCCTACTGATGGCGCACGTCTGCTGCAGGAACGGAGTAATCGAAAGCAGCGCAGCGCTGCGCAGCACAAAAGGAACACAGAAGGTTGACGATTCTATTATATTATTTTCTAAGAGACGTCTCTACACAACAATCGTGTAAAGCAAGGAAATAACTTGGAGAACTTAGCTATCTCTAATACCCTTAACAGTAGATAATGATGCGACGATAGGAAGAAGACAGCGAGCAGTCGCACGAGCCCTTCCTTAAAACTGATTCGCCCAAACTCGTAAGGATCAAAAGAGGCCCTGATTTTGGAGACACAGCTCTTCCGACGGACGGTGCACGTCGGCCGTAGGAACGTAGTAGTCAAAAGCAGTGCAGCACAAAGGGAACAGAGATGGGTGACAACTCTATTATATTATTATTAAGAGACGTCTCCATCTCTTATATAGACTCATCCGACCTATGATATTTTTAAAACCTCATTTAAGGCCGAGCGAAATAGATGGAAACGAATTATACGCACCATAGCAACCACACTATTCTCTCCACGTTTGTATTTGAACGACTTGTTCTCATTCTTTGGCCACGTCACCACACATGGTTTTAAGGTGTAAAAAGAAGTTGCAACCCTGCTAGCCACTGAGCACAAAATCGTCGGACCATTCACGTGCACATTGCGTGTGGGCAAATGGGCGATGGCGTGGTATGACGAGACGAGCGAGCGAGCGCATACATATGCTTCTTTTTGCTTGCTTCAACTAGACAACGCCTATTCTCATTTATAACTAGGTGTTCCTTCACCTAGAGTAGTAATATGGTATTAAACTTTTCATCTTCTACCATGCAAGGAATGGATATTTGGGATTTTCAAGACTTTCCTATTTGGGCTAAGCCCAAATGAGTAAAACTCCAACAATCTTCCACCAGATCACAAATGTGCCAAAGCTACAAAGATTCCCAATTGTTACAAAATATTATTGATATACCAGTTTTTCAGTGGAGACTTGGTAAGGTTGAACATCCACCTAGAACCTCATGTTACATTCATCCATAACTACACAATAGACTAAGGGTGGGTTCTCTTAAACTGTGCCTTATAACTTTTGGCTTTTGAATTCTAGCTATTTGCGAGAGATTATGAAGATAGGGACACTCGCATGTGATTTTGGTCAGTATAGCTGAAGTCGGTACAATATGTACTACAATCGACTAGTAGACCCCGCATTAAAAAAATATACCGTTTGAAAGCTAGTTATTGTAGCAAAAGTGAAAAGCCATAAGCCACAAGTCCATCCGAACCCACCCTAAGCCTTGAATTGACAGTTTTGTGTGGATAGGTTTCACTTGAAGCTTAAGTTGATACTTCGCCAACGATAGTCTACCCCTCAGGGTGGAGCATATATGACATACTCCTATGTCTCTTCATGACCTTCTTAGAGAGTTCCCACGTCTTATAAATTGTGACCAACAGTCTAGCACGTACAGGTGTGTTCTACTGTTCTTGCCAGAATATCCTGTAGGACAATATCTCATTACTTAAAGCCTCAGAACATATTAAAACAAAGTCAGCCTACCATACAAATATAATGTAGAAGTGTATTGTCCAATTACATAGTTTGTTTTTTTTGCATTACCTACTTCACTAGATCTTCAGCGGAGTGAGATATAACATACAAGTGCACTCTCTAGTTGCCCAAACAGCTTGTTTTCCTATTACCTACTTCACGGGATCTCTGATCATGTAGGATGGGTTGCTACTGCGGTGCAACTTAAGTAGGTCTCATTTCCATCTCCTTCTATGCATTATAAATCACATTCCACGGCAATCCCTTTGTAAAGGGATCTTCCAAGTTTTTAGTTGTTTGGGTATAATCCACAACTATCACTCTGGAGTTTCTCAATTTTCTAACAAACTTCAATTGCCTTTTCACATGCCTTTAGGATTTTATGTCGTCCTTTGTATTTGTCATCTTGATGAGTTATCACAGTATATAAGGATAGCCGGAATTGGATTTTCCACCACCGGTAAATCCATCAAGAGCTCATGTAGCCATTCTGCCTCTACAGTGACTATGTCTAATGTGGTAAGTTTTGTTTTCATGGTTGACCTCATCAAAATGGTGTGTTTGCAAGATCTCCATGAAACGACAACACCATCAAGAGGAGTAAATACGTACCCACTCGTAGCCTTAACTCATCTACATCAGAAATCCAATTGGAATCACTATATCTCTCAAATACACCTATATAACAAGTATATTGAATTCCATAACTCATTGTACTTCTCAAATAGCGCAAAACCCGCTCGAGTGCACGCCAATGATCGTCTCTCAAATTAGAGGTAAACCAACTCAATTTGCTTACAACAAAAGAGCTGTCAGGTCTGGTAGCACGAGTTAAGTGCATGAGCGAACCAATAATCTGAGAGTATATCAATTTACCCTTTGCTATTCTTTGATTCTTTTGAAATATTAGACTCGGATCATAGGGAGTTGGAGAAGGCTTGCTATCCGCGTAGCCGAACCAGCTCAAGATCTTTTCTACACAATGGAATTGCAGAAGAGTAATCTCATCCTCACCCTTGATCAATTTGATGTTTAAGATTACATCAACCTCTCTCATATCCTTCATGTCAAAACTTTGGAACAAGAATGTTTTAACCTCATTAATCACATCCATTTTTGTCCTAAAGATAAGTATGTCATCAGCCTACAAACATACAATTACTCCTTCACCCCCACCATAGCAGTAGTATACACATCTGTTGGGTTCATTTATAGCAAAGCCCACTGATGTCAAAGTTCGATTGAACTTCTCATACCATTGCTGAGGTACTTACTTGAGGCGATATAAAGATTTCAATAACTTACATATCTTACCCTCTTGTCTGGGTACCACAAATCTATTAGGTTGTTCCACATAAATTTTCTCATCTAACTCTCTATCAAGGAAAATGTTGATGCTATATATGTTGTGGTTACTAACCAAACAATAAATAAGGGGACTGGTAGAGTGAGTATAGAAAAATGAACTGGTTTGGCTCTTTCCTTTGCCCAGGTCATATATATGTGGCCATAAGGCCTGATTACAATAATATCCCCTACAATGGCATATTATTTCAGGGATATATATGTCTTTTTACATGTCTCATTCGGCCTTTTGGCCTAGCAGGCCGAATGAATTTAGATGGGGGTCACCCCTACAACAATATACGTGCAATTTATGATAACCGCAAGCGTACGAGTCAGTTGTAGTTTTGGACCTAAGTATTTCAGGGTTATCGATCTCAGGAACCGATGGGATCACTACTAAGGATAGTAACTACTACTAACAAGAACATCCCCTAGGCTCGATTCACTTACGTGCAATCGGCAAGCAATCTAAGATGTGGTACTCAGCTAGGATCACTTTCACCCTATAGATCAATACTAACTTTTCACCCGTACACCTGTCATGTGAGGAGGTTAATCTTAGCTAGCAAACTCTGCACTATTTGATATAGATCAGTAGACTAAACCCAAACACGATATTTCAATCTAGCAGCTAACAAGTTAACATATACTTTAACTAATAAAGCAACATCAAATAGACTGATCGAAACAATCAAATACCAAAAGCGTTATAGATAATATCAGTGTAGATTGATTACATCGTACGATCCCCCGATTACCCCGTCCTGGTTTGGGGCAACATCATGACATCTGTGGTGGTGCAGCTGAAGCATCGGCAAACGGGCAGGGAGCGACGTCAACTATTCATTTCTGCACCAGTCACTGAACATGCTACCACCCTACGAACCCTACCTAGACGGCTAGACCTGGCCATGCACGGTCCATCGTCCACACCCAGGGCAGGCAATGGGATGGACCATGGGTGGCACAACAGCAAGGTCGGTCAGACAGGCCTTCCCCCACGAGGTCCTGATAACATAAATACTGATGCCCCTGGCCCTGATCGGTGTCGTGCGCTACAGCTAGCTAGGTAGGTCGACTTTGACGCTGGCATTCATGTGATGTGGTGCCCCTGCCCGCTCTGACAACGGCACACAGGCACTGTACGTACCGGCCGGCAGAAAAAATGCTCCCGTGCACCGTGCATCCTATCCTATGTTTCAGTGCGATCCAGCAGAAATGGCAAGAGCCCTACGTACGTGCGTGCAGCACAGGTACGGTCACTGAGCCGATCACTGCACCAGCCGGCCAGCTAGCTGCTGGGGCCGAGCCGGCCGGCCCCAGATCCAGCACCGCACATGCATGGCTGCAACGGCTCATCACGCGCTGACGCCGAGCACGAGCAGGCCGGCCGGCACGGACCTGACGGCCGGCCATGCGCGCGCGCCCACTTCCTCACCGCGCAACGCGCCAACGCTCGCATCCGATCGAAGCCTTCCTTAGCTAGGCGCGCCCTCATTCCTGTGGTCACCTTGGCTCGCCCGTCCGCGCGCGCGTGCTGCCCGGCGCCGGCCGTCGCCCTCGCGCGCGCTGGAGCGACGACGCGCCGTCGGTCGGTGCATGCGCGCGCGGGCGCCTTGTCTTTTTCTGATGGCCGCCCGTCCCGTGTGCATGCACCTTTTTCTCAGAAGACGTTGCCGCAATCATCCCTCCTCGCTTTCTTTCCCTTCCAAGACGGTACGGCTCGTGTGTAGTGGTACATTGGTTACTAATTTCCTTCCTCCGAGCGATCTGCCCCCGGCCGAAGTGTAAATGCGGACTAGCAGTAGGCAGTGGGCGAGCGAGCGGCCCGAGCTACAAACCGACCAAAAGGATATGCATCCTTCGACAAGATGGGATGCACAACAAAAACTCATCCGTTAGGCTACTTTACCTCCTTACAAATCATGATGCAAATCAACAAATGTGCTCCGGCTGACCAAGGCGTTCAGGGCCAGACCTCACCCATCCTCGGGTGTAGATTTTAAACGAGTAGAATTCTATATGACGAAGAGAGAATGTGAGAAGAGATAATATGTTGTCTTTATACAACTTGAGTTTATAAAATAACGTAAGTAGTAAGAGAATGTGAGATAGAAGAAAGTTACGGTAAAAATATTATAAAGTAATTAAAGAAGATGTTGTCTTTATTGCTATATTTAAGTGAGATAAAAGTCTTAAGACAGATTATTGTCCATACCCTAACCACGTAAATATGCATTTTTTAGCGGCATGGGGAATTTGATTCCAGATTTCTTTTTTTATATCAATCAATAAATGGTGAAGTTAATGCTTTAACTTGCTCTTCTGGTCCTCCTCACGCAGTGCCGCAGAATGGATCGAAGGAGCACTAATTCAGTAGTTACGAACAGATCGAGGAAAGGACCAGGGCCATTGAGGTTAGGAAAACATGCATGCATGGACCGTTTGCGCCTTAAAATTCATTGTCCTAGCACTGACATCGATCGATCCGATGAAAGGATCGTAGGTTCCTACGTAGTATGTACACCCTGCTCATTAGAGTTAGCGTTTTTTCTGTTATTATTTTTTCTGATATGTTAGTTCTAATTGGATGGCTCTTTCTCTATACATACGTTTTTAATGACTCACCTATAAACTATGCTCTCACTGCCCTACTCCAGCTCACCTGGCTCCATACTTCACAAAATACCAAACACCACTTCCACACCGAATCCCAAAAACCCTAAACATCAACATACAACACACTCCCCACACCGGATCCCCAACACCCACACGCACACAATCCCCATCCTCACAACGCACACTACACTCCTCACTTCTCACCTTCCTCTCCCGCGATTGAATTTTCGGCCATTTTAGCCCCCCGCAGCATGGGAATGCCTCATTTGACCCTCTCCCGCATGTATTGTCTGATCTAACCTCCTCACGCGGTCGGGGTGCGTGTTAGGGTGTAAGATTGAGAAGACCGACTAGAGGGGTGAATAGACAGTTTTAAATTTCTTTTGGCTAAAACCAAGTTTACAACGCTGAAGTGTAAATCAATTCAGTTTAGCACAAGTAAAATCTAAATCAACTAGGTTCACCTAAGTGCACTAACAAGCTAAGTCTATGTCAAAGGTTTACAATTCTAGGATGACAAATAATCAATTTAATTTTATGAATATAAATTACTTGAATGTAAATTGAGTACAAGAGAACAAACCATAATGATACAGTTTCTTTTTACCGTGGTGTTCGGAGACTTGCCGGTCTCCCCTAGTCCACGTTGAAGAAAACCCAAACTAATTGGATCGGCTCCATGAATTAAGCCTTCCACCTCAAATCCACTAGTGGTAGCTCTTTCCCGTTCCGGGTATGTGAACTCTAACCTTCACAACACGTCGGGTCTTATCACAACATTCCTTAAGAAGATCACTGCGCACGACGTCTCCAACGCCGTCTAGGAGTCGGTAACCTCCAAGAGTAATAAGTCAAGCCCCTTACTTGACTCTCACCATGTACAACGTATGCACAAACTCAAGTGGATACGAAATCCAGCTCTAGAAACAACACATGCAATATAGAGCCTCTATCCTTACTCACAAGGTACAATACATGCACAATTGAGAGAAGAATCTCGCACTAGCTCAAAGGAATGAAATGGAGTCAACGCACACTCTCTCCAACTGGTCACAAGGGGTATTTATACCCCATATAATGAAACTAGCCGTTGGGAATAAAAAAATAGGGAGATCGGTAACTAGCTGTTTACTCTTGGACCATTGGTCCATAAGGTGAGCTAGGCATTATTCTTCGGTTTTTCTACTGCGTAAGATAAGTCGGTAAAAGAAAGTGGATGTTGGACTAAGTTTTCTGTTGAATGATGAGGAATACTTAAGTGAGAGGTGCCTTACCGGCTCCGAATGGTCCAGGTATCTTGGTGAGCACTAAATGAATTCAGCATTCTAAAGCCGAAGTGTTCTCACGGTAAAAATCTTTTATTTCTTTTATTCTCACTTAGATTGTTTTTACTCCTTGCTCTTTGATCGCAAAATAAATGGTTGGATGTGGGTTTGGTTTTAGAGGGCTACTACCCGTCGAGCAATACACGGACGATGCAATACAATGAGGAATGCAATGTAAATTTATTTTATTTTTCTCAATTAATGTAATAATTGCAATGCAGTTTATCCCTTGGTGCATTTTAAAATTTTTGTAAGTAACCAGAGGTTGTATAAATTTTATTTGGCTCAAGAGGGTCAAGTTTATATTCTTGTAATTCACGTGTTGTAATTGACTTAACTAATTTTGATTTACTGTTTATTTCAATTTAATTACATTATTAGAGTTAATTAATAATTAGAGTCCTTTCAACCTCCAACGTAGCGACTTCTCTTTGTCGGTGGCAATGGCGCTCGCTCGCATCGCATGCATTTGTCGTAAGTACGTCCTGCTCCTTTCGTTGCCAGTGAACAGTGAGCAGGGACCATCGGGGGCCCAACTGAAAGCTCAGGGTGTAGTGTTGACTAGCACGTACTCCACGCATGATAGAAATTAAAATGAAAATTAAGCATTATTTCGTCTTGAGTTTCTGTCTCCTGACTTATTTCTTATTATTTATAAATTTTATCTTTTTTTGGCTTTTTATTTTTTAGTTTTTTTGCTAGTTCTTTTTTCTCGTATTTATTTACGATGTCTGTAATAGGTTAACTTATTTTTTCATTTTAATTTTTTTTAAATTTAGTTATGCTAAATAAGTTACTATCAGCTACAGTGTAATTTTATTTAGTTACAGTATAATTTTAATCATAGATCGGTTTATTTCAGTCTAACGGAACGACCCTTATTAGCTGGTGACGTGGAGATGCCCAGACTTGGCTGAATAGAATACATCCAAAAGCAAGTCGGTAAGCTCTGCCAAAGTCTGAATTGAGGTACGAGTGTCCCTTTCGTTGCACACGGTGGTTGAATCAGTACTGTATGAATTAGGAACAATTAAGCTAGTTATGTTAATTGCAAGAGGCATGCAGGAACGGAGAAATCAAGCATACATGAAAGCTCATGGTCGCGGAAGGCAGCCAAATTAAGCATCAAACATGTGAGCGAATGGGAACAAGGATCGCAGTGAACCTGGACGTGATCAGCTAGCTTGGACTGTCCACGATGCGGAGATGGCCGCATGGCTGAAACAGTCGTTTATCGCCGGCCTGCCGTTCTTCTGAGCTTGAGCCTTGAGCTGTTCAGAAATTCAGAATGCATTGTATGCACGGCTTGCAATTCGATTTCGTTGAGCCAAAAACATCAGATTTGTTACTTAAAAATGGCAGATTTTACTGTAGTATTCAGCAGGTACAGTACGGCTTTCTGTTTGCAATAGAATGCATGCCTGCTTTTAATATGATCGATGATTGTTGCGTGTACCAATCGCTACTACATAACGGCAGAGCCGAGCGTGCGTCGTCTTCCACACGTATGATGCCCCGTCTTCCACACGTATGATGCCCAATACCACATGCACTAGTGCACAAGTTCTCTACTCTTTATTTAGAGAGAGAAAGATAGTTACAGCACAAGACAAGTGCATGCGTTGAAGAGGAGACGGAGATGGGGAGAAGTTCAGCAGGGAAGATTCTAGTTGTGCCAGAGGACAACAAGAGATTTTTCTCTCTTTTTTGGACTTGTTAACTCGACAGATTTTCTATAAATTTTCCTAATCAAACAAAGTGAAGGACGCGTGAAAAGGTCCAAGGCTTTGTTATAATGAATCATTGTCGTTTTGAAAGAGTGAAAATTTAGAATTTGTAAATTTACAGATTTTTCTGGACAATATGCAAAGGCAGTGGTCCGACCGGCCAGCTTATGTTGCTTTGGCCGAAATGGATTATTTCGAAAATTTAAGTCATGAGATGATTTGATTTGACCTAGGTCTGTGCATATATGTGCCATAATACATGTTTCAACAAACGTAGGTCAAATTATGAAGAACTTATGCCCAAAAATGATTTCTTGGTCTTTAGATGTGCAGGGACGCTTGAAGTCAACCATGATCAATGACGAGGATCGAGGCTATACTTATGGAGGAGCCGAGGCCCATAACAATCAAGAATATCGGGTGAGATGGCTAAGCTCAAACATGACATAAGAAAGGCAAAAAATATTGAAGCGAAGTTCGAGCGATGGGATGCACTATGTAGCTTGGTTGATCCAAGTGAGACGTGGTCTAGTGGAATCGAAACCGAAGAGTCTTACCGACATTTGGCAAACCAGTGGTGTATCTACACGTGGAAAGTATGACAATTGCTTGCAAGGAAATATAAAGACTAGGTCAAGAAAGAGTATTTTAATAAGTTGACCAAAATATCAAAACTATCTTGAATCAAAACCACGATGGTTGAGAAGATGGTTTAGGTTAAGGAGGAGTTGAAATGATCAAATGGATCAAAAGCTAAGAACTTAGTAGATTCAAACTTATGTGCTTTAAAACACGTGCATAAATATAGTGTGTGAGTAAAACCCGTGTTGTGTAGGGTTAACGGATTTTTTTCATTTGTGTTAAGTGAATAGTATCCATTAGGGTTATATGGGGCTGGTTGTCTTATCTATTTAACGAGTTGGGATAGATACTTGCAAGTCAACCATCCTAGTTTTACTCATTGAAGCCAACTGTTTTAGGTTTAGGGTTTAAGAAGTGTGAGTGTTGTGATGTGTTCTCTTGTTCTCTATGTGAAGTGGCTGTAAAATCTTCATGCTGAAGTAGCAATATATCAACTTTGTTCATCTCTTATGGGCCCCTCTTGATTTGATTGATTTATTCTTGTTCTGATTAGTTATAACCTTATGTCTCCCATTCTTGATTTTGCTGGATGCCAAGCATGAGTAAGTAATAGATATATACATTGAAAATTAATCACCATCCATCTAGGCAATAAGTTTGGTAAGTTCTTGAAGTTGTCTATTTTTTTCTTGTTTTAGCCTCTTCGAGTGATTTTTTGATCCAATTTTTCTCTCGATTCCTTTGGTATTCTAGCTTCCTAAGACATATGAGAATACATCTAAAGCCATCTTGTCCATCATTCACCCATGCCGTCTTGCCCATTATTCATCCACGAGCAAATCATATTCACCATTTTTTGTTTTTGCTTGGTTTTAACACAATCTTACTTTAAACAAAAAAAATGTCACAATTTTGACCACAATTTTCTTGATCATTGATTGAAATAGGTGTTTGACATTCTAGAGAAGGTACATACTAAACTTCAGGTGATTTGGAGCATTAGTTTGAGAGTTTTCTTAATTTGTGATTTTGGCTTGGTTTTGGTGCAACATAGTTTTACGAACCAAAAGAACTCAATTTTCTTAAGTTCTTTCAAGATATTTGGTTAGGATATGTTCTTAAGGTCATGATCTAGTCTTGATTTAAATTTTTAGTCTTTTGGATCTACGGATAAAAAGCTACATGTATTTTTAGATTTCAAATAGTGGTGTTTTCACTGTTCGTCGAGCTAATTTTATTGAACTATTACTGTAGCACAGTGAATTTTTGGAACTTTGTATTCTTGATTTTTATAGCTTCTCATACCTATTAGATTAAAGAATCTAATTTTTTACAATTTTTCTGATTTTTAAAGTATTTTTTTGAATTTTTCAGAATTGTTTTGGATATTTAGGAGAAGTGCTTCTGGGTAGGAGGAATTCACGTGTCAGGTGGCTGGGCACCCAAGAATCTGCACGGCGCTAATCACTGCAGGAAACTGCCCCAGGTTTGTTTTCTGCACCTGAGCCGTTCCCATACCAACATGCGTGTTGCATAGTATTGTTTCTGAATTCTGAAAGGAACATGCATGTGTGACTGCCATCATAGTGCAGGGGGGCTTTCTGCCACAGACTAGTAGACGTAAAATGACACGTTTTGACACCGGCCGCGCTGTTGAGGAATCTGTCGCGCACTTTCCCCTCTTCCTCATGTTTTTATCGTTCCTTCATTCCTCGTGCATCTCTTCAATTAGTAGTATCTGTGGAGTGTTTACTTATCCCAAACGAACAATAAATTAGCGAGTGGTACCACTGATACTATCACTACCGCCTGGCGACTCGGCCATTGACCTCAGGCAGTCTCACCCCACGAGTTCTTGGTTTCTCGCTGGATTCATTTGGGGGAGTGAATTCGTCGGACGAGCGCGATGCAGCAGCAAGGTAAGGGCGAATTACTAGATGCCCCGTTACAAAGTTGCAATCTTTCGTTGTTTTATGCGCGATTTCTGCGGCTAATTTTGGTTATAAAGAACCGGGTGGGTATGGTGGGGTTGGGGCCGGCTGAAAGTTGCCTCCTTTGATCCAGAAACGCAACTAATTGGTTTTTTTTTCTCTGAGTTCTTTGGGCGCCAGGCGAGGTTTAGTCCACTATATGCTAATACTCCCTCCCCATCCCTATTAGTCAGTGCGGTTGCTGTCAAAAAATGACTTGATTCGAGGGAAGCCTTTCTTTAGGGGGTTTTAGGGATGGGTGCATTGTCAAATTGCTCATGCTCAATTCAATGGCAGGAGATGACTGGCGCCTCTCTTGTCAGACAGCCATTATAGAGTAGTAAATAGATGTATGAATTTGTTGCCGAATCCATCTATATTACATAATTCATGGTTCACGATTCATTGAGTGCTTTGAAATTATGACCCCTTGAGTTGTTATGTGTTCTGAATTCTGCCATTAACTCTGGTTCGTAAACGTTGTTACGTTTTGCTTTACCGTTTCAGGCTTCGATATACAAAAGCTACGACAGGAAGTGAAGGCCCGGTGGTTAAAGCCTAAAGAGGTTCTGCAGATACTACAGAATCATGAGCGGTTCATGGTCGCACATAAGACCCCTCAAAAGCCACAGAGTAATAAAAGCAGCCTTTTGTTTTAACTTGTTAGATATCTTATTCAAGCTTATGCCTTGCTTTAGCCCTGAATGTGATTTACCAAACTGATTCTGAAATTGCAGGTGGTTCTTGGTTTCTCTTCAACCGTAGAGTACTTCGATACTTCCGAAACGATGGATATGAATGGCGAAGAAAGAAGAACGGGAAGACCATTGCTGAAGCCCATGAGCGCCTTAAGGTCTGTTCAATTCGTCATCTTTTGCATCTAGGTTAAAGATCTTTCTAAGTAAATAGAGTTGATGTATTGATCATAATATGTTTTGGCATCTAGGTTAAAGATCTTTCTAAAGTAAATAGACTTGATGTATTAATCATAAGGAATAAGTCTACTTTAACACCCCCCACCCCCCGAACTCTTGTGAAAGTCTTAAGTTTCAACCTCAAACTACAAAACCAAATGCTTTGCAACCCTCAACTCTTAATAACTGCTATATTACCCCCTGAGACCGATTGAAGGTGGTTTTAGCTGACGTGGTGCCAACGTGGAAGCTGTTTTGACCCATAAGTTGATTTTTGGTTTAGGGTTTTGACACGTAAGCAGTCTATTCAGCAAAATGAACAAATAAATTTTTAAAAATGGTGGGGCCCACATGTCAAACCCCTCAACCCAAACCGCAGCTGGTTTTGCGCCTACATGGCCACCCACGTGGAAGACAGCGTGGATTGTAATCCTCGTCAGCACCTCATCACCACCCATAATCTCTTGGGTCTACATGTCATGCTAAGGCTAATCATTAATTAACCTCTAATTAATTACATGATTTACCACTAAATCGATCACATGCTTCACATGGGCCTACATGTCAGTGGCTGGGTTCCATGAGCCTAGTCTATGCATTGGGCTTTAAGTTGTGGGGCCCGACTGTCATAGAGATAAACCTGAAAACTAATCCCAATTAATTTTTCTTAATCAAGTTAGGCCCACATGTCGGTTTAACATTAGTTTATACTTAATCATATTTGAATCCCCACGGTCTTGTCGACCCCATGGGTTGCGATGATGCAGCTGGAGGCGGACTTAAACAGCAAAGCAGCTACGTACGGTGGCAGAGGCAATAGTGCTACCCTAACGAGGCACTATGACAGATAATCTACAAACATTTGGCACGTCACTAGCATATAGAAGATGAGGGGAACTCACCGGAGTGGTTGGTGACGACAGGGAAGCATTGAGGCGGTGCGGCGGTGATGACCCAAGGCGGCGAGGACAGCTCATCAATGACGGCGATCTGGGGCGAGGTGAAACCCAAATAAAAAATCTGATGAAAGAGGAAGGTGTAAGGGTACTCCAGGAGGGACAATTGGAATGAGTCTCACCAGAGAGGAGATCACGTCGGAGGCGGCAGTTTTGGCCAGACCCGAGAAAGACTATGGCGCCGGAGAGCTCCTGTGGATGAATTCCCAAATTGGGTTAGGGGAAATGTAGAGGTCGTCTATGAACACGTTTTGACGTGAAAGAATGGGGGAGAAGCTCACTAGGGAGGGGGTTGCACATGGGCGACATTCACGGCCGGTGTGCAAAGGCGGTTCACCAGTTGCGGTTTGGGTTGAGGGGGTTGACATGTGGGCCCACCATTTTTCAAACCTATTTGTTCATTCCACTGACTAGATTGCTTATGTGTCAATACCGCTTCCATGTTGGTGCCACATCAGCTAAAACCATCTTCAATCGGCCTCAGGGGGGTAATATAGCTGGTATTAAGAGCTGAGGGTTGTAAAACATCCAATTTTGCAGTTTATGGTTGAAATTCAGACTTTCACAAGAGTTCATGGGGGTAAAGTAGACTTATTCCTAATCATAATATGTTTTGGCAGCGATCATCTTGGCTAGCCAACAAACTATTGGGATGTTTGTTTTAAGGACTGAATTAGATGGGTAGCAATGGGCACTGAGCATATTGAGATGTGTAGTTAATATGCTTTCGCTTTTGACACTGGAAATTTCAGGTTGATAATGTGGAGGCACTGAATTGCTACTATGCTCATGCAGACAAAAATCCTGGATTTCAGAGGCGCATATATTGGATGCTTGATCCGTAAGAGCTCTGTTTACTTTTGTAGGGGGGATAATGTACGTATCATATTTGTATGCTTTCAAATTCTGAAAAGCTTCACACATACTTTTCTTGTCCTCTGGGCCTTTGTAAAATCGTAAGTGTTTCCCCTTAGAATCCCCTTAGAACATGACCAATACCAACTTTGTTTGCATGCTACTCATGGAGGATTTTTTTCTTGAACGGAAACTCATGGAGTAACTCATGAGCAGTCCATCACTACATGTAGTATTTTGTTCTTGTGCTATGGTATTTGTGCTACGGGGGAACTCCTGTTTACAAGTTATTCATGTCTATGACCCCATGTATTTGTGTTACTTTGAACATCCATCTGAGACATTCCCAAGAACAAGAAACCATCCTGGATCATCATGCACCAATTCCTTGTAGAGATACTATAATTTATAGTATTGTACAATGTTATTTGACTTTTTATGATGTTGTGTTGTGAGATGTTAGATTTCTGACAAGTTAAAAACTGTACCTCATTACGAGTTCCCAAATAGGTGCTGCATTTCCTGAACTAATAAATTTCTGGCATTGTGGTATTATACCCTGTCATTATTATGACTTATTCTGCTGTTGGTTATGATCTTCTGATTTAAAAAAAATAAATTTAGTTTGTCGATGTGTAAAAATCAATTTGCATCATAATGAGAGCAATTAATCTTTGCAGGGCTTATGAGCACATTGTTCTTGTCCATTATAGAGATGTCCTAGAGGTTTGTCTCTCTGTTTTACCTTTTGTCACAGCACATCTGCACTTCTGATTCTTAAGTGACCAATTAGGATGAGTAAATAAAAAACTTTGCTTTACTTGCCACAGATATCTATCCACTCCAACAGTCTGAAATCTTTGAAGATATCAGATTAATTAATCACTGACACGAAGCATCGATGAAATTGAACTTGACATTGTGTAGACTCTCCACTGGTTAACTCACCAGTCATGCTAGTGCACATTATTATAGTGACTGAAGCCACCACATTATTTTTGTTCTGTCCTGTGTCTCACTTTTAATTTGTTGATTGATTATCAGGGCAGCATTTCTGTATCATCCCTAAATGATTCATCAACATCCAATCAGAATGGCAGTGCTAGCAGAGCTGAAGCACACAGTTCACCCGGTTTAACTAGCGAGTTAATTGCACCATGTCTCCAGTCATGCAGCCCAGGATCCGCAGAAGAAATTAGTTCCCAGATTGTTGCCATAAACAATGAAACAAATAATACAAGTCGATCTGATTGTATTCAACATTGTAATCAGGCAGCCCTGCGGAAGCTTGAAATGCAGTTGAGTCTGGAAGACAATGAACATGATGTTAACACCAAAGAGGTTCTGTCAAATAATGAGCCTATTCTTGTGCATGGGATTCAGAATGAAGAACCAGACACTTGTAGAAATCTTGTAGATATCTTTAATGTGCTGCAGTTTAGTGAAGACAATCATACTGAAGAAACTGGAACCCATCCTTATCCCAATGCTATTGATGTCCTGAAAAATTCAGGTGCACTAATCTCGTACCAGCAAACATCATGCATCCCAACTCTTTCATTGATAATTACTGGCTGAGATATAGTGGAAATCTTTCTAAAAATTGGCCACTTTTGCATGTCTGTCTTCTTGATCAGATACATGGTTGGAGGAGGATCAACTTGAAGCTATTCTGCATTCAGCTTCTCTGACAGTGACTGAAAACCAATGGTTCCGTATTCATGAGGTTTCTCCAGAATGGGCATTTTGCTCTGAAAGTACAAAGGTATCATATGGGATTAGAAGTTGATCTTCTGAATTTAATTACTGCATCTTGCGTCTTTTCTATTGGTAAGATATTGAACCATGTGGGCATATTGACACGTGACATTTACATTAACATATACGCTATAATGATCAGGGTGTGCATGATGCCTGAATTCATCTATTGCCTCAATGTCAAAAGGCTTGCCCATTAGGTTGATCCTGTGTTTAAGACAATTTGTGCTGTGATATTACAACAATTGATTGGAGACTTATAAAAATGTAATGCAGGTTATGATTGCAGGAGACTTCCTTTGCAATCCCTCTGACAGTTCATGGGCAATACTATTTGGTGATGTTAAGGTACCTGTGGAAATTGTTCAGCAAGGTGTCATTCGTTGCCATACTCCATGCCTTGATGCTGGAAAGGTGAGAATGTGCATGATTGATGGGAATGGCAAACCATGCAGCGAAGCACGAGAATTTAAATTCCATGAGAAGCCTACCAAAAACATGATTGATGGGAATGGGAAACCCTGCAGTGCAGCACGAGAATTTGAATTCCAGCAGAAGCTTACCAAAAGCAGTGAAGAGCTGTTGTTGCTTCTCAACTATGTGCATATGCTTTTTGATGGTCATGGTTGTGGACTGTTTTCAAAGTTCAGGTTGACACTCCCAAATCTCGAGTGTGGATTCCACGCTAACCCCTTGGAGATTATAAAGAAAACATGTGAGCAGCTGGACTATGAGAACACAGTAAATTCTGTCATGGAAGTACTGCTTAACAACAAGTTCGAAGATTGGCTATCATCCAAATGTGAACAGAATAGTGAAGGAAATCAATTGCTTCCTAAGCAATACCATGGTGTTATACATACAATTGCTGCCTTGGGATACAACTGGGCTTTGAAATCACTTCTTAGGTCCGGTGTGCCTATAAACTACCGTGATGCAAATGGATGGACCGCTCTGCATTGGGCTGCACGATTCGGCAGGTATTAATAATCTATCCGTTGCATGCAAAGAAAATATGCAAACTTTTACATGTGTATTCCTATTCTTGCAACAAAATGCAAAATGTTCCATGCGTAATTTGAGCAGCCAATCTTTTGTTTCCTAGTTTCATCTAATATGGATTTCCTCTTGACTTCGGCCTAATAAAAAACAACAGAGAAGACATGGTAGTGGTTCTTCTTGCTGCTGGCGCTGCAGCTGGTGCACTTTCAGACCCAACATCCGAAGATCCTGCTGCCAAAACACCTGCTTCAATGGCCTCTGCATATGGTTTCAAGGGCCTTTCTGCATTCCTTTCGGAAGAAGAATTAACATCTCATCTTCATTCTCTGGAATCAAAAGAAAATGGGAATCACAGAGACCATGCTTGTGGCGAGGGTATATCTAGCGCTGTGGATAGAATATCAGACAAATTCACCCATGTGCATGGCGGAACTGATGATCAGCTTGCACTTAAGGATTCCCTAGGAGCTATCCGAAACGCCGTTCAAGCTGCTGGACGCATACAAGCCACCTTCCGTGTATTTTCCTTCAGAAAGAAGCAAGAAACGGCTCTTCAGAATAGAGATAACTACATCTTGTCCGTTCGTAAGGCAGGTGGTGCTTCACGTGCTATGCTTGAGAAAGCTGCATTATCTATCCAGAAGAACTTCAGGTGCTGGAAAAAACGTAAAGAATTTTTGAAAATGCGAAAAGATGTCATCAAGATACAGGTAAGTTTCAACATATATGCCTACAATGATGATGATATAGGCATAACATGTGCAAAGTAATTACAATATGTTCTAGTGCATTCTTTGGTTGAAGCCTTGAAGATTTTGTACAGCTGATAAGCTTAGACCCTCTCTTTATCCTTATAGGCACATGTCAGAGCTCACCAAGAAAGAAATAAGTACAAGGAATTACTTCTGAGTGTTGGCATCCTTGAGAAGGTGATGTTAAGATGGTTCCGAAAGGGTGTTGGTTTGCGAGGATTCAATTCCGGGGCAATGCTAATTGATGCAGAGGAGGAAGGCGACATCGTCAGGGTTTTCCGGAAGCAAAGAGTGGAAACAGCTCTCAGTGAAGCTGTTTCGAGGGTATCATCTATCACTGGTTGTCCTATTGCAAGACAGCAGTACCGAAGGATGCTTGAAAAATACCAAGGAAAGGTGAGACTACAAACTATGGAATCTATTGAAAGGGATTCAATTAAAAACTTGCATGAGCATACTTGACTGTAGAGAGAAATTCCACTCCATATATCAAGCAATTCTTGCAAGGAAATTGTACCTTATTGCTCACTTGAACTCATTAAAGTGGTTTTCCCATCGCAGCATGACCATGGAAAGTAGCAATTCTGCTAGCAGCTGGTGTTTATGACAGTATTCAGTGAGCACGTGTTGCCACAATGTCAAGACAAAAAGCACTAGCCAGCCACTATTCCTATGTCCTCCCTTGTTAAATGATCCGGAGAGCAGTGGCTGCGTGAACAGTAAACCTTGGCGATTGACTGGGCAGCGGATCCTGTGAACACAGAAGAGTTTATCGGTGATCCAGTACCATCACCAATTCATGCTGAAAATGTTGTCTCCGTGTACATAAAAACGCCATGTGCAAAAGCTGACTTTTGGCTTAAGTTTAAAAGGTGTAAGGTCTTTGTATATGAGGACGCTTTAAGAGCCTAGATACCAACGTAGATGAAACCAACAGCTCATTGTATTGTGAATTGTGATGTATGTTTGTACCATCTTCACATTTGCTAGCCGTGTACATGAGTAATGAATGTATGATAAATCTTGGAACGAATTATCTCAGTCGTCAATGAGTACTCCCATCTTTTGCACATGGAATGATGAATGGTCATCTATTAAAATGTATTAAATGCTCACTCCATTGTATCATGATTCAGTACACGAATTATAATGAAAGCACAAGATAACATGATCCAGCAGCACTCCAAACAGGTTTAAGTCAGCAACTCAGCATTTGATCCTTTTGGCCCCAGCTTCCAATGGATTACACAAGACCAGGTATTAATTACCTACAGAATCATAAACAAATAGGTAGACGCGCATGAGCGGTGTAAGCACCAAGCACTGGACAAGCACGAGGAGACTCCAATGCTGGAGCAAGCAGCACAAGATTAGACCATTGTAACCACTAACATTAGTTTAGCCCAGGGTAAGCAAAACTGGTTTTGAATTTTTACCGGGGTCTGGTACGATCGGTAGCACCGGTTTTCAAAAAAATATGGTAATTTTTAGACCAAAAATTTCAAATAAAAATTCAAAATTCAAATAAAAATCGGCCAAAATCAAATGAACTTAGAGTAAAACAAAATATTTAAGACCAGTTTGTATTTTAACAGGGATACCCGATAGGACCGGGTTTTAGCCTATTTTCGTAACCCTGGTTTATCCCCAAGAAAGTGCGTCACCTGCACCTTGGAGACGATTGAACATAATGCAGCAGTTAGGTACCATCGCAATGCTCCGGACCACATATTAAACAAGGGAAGCCATGACATCAGGCAAGGCCATTTCATCAGACATATCACGAAAACCATACCAACAGGCAGCATTCACTAGAATATTTAGCTGGTGAGAGAACCCAACAGCAGGAGAAACTTCAGGACGACGGGGACAGGCAAGAACACGGCTGAGTCGATGACGGCACTATTGTCAACGGAAAAAGGTATCATCTTTGAATGTGTGATTTACAGCTTGACACACCGCGCAAAAAACACGTTCAAATATACCAAGAAATGCCTGCACAAACCACCAACTCCTAATATGTACACCGTAAAATTCCCGGGGAAAAAGAGGAGGGAAAATTCCTCTCCATTTACATTACAAATGCAGAGGACATCTGTCAAATTGACACCTGCAGTTAGTAAATGCACTTGGCCTTTTCACAGCGCCTTGACTTCGAGAAATTGCTGAATAAATTGCTGCACACGCATCTTCATTTCAAGAAATTTTATCACTTATTTTGCCTCTTGGTTAGATGGTGTACCAAGATCTAGAACATGGGTGGTTCCATCTCCAGCTTTTTGAGCTTCATACCTGAAAGAATGAGAAAAATCATGATGTTAGACCTGAAGGATTCCATAAGCTTAAAATAATGAACTCAAGATATCAACATCAGAGCTTGCTTTAAGAAAGTGTCAAGTTCTTTAGAACGATTACCAACCAACATAGCAAAAAAGTGTCCAAGATAATTTTTAAGCTTTAGAGACCTTGCAAATCAATCGCCTATCAGCGCTATTTTGATTCTAAAATAGCCATTTGAAACAGCTCAACACAATTTTTTATCTCAGAATGTCAGACAATTTAGCATTTTCCGTGCTATTTTCTTAACAATGTCAAACAATGCTGATGTAGAAATTAAATGATATCCTATGAAGATATGAACCAACAGGTGATGCTATTCATTTTTATTTACTGTGAAGTGCACCGGCACATATATTGAATAACAGAACCAAGCAAAATCAGAGAATTTTTTCAAGACAAATCAAGATTTTTAGTCTATGCATCATAGAAATATTGCAGATATACTACAGTGGAAGAACTCTGAAGTTAGAGACGAGCTTACTCTTGGAAACACTGCAGCTTCAACAAAATTCTCTGTGCCATGAAGAGTGAACCGTGTGGTGATATCCTCTGCTAATTTACACCATACAGAACTACCTATTGAACTTGGTCATGATTTTGGAAAAATCTAGCTACTTCTCTGTACAACTGCTCCCCTTCAAATGGCTTAGAGACATAGCCATCCATTTCACTTTTCAGGCACTCCTCATGTGTTGCCTGGATAACATCTGCTGTCATGGCCAATATTGGAGTTCTCCACCTCCGAATATTAGCACATTCTGGTGGCACTTCACCACATTCTATTCGCTCATTTAGATCTCTTTCCATCACTCTAATCCTCTTAGTGGCTTCAAATCTGGGAAAAAGTAACCAATGCATGGTAAAAATTAAGCAATCTACGAAATGACAGATTAATACTCAAAGAAAACATGAGCAGTCACAGAAAAGACTTACCCATCCATTTCTGGCATTTGTATGTCCATGAAACAAGCATCAAAACTGTGAGGTGGTTTTAGCAATGTGATTGCTTTCTTCCCACTGTCTGCACAGGTTACTTCTGCACCATACTTCTTGAGAGCACCAGCAGCCACTTTAAGGTTCACAACATTGTCGTCAACCACAATGATTTGCTTCTTGTGGAGAAGGCTACCCAAAGTTGAATTGCCAACCACTCCATTCCTGCAATGCACTTTATCTACCCCACCCAATGCTCGCCGTAGTGAGACCTGAAGCATGCTTGCACGAAGCGGCTTCATGATTACACTCAGGTTATGCTCCCTGGATATATGTGAATTGCTCTTGATAGAACTTGTAGGGTTATCCAAAAGAAAAAACTTTGGAGAGTCTGACTGATCCTTGTTCCTCAATTTGCTAACCAAAAGAGGCATGAAATGAGATTCCTTCAGCCAGGTTTCCTTGTCAATTAGCACTAGCTTTGCAACCAGTGATCCACAATTCATTTTAGGAATAACTTGATTTAGGTCAGTAGTCAATTCCGTTTGAACTCCAAGTCTTTGCAAATGGTACTTGGTAACCTTGGCACGAACAGGCCTATGATCAACCACAAATGCATTGATCCCTTTAAACTCTGATGTTTGGTTCTCATTTCCATTGGAGCATGCCCTCATAAGCACCGCAGTGAAGGTGAAAGTAGAACCAACACGGGATTCGCTTACAAACCCGATCTCTCCCTTCATGAGATTAACCAAGCACTTGCTGATGCTTAATCCAATGCCAGTGCCTCCATGGATGCGAGCAATGGACGGACCAACCTGCATGAAAGGGGTGAATACGCGGGACTGGGCGTCAAACGGGATGCCGACACCAGTATCTTCAACAGATATTATCAAGCTTATTGAGTCAGATGTGATGGGCGTAAAAGCCATCTCAGTTGAGTGTAATTCCCTATTGAAAAGTCGAAAGCTCTCCCAACTACGCCTCCGGTTGGCTACCGGGTAGCCACTTAAGGTGTTCGCGTATGGAGTTCCCGTCTCCACCTCTAAACAACTCATGACCTCTTCGACGACATGAACTGTCAAGTAGATATGCCCTTTCTCTGTGAACTGTGAAAAATATAAGTTGTCAGTCAATAAATAACAGAACGCATAAAAAAATGAAAAATATATAAACAATTGATTCATATTCCATTTGTGCTATTCATGTATTAACAGTTTTCTTACTTTTATGGAGTTCCCCACGAGATTTGTAATGATTTGCCTCATCCTACCGGGATCACCAATAAGTGTTTGTGGAACTTGATCAGAGACATAGACTGCCAACTGCTCTCACAGTATATGACAATGACAAAATCACAAAAAACGAAAACAAAGTTAGTGCATTCTAACAAAATACAGCAAACCGTGGTGCATGAATCTACTCTCTAATTACCTCCAGTCCTTTCTCCTGAGCTTTTCCACAGAAGAGAGACAAAATGTCATCACAAACTGTTCTAAGATCAAAGGGCACTGCCTCGAGCTCAAGTTTGCCAGACTCAATCTTTGCCTGATCAAGAACCTCGTTTATGAGAGATACCAAAGCTTTTCCACTAGCTTGGGCGGTTCTAACATAGTCCTGCTGCATTGTGTCCAGATCAGTATCCATGAGCATTTGGAGCATTCCTGGAAAAAAAGAAGAAATCATTTAAATCCGCGCACTCTAAATAACAATGAAGAATACATTATGGATTAGATTAACTATGCACTCACCTAGAACACCATTCATTGGAGTTCTAATCTCATGTGAAACTGTAGCCAAGAACTGCAAACGAGCAAAAATTACATGGAATTAGATGTTGTTTTAACTTATATAAGACATTACGGGTTGCAATAAGATTACTCACCTGTGACTTGGCAACATCTGCATCTTCCGCTTGCTTCTTGAGCTCCGTCATCTTTTGAAAATCGTCTTCAACTTTGGCAATACGATTAACAGTAGCATAAAATATGTGACCAGTCAGTAAAGCAATCACAAATGTCCCAACTGATGATGTTATTGCCAGCCATGGCCATGGTGGCTTTTGCATGAACCTGTTGAAGACAGATAGATCACACGGACAGATTTTAAAGAACAGATCACATGAACACTATACTGAATACATTCCAATTGTAGGATTGATAAAAAGGGAGGGCAACAAATCAATCACCTGCAATGCATCTCGTGCCTTCTTGATGGATCGCCAAAGTTGAGCATGCTGACATGATACATGCCACTGCCTGTATCATTCGAACCATACATACTGATGGCCCTCTCATTAGTAGTATCATACACGTTCACCATGATGGATTGCTTGCTCGCAAGTTGATGAAGCAACTTATCAACAAGTGCTTCAATATCAAATATGCCACCTAAATAGCTGTTTGCAAGCAAAAGCAGTCAGTTAGGAAGGATTCTGCCACATAACTTCAGATTGGAATAGCAGGTTCATGTAGACTTTACCCGATAGCAGCTTGGATGCGCTCCTGTGGCTTCGCATTTGCAGGAAGCTCAGACTTGTACACCGTATATGTCGAGATCACCCCGAGGCGGTTGTTCAGTAGCTTAAAGGGAGCAGTTAGAACACCCTTCCCAGATTTTCTAGCTCGCAGTATGTTTTCGCGATCGTCCTGCAGAAGCAAAGCAGACAATATTCGCAAGAAAATTACTATGACGCAAACATCGGTAAAAAAAACAACAGTTCTACTCCAAAGTAAGAAAGCCAAAATAACAAGGAACCACGCAGTAAGGTAGTAAGAATTTATTTTTGCCCTTCATGGTTAAAACACTAGCAACAGTTCTGAGCTGGTGGGCACCAAAGACTGCAGCTTTTTACGGCCCTGGGCTAAAAGATCAAATCTTGACAGGGGAAAAAACACTGATGGGATTTGTGAAAAAAAATCCTCACTCACATTCCCGGAGAGCATATCGAAGGAGACGACATGCTTGTAGGCGTCCTGCGCGAAGATGGCGGGGGCGTACTCCTCGGCCGGCTCGCGGATCTCCCCGGCGGCGGCGTCCCCCGGCCCTGGCGACGGCTTCTTGGAGGAGTACATCTTCTTGATGCTCCACCCCTGCTGTCGCTCGAACTGCTCCCGCTCGGCGTGCGTCACCCGCACCGCGTACGCCACCCCGCTCGTCAGCGGCCGCTCGAACGCCGTCCTCTCCGCGTACCTCGCGAACGTCATCTGCAATCAGACCGTCCGCCAATTAGCCATGAATTGAAAAGGCAAAGAAAGAAAAGATTAAGTTGAAGGTACGACAGGTACCTGGTCGATGGCGGATGGGTTCTTGGAGTGGTGGAAGGTGGAGACGAGGATGGCGAGGGCCTGGAGGTGGTTCATGCTGACGTTGAACTGATCCTGGAGCATGCGGGCGCGCTCGTCGCACATGCTGGCGAGCGACTCCCGGCGCTTCTCGACGGCCTGGGAGTTCATGAAGAACAAGATCCAGAAGGAGGCGAGCAACCAGACGACGAACCAGAGCAGCAGCAGCCACCGCCACCACGTGTACCGTACCTTGAGCGACCCCAGGTAGTTGCTGCACACGTGGCTCCGCAGCGACTTGGCCGACAGCTTCTCCGGCAGCGGCAGCGGCAGCAGCAGCCGCATCCTGTCCAGCCCCAGGAAGCCCAGCCCGGCCGCCGCGCCCTTCTGCTCCATCCCTGCTCCTCCTGCGCGGGCTCTTCTCCAGCGAGCACCAGTCATTTGGTTACATCGCCGGCGAGGACGCTCCCCTGCTTCCGCTCCCTCTCCCGCGGTGCATACGTAGTAGCACAGGATTGAGCCGGAGCCGGAGAAGCAGACCTACACGAGGCAGCAAGTTAATGGATGCCGAGCTGTAGCAGCGCCACCCTCACTGTTGCCTTCAATTCAATGCCCAAAAAGGAGCAAACACCCACACACTTTCTTTCTTCCCTTGTTCTGCCCTCTCTCTCTCTCTCTCTCTCTCTCTTGTCTACTCCCTTGTTTCTCTTCTTGATTCTTGCTGCTCTGCCTTTCAAGAATCTGCCTGTTGCCTCTCCAAGAAACAGCCAGCCAGCAAACCTTGGAGCCCTTTGACCAGGGAGAAGAGGAGATGAGAGATGGCCAGATGAGAAGAGAACAGCAACAGCAGCAAAGCAACCACAACTCTCTCAAGTGTAAACTAGAGCAGCTAGAGGAAGCAGGGAGCTAGCTTAGGTAGAGGAGAGAGGAACATGCTACAGAGAGCAAAGGACTGGGAAGGGGATTGGGTTGATTGGAGCGGAGCAGGGAGGAGAAAAGCAGGTGAGGTGAGGTCGGAGGGGAGGTGGAAAAGGAAGAAGGGGGGAGTAACAGAGCAGAGGAGGAGGAGGGGGTGGGAATGTGGGGTTTGGGGAAGGAGGTGGCACCAATCACAACAGTGGTAGAGGCCAGCACGCAAGTGGCTGGCTGGCTCCTCCTTCCCCTCTCTTCTATCTCTTCTTTGTGGGCCTCCTACTTTGCCTTTATGAGCCTACCATCTTTCCCTCTCCTCTTCCTCCTAATCTCACTCCACCTCTAAACAAAAGGCCAAAAAACCCCCACAAGGTGCAGCATAGGAGTAGTGCCGCTTGGTAAGTTTCGTTTATTTTAGCTTTTGGTTTCTGTTTTTAATTTTTTTATAGTATCTAGTTTTTAAATAAAATATTTTTTAAAATATGATCTACTAATTAATTGTAGTAAATATTGTATCAATTTTATTTATATCGGCAAAGACCGCACGTAAATTTTTGTTACTCTATAATCTCTTATATGAATAGTCTAAAAGTCATAAGCTATAGCCAAAAGCTATAAGTTTCAGCTAAAAGAACAGGTTCTACGCCTTTACTAATTTTTTTGGCTTGTTACTGTGATTTATAGGTCTTGATTGAAAATTTTTAAATTTTGAGCTGTTCGTGATAGAGATAGTTGCTTGTGATTTTAACTGATACAGATGTTAGGTTTTTAGTGTGTACTATAATTAACTTGTAGATCTCGTCTCATATATATACTTTGTTTGAAAGTTAAGTACAGTAACAAAAGCCAAAAATTATTTTTAAAAACCGTAAAGAATAGACATCTTAACTTGGTAAGAGGAGCTTTAATGGACGAGGAAGAAACGTGTACTCTTGTTTATGCTTACATTTATTTTACGTGAAATTATAATCAAGTTTAATAAAAGGCAATCGAGTTTAATAAAAGACATGTGCCACGTCGAGTAGAACTTTGCTAACAAGAGAGAACAGAATACTTATGCCCCAAATTTTATCCTTGAACTTTTCGCTACGATTAGACATAAATAGATGAATCATTCTGCGTCTACTCAAATAGAAAAATTTACAGCATATATATGCGGACCTATATAATGGTTCTTTTATCAAAAATTACCATCATATCATTAGTATCTTTTTATGGCTTAAATCTTTTCATTTAACAAAGAGACACAAGGGAGGGAGGGATGATGCGAGCGCTCGCTTCAACTGATTTATGGCTTAAACTTCTAGCTGTATCTTTTGATTTATAGCTAAAATTGCACTATAGCAACTGTTAACATTTTTAAAAGTTAAGAAAAAATAAAAACCGTTATACAAAAAATAAGTTATATTATTACGGACAATACAAAGAAATAAAGGTAAAAATTGAAGAAAAAAACCTCAAAAATCAAAATAAATTGAAATTAGAAGACGTCGTATTTCAAGTAACTTTTAGCTTAAATAAACCCAAAAAAACTATAAGATAAAGACATTTAGAGCGAGGCTACAGTGATAATCCCTTGGTGACGAGTTAGGTCTGGGTAAAACCAATTTGGTGGATGGAGTGGGGTGGAATGATGAGGAATGATAAGGCGGTGGGGCCCGCATAAAGCCCGCCCGCCACCATTGGGGACAAGTTGTTTTGTCTTCCTCCGGAGGAGAGGAGAGAAGATGGAGATCACTCGCCGCGCGTTCACTTCTCGCTAGCTGCTCGCTGCACTGCTGCACTCTCTCTCCTCCTCCTCTCTACTTCTCTAGGGTTCCGGTCCTGGGATGCATTGCATGCCGTGCACCCTCTTCCCCATCCTCTGCCTGCCCGCTTTGTTTCCTAGCTAAGCTCTGCTTTGGACTCTTGCCATCCCCCAATTATATGAGAGAGAGAGAGAGAGGATGGATGGATGCTTAGCTTTGCTTGGTCGTGTTGATGATGTGTGTGAGACGAAAGAGAAAGGGCAGTAATTCCAACTCAGGCTCAGCTCACCACCGATTGGTTTTATTTTCACGAGGAAAAGGATCGACTTCTGTCATCCGATCGCGACATGTGCGGACAAATGAAAATCGAGCGTACATCCATTTTCCCATCCGACGGCCGCGGAAGCTGTAATATCAGTTCACGCGTAAAACAGCGTAATGTCGACGGAACTAGCCTCGTAGGCGCGGCGCAACGCCGTGTCAGCTACCGTACGTATCAAAATAAAAGAACCCATAATCCGTGAGGAGTTTTAAAAAATCGGGCGAAACGCATTTCGAGGAAGGTAAAGGGTGCTTTGAAAAACCGGGCAAAACGATTTCTAAAAGGTGAAGGGCTTTTCGGAAAACCGAGGACCCGACGAAAAACGGACTTGGGAAAAATCGGGCGAAACGCATTTTGAGGAAGGTAAAGGGCCTCTTCAAAAACTGGGGCAAAACGTATTTTCTAAAGGTGGAGGGTTTTTCGAAAACCAAGGATTTGTACGCAAAAAGGGACCCGTGCGCGATTTCGAAAACACGGGGCCATCCCGCAAAACGGAGGGCTAAAAAATTTCGTGGACTTTTAGTGAGAACTAGGACCATCGTAATTTCGTAAAAATACGTGTTTTTTGCAACCGGCCACCGACCGATCGAATTACGACGCCACGCCGGCCGGGCGCACGCGGGGTGACGTCTCTCCTCGCGGCGTTTCCGCTATAATGGCTTATGATATATGTATGAAAATTCCAGCGTTCGAAACAGGGAACTTTGAAAAATTGGGTTACACGACTTCAATCAATCAGAGGACTAACCCCTCTCATTTGTACTAGTTCGGAAAGGAAGTCTCGTTTCATTTGTACTAGTTTGGGCATTTAATGTTGAAACATGCTTCCTGAACTGCTCGATCTGGCCTCAACCACAGAAAGGCCTGTGCACAGCAACAGCAACAATTGTGCTGTGCATGTGTGCGCGCGAGGGGTGCCATCTTCTTCTCTTTTTTTTTTTTCCTTTTTTCGTTTGCTGTGTTGGAGCACTGGTGCTTAACTGTAGAATTAGACAGGCAATAAGGATGAATTGTGCCTTTTAAATTCTCCTCTAAATATTTATTTACTTAACTCTTTTCTTTAGTAGCCACAGAGCTATAAAGATTAGGATTAAAATCCCATTCGAAAACCGAAGAAACAGAGCAAACATAGCAGAAAAAACACTATAGTTGAAAACTGACAACATAGTTGAAGTTCGACAACGTGATCGAGAGCTGACAACATGGCTGTAAACTCGACTACCAGACAGAAGTACAATGTGGTCAGAAATCGACTACCGAACAAGAATCACCGTAGTCGATAACCATCGAGACCAAAACCAACGAGACCAAAACCAACGAGACCGAAAATGGATGCAGTCAAAACTAACGTGGTCGGACGCCAACCAGTGGTCGAACAACCAACGTGTTCGTAGCCAATCAGCAACCAAAGTGATCAACGTGGTCGTAAACCAATGAGTGGTCGAACAACCAACGTGGTCGGAACCAACCGACAACCAAAATAATCAACGTGGTTATAACCAATGTGGACGTAGGCAACAAGTGGTCAAACAACCAACGTGGTCAGAACTAGTCTTTAACCAAAATGATCAATGTGGTCGTAACCAAGGTGATCGTAAGCCAAGTGGTCGAACTACCAACTTGGTCGTAAGTGGTCGAGAACAGTGCGATGCGATCTGGAACTTGACCGTGGTCGAAACCAACATGGTCGTAAAACTGGTTAGAACACCAAAGAAATTGACTCAAAAACCCTTAGATCAAGAAATCAAACTTTAAGACCAAACCAAGAGTAAAACAAGAACAAAACAGCCAAATCAAGATGGATCATGAAAGTATACAAAGATTGATATATTGCTCACTTGAGAGGGTTGAGTTTACAGCTACTCCACCTTAGAGGAAAAAGAGCACACCATGTGCTCAACTCTCAATACCCTAATCCTAAACAATAAAGCACATAAGAGGGGTGGAATGGTTAACCCTACATTTCTCCATCTCTACCCCTTTTATAAGCGAGCAACCAACCACTTACTCTCCAAATTGGATCCTATCCATTATTACAATGGGGGAAACCCGTTCCACACACACGAGTTTTACTCTCTCAGGTCCACTTATGCACATTTTCAAAGCGCATAAGTATGCATCTGCTAAATCCTTAGTCTTGATCTGTTAGCTCCATCTTGACCTAAATCACTCTCCAACGCATCGCCCATGCGCCACGGTTTTGATCCAAGATGGTTTTCGGTATTTTGGTTGAAATATCGAAATGCCCCTTGTTGACCTGGTCATCACCTTCCTTTGCATGCAATCGCCATGCTTGCCACGTGTAGGTACACCTTTAGCTTGCCATGTACCGCCAAGTCTCTCCCGTTCCGGTTCCACCGAATCACAGCTCACTTGGCCCGTGCAAGCCACCTGGTGTCATCCTCGCTGTTCAAATTTGCCTTCAACATTCTCATCTTTCTCGTGCCATGCTTGAGCTCACCATCTCACCCCGCATCCTTGATCGTTCTAGGCCTCAACTCCTCCATGAGTCTAGCCCCGATCACCGCCATTGACCACAGTTGACTCCAAGCGATCCTGCACATCCAAAGACAAAGAATTCGTTTCCAGGCATAAGTTCTTCATAACTTGACCTAAATTAGCCAAGACATGCATCATGCAACCTTAACCTAATGACTCATGTCAACTTACATAAATCCATGACTCAAATCCCAAACCTCAATTTCTGCCCAACCAATCTTGACAGAGAGCAATCTTTGCAAAGTCAATTGATCACTCCATAAACTTTGCAATAATTCATTACAATTTTAACCTGAACCTACTCACATGGTCCATCGTTAACATTCAAAGTCTCATTCAACAACGACATTGACAGAAGATTTATTATGCCATTGTTGTAAAAAACAGAGGCATTTTTTGTAAGTTGTTCACCCTCCTTATGGCACTGTGCGTGTAGTAGGGGGTGGCTCCTACCTAAGCCATCCAGTCTGTTAGAGAATTGTAAGGCCCAACATGATACATGTAATGACATATGTACCCTCATGGGGGACACATGAGTGTAAGGGCAAGATTGTAGTTGTGCCTTCTGGGATATATACATACGCTCTGATCATGGAGAAGGGACAAGCATTGTTCATCCATCACAACCACTCCACTACTCTTCTACTTTACTATTTGGTTAGTAGCCACAATAGTTGGCATCATCCGTGTGGACGACGGAGAGCAAGTTGTATATTTTGACAAGTGATGGCACCCAAGAGAGCTTCATCGAAATACTGACAACAGGCTCGAAATACGACCTCGATCGGCTGATCGCTGCAACATCGGGGACCGGTGCTGAAGGTGACACTGGCGTGGCGAACACCGACGTTGACGTTCGTCGCCACGGTAGCCGGCCCGCCGATGGCGCGGCGTTTGGCCTCGTTAGCGGCGCAAGTGAGCGGGAACACCGACCCCAGCGCCCTCGTCGGCATGCCCAGTGACCTGGCATCCAGCGCGGGGGCGGCAGGTCGCCTCGCCGGCCGCATCGGTCTCATTGTTGACCTTGGGGCCCATCGCATAGGTGCACCGAGCAGCTCTCGTAAGCAGGCCGTAGTCACCAGTGACCTCGCAACACACACCATAGCTCAGGCAGGTGCAACCGCCCCAACGGTGGAGAACACCTTGCTGGAGGCCCTCAGTATGCTACAGCACGAGTTGGTAGACCTCCGAGGCGCCGTGTGGGAAATGCAAGAGGCTCGGAGCCAGCAGGAGGATCGGAGCCAGCAAACACCACCAGCAGCGGCGGTGGAAGCCACTCCTGACTAGGCGGATAGCCACGACGCCCCACCTCTGGTCGCGCCACGCTCCGACGTAGATCTGAAGTCGCGGAAGCCACTCCTGACCGGGTGGACAGCCGTGATGCCCCCACTTTCGGCCGCACCACGCTCCGACGTGTAGATCCGAAGTCTCTGCTCTCCGCCGGCCTACAGCAGTCGGCGTGGCTAAAGGACTTCAAGTTCTCCACTATCGAGCCGTACAAAGGCAACTCGGATCCCAGGGAATTCGTTCGCGTGTATGAGACCGTCATCGAGGCTGCCGGCGAGGATGACTCCACCAAGGCGAAGGGGCTGCCGCTCGCTCTACAGGTAGTCTCTCTTGGTTCTTTACCATAGAGCCAAACTCCATCCACGTGTGGGATAAAATTCGTGACCGCCTATACAACAACTTCCAGGAAAACTACATCGAGCGTGTCAACGCAGACCAACTCTTCGCCATCAAACATAAGCCCTCGGAAAAGCTCCGAGAGTACTTCAAATGCTTCGCCAAGGTTCGCTGCCAAGTCAAGGATGTCAACGAGACCACGATCATCAACGCAACGATTCAAGACCTTCGCCCAGGACCACTGGCTAAATACAACGCATGCAAGCCGATAAAGACGATCGCCAAGCTCTTCGACACAGCCGACAATAGGAGGAGTATGCAAGGGCAGAAGAAGACGTGCAGCGGCGCAGGGGCGATGCCTCCGACACCAAGCAGGCGTTGGACTCCTTGAAGGACAACCCCAAGCGCAAGCAGTACTCCCCAAAGGACAACTCCAACCACAAGCAACGCAAATTCCAGAGGGCCTGGTATGTCTTTGACATCGATGGTGGATCCGATGATAGCACCCCCGCTGGCCGGGGATAGGGTCATAGAGGTCGCGAGCGCGAGCGAGGCCGGGGCCGGGACGATGAAGCGCGTGGCGAAGGGGAGTGCCAACAACACGGGCTGTGGTGCGAGGTGCATGGCCGCGGCGACCACCTCACGCGGACATGCCCTACCATCACGACGCTTCGCTAGAGCATCGCCAGGGATAGAGCCCTATAAGCGAGGACCCCGACGGTGACGCACGTGCAACAACCCCCGGAGGGACTTCTACGGATACGGGCTCTGGAGGGATACCAGCGTCGCGTCATAAACGTCATATCTGGAGGCTCCTCGTTGGAATTTTCATCTGTACGTCAGAAGAAATCCTACGCTCGTCGACTACACCACGTGGCGGTGCATCCTACCCAGGTGCCACCGACCTGGGCACAAAACGACATCACCTTCACCGTCGCTGATGCGAATGGAGTCGACTTTCCTCAATAGGACCCTCTGGTGATCTAGGCGGCCATCGCAAGCTGCGACGTTAAGGTGTTTTGGTCAACGGGGGCAACTCCGTCGATATTTTATTCATCGCAACTTTTGACCAAATGGGAATTCTCGCAAAGTAGGCTAGGGCCTCTGGGATCCCTCTCCAGGGCTGCGGCGGCCAACTGTTGAAGGCCCTGGGACAAATACACCTTCAAGTCTCCTTCGGGCAAGGAGATCACGCGAGAAGCAAAGATGTTACCTTCGACGTCGTCGATCTTCCCTACCCATACAACACAATCCTAGGACGCCCAACCCTCAACGCCTTCGGAGCGGTCTTGCACCACAACTTTCTCTGCATGAAACTTCCGGGCCCACACGACATTGTTACCGTGTTTGGAGACCAAGATCTCGCCCGTCGGATAGAACTCGGTGCACGAAGCCCCCACCAGAAGGTGCACATGGTCACAGACACCCCTGACGCAAGCACACCCTCCGCCCCGGGCTAGACGCCCAAGCCCAAGCCGGACGGCGGAGTCAAGAGAGTATCCTTGCATACCGCTGACCAACAAGTCTCCATCAGTGATGGTCTTTCTCCAGAGGTCGAGCATGACTTGCTCTGAGTTCTTCGGACAACACGGATGTCTTCACGTGGTCGCTAGCTAACATAAAGGGGGTGGACCGCGCCATCGTCGGGCACACCCTCGCGGTTCACGCTGATGCCAATCCAATCAAGCAGAGGCTCCGGCGCATGTCACTTGAGCGCCAGCGGGCGGCCAAAGTGGAGGTGGCAAAGTTACTGCAGTCCGGGGTCATCTGTAAAGTTTAGCACCTAGACTGGCTTACGAATCCGATGCTGGTGAAGAAGGCTAATGGCGTGTGGCGCATGTGCATTGACTTTACCGCGCTCAACAAGCATGTCTTAAGGACAACTACCCGCTCCCCTGGATAGATCAACTAGTGGATGCCACGATGGGGTGCAATATCATGAGCTTCCTCGACACTTACTCCGATTATCATTAGATCCACATGGCCAACGACGACGAGGTCAAGACAAGCTTATAACGCCGGTAGGGACGTACTGCTTCGCCAAAATGCCCTTCGGCCATAAGAGCGCGGGAGCGACCTTTACACCCTTCGTCGCTCTCGCCCTCGCCTCACAACTCGTGAGGAATGTCAAAGCCTACGTTGACGACGTGGTTGTCAAAACCAGGCAACTTGCCTCCCACGGCCAAGACCTCCAGGAAACCTTGAACAACCTCCGGCGGGCGGGAATCAAGCTGAACCCGGACAAGTGCGTTTTCGGCATGCAAAATGCGAAGCTACTTGGCTTCTTGGTTTCAGGGCGAGGAATATAAGTGAACCCCGACAAGGTCGATGCAATACTTTCCATGGAGCCACCCAAGATGATAAGGGAGGTCAAAAGGCTCAACGTCGCATGGTCGCTTTGAGCCGCTTCCTATCCAGGGCGGCCGAGAGAGGCCTCTCGTTCTTCAAAACCCCGTGGATGCGATGGGTTCCATTGAGACGGTGACTGCGCGAAGGCTTTCGATGAGCTCAAGAAGCACCTCGCAAGCCTCCCCACTCTAGTCGCCCTGACACCAAAGGCTCCACTGCTGCTGTACCTCGCCGCCACGGTAATGGCCGTCAGCATAGTCCTCATTTTGGAGGAGGGCTCCATTCAACGACCCATGTACTTCATATCCGAGGCCCTTCAGGCGCCAAGACACGGTACACCGAGCTGAAAAAATTGGTCTATGCCCTCGTCATGGACTCGAGGAAGCTTCGCCACTACTTCCTCGCCTATCATATCATCGTACCCTCGTCATTTCCTCTGGCGGAGATGCTCCACAACAAGGAGTCCACGAGTCGTATCGGCCAATAGGCAGCCGAGCTCGTGGCCTTCTCTTTAGCATACACCTCGCACACAGCCATAAAGTCTCGGGTCCTCGCGGACTTCCTTGCCGAGTGGACCCCATCGGCTCAGCCGCAAGCACAGCCACCAGCAGACCCGGTGTGGAGCATTCACACCGACGGAGCCTACATCGCCCTAGAGCCGGGGTGGGCGCAGTGATCACTACGTCGGAGGGACATTGTTTGTTGTACTCGGCACGTCTTGGGTTCCAAGCGACAAATAACATAGCCGAATACAAAGCGTTACTCTTTGGCCTTGCCAAGCTCAAGGCCCTAGGTGTGCGGAGGATCCTTGTCCACACCGACTCGCGTTTGATCGTGGGGCATGTCGACAAGTCCTACCAGGCCAAGGACCCCGATCTGGCCAAGTATCTAGCTGCGGTGAGGGTCAAGGAACGTCATTTCTTGGGCGTCACGGTAAAAGCCATTCCACGGGCGGATAATGAGCAGGCTGACATGCTCGCCAAGGCCGCCAGTCAGCATATGCCTCCCCTGCGCGGGCGTTCTACGAAGTTCTATCCACTGCAGCCATCGAGCATGACAAGCGTGACACAACCCTCGTCCATCAAATTGTCCAGCAGGGCGACTGGCGGGAGCCCATCTATGACTTTCTATAGGGTATAGCTGAGCCGAATGACTCCCTCGAATTGCAGCATTTACAGTATCGCGCCAGTTCCTTCTAAGTCCTGGATGGTGTCCTCTACAAGCGGGGAGTTTGCACCCCCCTACTGCGATGCCTTTCGCACAGTGAGGGATAGCAGCTCCTCGTCGAAATGCATGCAGGGCTTTGCGGCTCGCATATTGCATCGAGGTCCCTCGTTGGCAAGGCGTTCCGACATGGATTCTATTGGCCTCGTGTGCCGATGCCAAGGATGCCAGTGGATGGGAAGGGTCATCCACATACCTCCCAGGAACTTGCGCCCATCCCTCCGGTATGGTCGTTGGCACTCTAGGGCATCGACGTCGTCGGACCACTTCCACGCGCACCAGGGGACCTACGATTCGTCGTAGTCGCTCTTGAATATTTTTCTAGGTGGCCCGAGGCGGTCGGTGGCTAAGGCAACCTCTGCAGCAATGCGGACGTTCCTCTGATAGAACATCATTTGCCACTTCGAGTGCCCAGGGATATCACCGTTGACAACGACCTGCAATTCGACTCTGTCCCCTTCAAGGCGTTCTACGACCGTATGGGCATTATGCTCCGATACACCTCAGTTGGGCACCCGTAGTCCAACGAGCCGTCGAGCGAGCAAACGGCGCCATCTCCACCGGAGTCAAGAAACGCCTCGTCGGTCTTCCGAAGGGCAAATGGTCGGAGGATCTTCCCAGCATGCTCTGGTCCCTTCACACAATGGTCACACGTCCGAGAGGGTTTATGCCGTTCAAATTCCTTTTCGGCGATGAGGCGGTTATGCCTGAAGAAATCAAGGCCGGTTCGATGAGGGTCCTCGCCTAGGTTCTGACGGAAGAGTGAACGATGTCTCTAGACCTCCTCGATGGTGACCGAGTCAGCGCCACCAAACACGTCACGAAGTTGTGCGCCAAGCAGCGCGCGCAGACGATCGCATCATGTACTCACGAGAATTCCAATAGGGAGACCTCGTCCTCAAACTGGTGTTGCACGCGGCGACGATGGGCAAGTGGGAATGCCCATACATTGTCACAACAGCTCTATAGCATGGGGCATATCGTCTTGCGACCCTGGAGGGACGGACTCTCCGCCACACGTGGAATGCAGATCGGTTGCACCAATATTATGCATAAAGGCGAAGGGACGTGCATCGTGCTGTTGGCATCCTACCATCTGTAATAGCCCATCCAGTCTATTAGAGAATTGCAAAGCCCAATATGATATCTGTAATGACATATGTACCCTCATAGGGGACACATGAGTGTAAGAGCAAGATTGTAATTGTGCATTCTGGGAATATATACGTACACCCTGATCATGGAGAATGGGTAAGCATTGTTTATCCATCATAAATCACTTCACTACTTACTACTTTACTGTTTGGTAGTAGCCATAACAGTGCGGTTGTAGTTAGAAAAGAGGCGCAAATTAAAGCTGACTAACCACGTTTAAACATGTCAAGACCACAAAGAAAGAAAGAAAGAAAGAATTCTCCAGTAATAGTAATGATAGTAATAAGAAGAAGAAGAAAAGGAAGCATTTTGTGGATTTTGATGCCATTATCTGCAACTCACAATCACACTCAACACTAGGTGCATTCTTTCTAGTATATATTTTTTTGGTTGCCCTTAATTTGGGGAGTACTTTACTTCTCTTTTCTATAATACGGCAGGATAAGACGCCATTATAGCTCGTCAAGTGCAATCTCACCAAGCCTCCAGCAGGCCTGTACCAGGAGCATGTGCGACATGCTCGATTGCATAGGCCCCAAATTCCAGTTTAACATTTAATTCCTACTGGTTAATTTTGTATTAGTAAACAGTAAAGTGAGCTGGCCCTTGTGTTCCCTTTTTTGGAAAACTTTCCTGAGCTCATCTGGGTTCCGTTTGGAACTAACCAGTTCATACGAACTTTGCAAGAAATAGTCCATTGCGTCTCATTGGGTTCGCGTCGAAACGCCAGGCCATTCTGTTCACGATGTGTGTCGCATCAATCAAACTGTTTCTAGTCAAAGTTAGCATCCGGTTGTTTCAAGTCAAAGTTAGATACTAATTTTTGAGTACTTTTTTTTCAGCTGGACGTAATTCTTTGTATTGTTAGAAAAACCATTAAAATTATGGTGCTGCTCCAAATCCCAATTTGTGCCTTCTGCTTCTTGCTTTTTGTTGTAAGTGCATACTAGGGACTGTTAATTTTTTTGAATCAATAAAATAAAATAAATAAATAAATAAAACACCACTATATTTTTGGACAATACAAAATAATAAGAAAAAAAGAAAATCTAAAAAATGCCAAAAAGGCAAAATGCCGAAATTAAGAATCTGCCGCGTTCCAAGTGGCTTGCCAAAGGTTTTTAAGCCGTTTGGAACAGAGCCTATGATATTTAATAAAATTGTTTTTATGTTCGTAGGTGTGGTTTAATTTTAAATTTGACTCGAGGCACCAAAAATGTCCGATACGGCCCTGGCCTCCAGCTATATGGAATCCAAGTCCAGGCTACCCATGTCTATGATGATAAGGTCCTTGTATGAGCAAATTAAAGCTACTACTAGTACTGCCTCATTAATCTATGCCATTTTTGGGGTAAGGATGGACGGACGGAGTGTTATATACTGCAGCCTGCACTGTCCATCATTTTATGGATGGCGCGCCAAATCAAGGCGCCAATAGGTGTGACCGAAATAAACTGGTTTATAGTTAAAATTATATTATAATTAATTGAAATTATATTGTAACCGATAGTGATTTATTTGACGTAACTAAATTTAAAAATTTAAAAATAGAGAAAATATGTTAGCCTATCATAGATAATACAAACGAATACGAGAAAAAGAACCAGCAAAAAAACCAAAAAATAGAAATTTAGAAATAGTAAAAAATAAAACAGAAGTCGGAAGTTTGTGTGAAATAAACGGGACCCAAGGCTTTCCCTATACTAGGTGGTGATAATTTTGGCTTATTTTTGATGGCTTATAATGAAAAGCATCAGAAAAAAACACAGAATGACAAGGCTTATTTAATATAATTAAATTTAAAAATTAAAAAATATAAAAATATGTTAGCCCATCACAAACAACGCAAACAAATACGGCAAAAAAAGGAACCGGCAAAAAAACTAAAAAAACCAAAAGTTCAGAAAAAGATAAAATTATAAATAGTAAAAAATAAGTCAAGGTAGAAGCTAAAAGTCAAACGAGGCCTAGATCCAACGGCCGGAAAAGTGCAGTCATCACAAAGGCTGCGGCCGATCGATCCGGTCGAGCCTGCGTTGCGCAGAGCTTAATTGCAATCCCTGCACATGACAAGGACGGGCACTGTTGCATTAACCTCCCTTAAGCACTCCTACTCTACATGTTGTTTGACAAGACTGGGTTCACACTGCTGCTAAGATCCGGTAAAAAAGGAGTCGTCACACCTAGTTCTGCACAGTAATTACATCGGCTTTAATTTGCCATTAATACCCTCGTTCCCTGCTCATTTAGGGTTTTCTTGTGGTTTAAAGCTTATTTCCCACTGTTCCATCTCTCTCACATCGACGCAGGTTGCCACTGTTGGTCCGTTATCTCTTGTCACAGCACCGCCACATATAGCCATCCTTGATCGTGGCACTATTAGATCCGATCGTCCTCCGGCGGGGGTGAGGTTGATCGGTTGCCCGAGCTCTAGCCCTAACGTTAGGCCCCAATGCTCAAGCGCTCTAGCTTAATCTCCCCTGTCTCCTCGAGCTCCAGCAAAAGGAGCGGTGGCGCTACGGCCACCGACAGGTGCACCACACCCCCCCGCCCGATGTAGAGGGAGGTTGGGGAGGTAGTGTTTGGTGGTGGGTGACGGAGGAAGGCATGCACGAGGCTGCAACGCACTAAATATTAGGGGGGGAAGGGGAGACAGTGGCGAGGTCACCACAAGCCGCCGATGGGGGAGGAGGGACGTGAAGTTGCAGTCGGTGTCGGGGAGAAGGCGAGGAGAGGGAGCGATGGAGAAGGAGGGAAATGGATGTATCACCCTGAAAAACTCTCTCTTATCTCTAATATCTCTCTTATATCTCTCCCTTTCTTATCTCTACCTCTCTACCTATCTCCACATCTCTCTCCCATTCATATCAATCTACTATTCTCTCTCTTCCTTTTTCCTCTATCTTTCTCTCCCCTCGTGCAAGACGGCCACGGGCGGCGCGTGGCGGCGTGCAGGCGCCACCGGGCCGCGCGGCGTGGGCAGGGGCGATGGCGCGGTGGCGCAGCCAAGAGGCGACGGCGGAGCAAGTCGGCACGGCCAAGAGGCGACGCGATAGGCGGGCGGGGCTAGGGACACATAGGCCAAGACGGTGACCCAATGTTCGCCTGGCGGCGGCGGCGGCGTGGCGGCGCGCGCATGCTAGGCGCGACCAGGAGGAGCGGCAGCGCAAGCCGGGTGCGGCCGAGAGGCGGTGGCGCGTGGCAACGGCGGCTAGTAGCCAGTGGCAACGACATGGCCGGATGTCCATTCACGCTGTCGAGCGGCGTTTTGCACGGCCGAATGGAGTTTCGCTCGGTCGAACGATCGTTCGTGCGGCCAAATGATGTTTCGCTTGGCCGAACGGTGTTTCGCACGGCCTTGGGCTAGCGAACCCATTTCCTCTCCAATCAAGTTTATTTCCCGTCGTTCCTTTATCGAAATCATCTATGCCTGATCGGTTAAGCTTTCCATTCTATCATGTAGGATCTCACGCAGCTGTTGAGGGAGCGTTCGTGCAATTGTGCATTCCAGATCCTTCGTGCAGCGTCCACCGAGCGTGCTCAAAGCAAGTACCTCGCGGCCGTGACCTATCCATTTCGCATATCACATGCTTCCAGCTTACTTGTCACCTTGTCATTGAGTACAATTATCACATCACTTATGCTTGTCTGACTATTGTCATATCATTAAAATTATCTTGTTAATATTATATCACCAAAATTAACTGGCTAAAGTCATATCAGTAAGTTACCTCGTTAATATCGTATCACTAAAGTTAATTGGCTGATATCATATCACTAAAGTTAACTGTCTGATATCAATTCATTAGAATTACCTGGCTAATATCATATCACTAAAGTTAACTGGCTGATATCGTATCACTAAAGTTACCTGGCTGATATCGTATCATTAAAGTTACATGTCTGATATCATATCATTAAAGTTAACTGGCTAATATCATATCACTAAAGTTATCTAGCTATTGGCATATTACTAAACCTTACTTGGTTATTATCACATCACAAATGCTTGCCTAATTGTTATCGTATACTAATACCTTCCTGGTTATATACTTTTAATATTGTATTTATACCATAATGTTCTAGGTTATCTTGTTTCACATGCTTTTATGTTTATTAGGATGCTCAGTTAAAATGTTCTAGAATTTATGCTTTTTAATTAGTGTTTTAGAATTCATGCCTAAATCGTTAATGAGGTTAGCATATGAACATGTTTTAACTTAGGTTTAAATTATTAGCACTCTTTTGATATTAAGGTTGCTATATTTTAGTTTCCTAATATCATGATCCATTAATTGTATTATGTTATTTTTGAGCCATGAAGGATGTATGTATTAAACCTGTTAATCTGACTAATAATCATTTATCACATAATAAACTGGAATGGTTGATAACTTTGTGTGAGCTATATTATAATACCTCTTTAGGATAACTTCTATATCACTATCACTACATCATCATTCCACATCGTCCTCATATCAAGAATTATGTCTCTCCATTTTCAACCTTAGCAAACCCTTTCACTTCTCATAACTTTATCTTAGTATTTTCTTAGTTCCCTTAAATTCATACCATATAACATAGTAACAATATAACGGTTGGGGTTATCCACATATAGGAGAGATTTTCACCCACCTAATAACGTACGGGGGGCCGTACACTCTCGTTACTCAGGATATTACACCCCGTCTGTGGTTATACAGTCGAGGATAGCGTTGTGCCTGACTATTCTCGTATAACCGGGTATGTAGGAGTAATCGCCAGTGCCATTATCATAACTTGCTAAATAACAATTATCCATGTTGACAAGGTAACAGTTACCTGGTTTGGGATTATCCATATATAGGGGAGACTACCACCTACCTGGTAACGTACGGGGGCCGTACACTCTCATTACTCAGGATATTACACCCTGCTGGCAGTTATACAATCGAGAATAGTGATGTGCCTGACGATTTTCGTATAACCAGGTATGTGAGAAGTGATCACCGGTGTCATTGTCATAACTTGCTAAATAACAATTACCTTTAATTCCATTGATCCTGTCACCTCTATCTCTGACATTTATCAGTGTTTCCGGTAACATGGTTTTATTACAATTATCATGTGTCAATTACTTGCTTACATTACCTGTCCTTTACTCACCGTGTTGCGATCGTTGTTGAGTACTTGCTGAGATTTTCAAATCTCACACTTGCTCTTTTCATTCTCAGGTAAAAGGCTAGTGGAGTAATAGCATCATGCATGGGTGGGAGCGCTCGAGTTTTCAGCACCATGGTTTGCCACTATTTTGTTGTTTCCTTTACTCTTATTTGGTTAAAAGTGGACCGGTCTCATATTTGAAATATTTGTTTCAGTTTCGTTGATTCTCTCTTAAAATTTTAATTTCTTTGTGATTTTCAATGTTATTATTATTTATTCCTTACTTTGGCGATGATGTTCCATAGTAGTATCTGATATTGGTACGTAGGGTGCTATAATGAAGGCCAAGAGAAATTTGGTAAAATTTAATGAAACTCTATACCACAAAAATGTTTTCAACGGTATACTGCAATTCCCTTAATTTAAGGGGGCATTTAACACACATGTGGAACGACCATCTTTTTGAGAGAAAGTTACGTACCTTTACATGCTCATGTTAAATTGATGCGATGGTGGTAATACTCAAAGAAGAAGATGCAGATCAGGGTTTGAACATTTAGGGCTTTGCTAAACGAGGGCATTGTTTGGAACACAGATATTTTACATGAAGTTTGTATATATTTTATAGAAAGCAGTATATTCTCTCTGTTCTTTTTTACTTAATGTTTTTTTTATTTTTCACCATCTTCGAGATATGACTTTGACCGCTATTTTTTATAACTTTACACTAAGATATACTAGTAGAATTATAATATCATGAAAGTATTTTTTAACGATAAATCTAATGATGTAACTTTTATATAATCAATCTAGATAGTTTTGAGTCTATTAGTGGTTAAATTTTAAAAGGTTTGACGGCATAAATTTTAGGAAGTCAAGTAAAAAAACGGATGGAGTAATTTTATATGAAATTGCAGCAACTTTGATGAATAATGAATTGCATGCCTCTCAAGAAAGAAAGAAACAAGGGAGATAGAAAGTAATGTGAGTGGAATCATGGATGCTTTTTGTAGAGGCTTTGCTTTGCTTTGCCCCTCCATTTATATTCATCCGTATACACGCACCTTACACATTATCCTGTTCCTGTTTGCTTGCTGGCTAGCTAGGAGTATGCATGTATTGCCTTTCCTCTGCTTTCCTTTCCTTTTCTCCTTTTGCCCGGACCAAGTGGCAGTACTCTTATAATTTGCACACTTCATAAGCTTGATAGCTCTGCCTCTGCCCGGTGATACTCTTTAGTCTTTTAGGTGCCACTCGATTGGACTGAAATAAGCTGACTTATGGCTATAATTGCACTAAAGCTGGCTGAAATTACACTGTAACTGATGGTGACTTATTCGGCGTAACTAAAATTAAAAAATTTAAAAATAGAAAAAAATAGGTTAGCCTATTACGGACAACGCAAACGAATACGGGAAAAAAGAACCGAAAAAACTCAAAAAAGCTAAAAATTCAGAAAAAGATAAAATTTAAGAATAGTGAAAAATAAATCAGAAGCCATAAGCTCAAACTGAAATAGTGGGGAGCCTATCTCTTGTTTTTGGGAAGGATAGAATAGATGGATGGATGGATAGATACCCCTCCCTGCCTTTCTTTCTTTTGGGCAGGATGGAATCACTTTCTGTATGCTGAAGAATAATTGTCTTTGCCAAAAATCTACTAGCATATGTCAAAATTTTGATACTAGTTAATTAATTACCCCACTTATATATGTCTTCTGTCCAAATGAGCTAAGATGCAGCAGATGCATGTGCAATGGCAATAAAAAGGTACCACTACTAACATGACAACATAAATCAGGCTTCCTAGGTTCGCTCTAAATAGTTTTAACTTCTGGCTTATTTTAGCTTTCGATTTATTTAAACCAGAATCCACATACAACGTATCGGATTCTAATTTCGGTTTATTTTATTTTTTTGTTTTTTGTCTTTTATTTTTTGCATTATTCCTTTACATTGTGGGTAACATATAATGTTTTTTTCATTTTCCAATTTTTTCTCTTTTTTCTCAGAAAAATCTAACATTCGCTATAGTGTAATTTCAGCTATAATTAAAAAGTTACAGTCATAAGCTTAGGTTATAAGTCAGTTAGAACGGGTCCCAAAGGAAAAGATTTTTTTGGAAAAGGGGCACCAAGTAGCTGTATAGTGCCCACCATTTTTTATTGAATCTACAAAATTTTAGTCAGAATCTGCACCCTACTGTATGTTACAGTGTACTGCATTTGGCACATGACTCGAACATACGTTGCAATTAGTGTGGAGACTCACAAAAGAGACAAGGATGAAAACACGGGTGACCTCCAACAAAAACGAAAGGATTTAGCAAGCAAGACTGCAAGAGATGTGATGCCACAATTCTGCTGCATTTCCTGACGCCACATGGCAGATCTGATCTAGACACATAAACCAACATGTGATATATTCTTCGTTTTAAAAGCAAAAACATTCCATAATATTCTTACAAAAAAAATTCTAAAAATTCTCACATTAATAAAAAAAGTAATGATCTCCCCACTTATTTTAGAGGGCTAGATTATAATAGTGTAGATTAATCATATATAGATATTATAGTTATATAACAAATATAATTGTATTTTTATTATCAAAAGTAGAATTATATATCAAAAGCATCTGTAATATCTAGCGGCGTAGTTACGTAGGTAATTTTGCTGGTTAAATTAAAAGAGCAGATCAAATTCGAAGGAACATTCAAGTATGGGCAAGATTGACACTGGGAACGAACAAACATTAAAGACAGCCGACTAGGTTCATGTTCATTTAAAATTGGAGATCGTTCAATACCATGCACGTCAAATTCTTTGATCGTACGGACCGCGCGTAGTTCATGGGCATATGTTGGACGAATACTAAGCTCCTTTCTTTATTGGCTTGGAATACATTTAAACTACAATAATTCCAGTAGCTCAGAGGGTAGCAAACTCCCTTCAAATCATTGTCACCTTATCTTTTTTTTTTGAACTGCATTGTCACCTTATCTTATCTTGACCTGTTAATCTCTTTGAACTTAGAAGGGTCCCAATCCACGCGTTTCTTACCTTAATGAAGTGTGCCTCTTAATTTGATTAATTCGAAACATAAAGTCAATGCCACATCCACGTCATGGCATAGTTTCAGAGCTGGATCACAGTCAGTTGAGTAACGACGCAGTTAACCTTATGTTTCTTTGAAGATCGTAGTCAGATGGAGCACTTACCTTAGTACAACTGTACAAGTAAATATATATGTAAATAAAAACAATGCACTTTCTTTATTTTGAGAGCAAAAAATGCTACAGTAATCTAAATAAGAAAAAATTCCTAAAATTCTCACATTAATTGAGAAAAAGAGAAGATCTTCACCACTTATTTTGGTGGGACCAGATTATAACGATACAGATTAATCATATATGTATGTTAGAGTTGTATAGTAAATATAATTGTATTTCAATTATAGACGGTAGAATTATATATCAAATATAGTTATATCATAATATCTAGCCGTATAATGACGCGAACAAATCTGCTAGTTATAAACAACATAATATAATACTAGAAATACCGCTTATAAATATAACTTACAGCAAAATTTAAGACCTCATTTTGGAACATGAGAAATCTAGATTTAGGGCTGTTCTTTTTGGCTGAACTTATGACTTTTGGATGTGGCTTGTGGTTTTTGGGTTGTTCGTGTGAGAGATTACAGAGTAACAGAAACTTACGTGCGGTTTTTGCCGATATAAATAAAATCAGTACAGTATGTACTGCAATTATCTTAATAAATATTATCTTAAAAGAACACTTTATTTAAAAACTAGTTACTATAAAAAATTTAAAAACAGAGGCTAAAAGCTGAAAAAAAAACAGAGGAACTAAACTGTTTCCGTGCTGCGAGCTTGTGCTTTACACCCGAGCCTGGGAAAAGATGTTTCTCACGTGCATCTGGCCATTGTGGTTTCCTCGGATGGAAGGCAAAAGGACAAGAAAGGCAGTGATGCGTCATGCGTGCAACAGTAGGTGCTCCCCTGCAGGGGCATACGCGTAACTTCACGGCGCCAGGGAGGGGGAGAAGAAGTATGGTGCATGTTGTGATGTGCTCCTTTTCCCTCGACGATGGCCTGCATGTTGTATGGAGTGGTCGTTTTCAGCACTTGTACAACATGACATGTGTTGTTCCTCCAGCTGCTCTCTCTCTCTCTTTTCTCTGGATGTGCGTGCCTGATGAGGAGGGAGAAAAAAGGGGGCCGAAAAAAGCTTCATCCTTTGTGTTGTGACATGACGCGTACAGCAAAGTGGTGATGCACTGTAGATAGATCGTTGCCATCGATCTAACCGTTGGATCGTCCACGACAGAGTGAAGGGACAGATTTGGTTGGTGCGTGCGTGCGTATTCCACGCATCCCGATGACTTCAACTCGCACGGTTAGATTTTACCAGCCTGATTTGGCACTCATGTCTTTTTTTTTCGTTCTTTTTCTTTTGGGGGTGTGTGAAAAATCATTCAGTCTGCGCATGGGTGCAGCTTACGATTGGAGTTTTTATTGGATTGGGTAATTAATTAGCTGCTGCAAATATATGATTGTGCCATGCAAACTCTTACGTAAGTTGTCAGTGGATGGATCAGATTTGATCTGGAGCAGGCACAATTTGAACTGTTTTAATAATTTTAAGCCAGATACATAAGAAACTGTGAACGTCTTGATTTTCATGAGTATATTACAAACCACCACCTGTTTGCTTTCCCAGAACAACTGAACAAGTTATTTTTGTTGCTGAAAGAAAAGCACAAGTAGTACCAGTGATTTCAATTGCTGGAAATCATCATCACATGGCTTCTTCTTAGGTGGTGTTCAGTTCGGCTTATTTTTGATGGCTTATGGTCAAAACATCATGGTGGTGAAAAAAACACCAGTTGATGATGCTTATTTAACATAATTAAATTTAAAAACTGAAAATATAAAAATTTATTAGCCCATCACGCACAACGCAAACGAATACGGAAAAAGAGCCGTAAAAAGCTTAAAAAGCCAAAATTGAGAAAAGACGAAATTATGAATAGTGCAAAAATAAGTCAGAAGCCAGAAGCTCAAGCCATATTGAGCGGGGACTGTTTGGACTACCAAGAACCTGATGCATCATCACTCACTATCAACAACCTTGGACTTAGGACTGTTTGGCAACGGCTGCGGCTTATGTTTTTTGGCTGAAATTTTTGAATTTTGGCTATTTACGGTACAGATTACGGAGAGAGATACCCACTTGCGATTTTGGATGGTACAAATGTTGGGCTTTTAACGTGTACATCGTTTAACTTGTAGACCCCATCTTGAGAAAATACTCCGTTTGAAAGTTAGGTATCTGTAGCAAAAACCAAAAGCCGCCAGTTTCGGAGGAAAAGAACATACCCTTATTCTTTTGGGTCGTGATTTATGATTTTTTGTCTTATTATGAGTGCTCGTGCAAATGAATCGAAAGCCAATAAACTACTTCTAAAAAGATATCTCATAAAACCGTTTCGAAACAATAACGGAGAAATCAACCCATTTATTTATAAAAAGAACTATAAGTCGTAAGCTGAAAAAAACATGCCCCTCTACCCATCCCATATGCATAATTCTGCTCCCCTTTCCAAAAAAACCTCTTTGTTTAGGTTTGATATAAATGTCGGGGGAGGGGGTGAATTGGATGATGGGCCTGCTTGATGATTAGCTGATCCCAGCCGACGACAGCGACCACCCTGGACGGTTGGAGATGCCTCCACGTGGGATCCCCACGGACGCTCGCCACCCACTCGTCTCGTGACGCGTGGCACTCCGCCCCAGGTGGATTCGCCGATCCCGCTGCGCCGCCCGACCCTGTGGCCCTCCCTGTGGCTTCGAGGTCGGTCGACAGGGACAGAGCAGTGCTTATCTTACTTTCCTCCAAGTGGACGTTTTAGATGAGGCTTCAGTATGTTTCTTTTTCATCTTCTTTTGTTCCAACGAATGTGAATCAAACAAATGGATAGATAATTCGGATGGCATGCACGCATTGGGGAGAGAAGAACAAGAAAAGAACCTTAGATAAATTATCTTTAGGGCTATTCATATTGACTTTTATTTTTGTTTTTTGTTTGAAGAAGCTAATATAAATAATCGGTTTTTTGAAATGGTTTTTTTACTCCTCTCGTCCCTATCTCTTTTCAAGAATAAGACAGAGGTCATGGACGCATCATACACCCTACTCCTCTCGTTCCTGTCTCACATACGTATCTCTCTCACTCACTTCCCTACTGCTTATCCCTTCTTCTAAAAGTCACTACTCCCAACCATAATTATTTATTTTCAGCTAAAAGCATCAGCCGTAAGCCCGTAACTAATATGAACATGCCCTAAATGCCCCAGCATCCATCCATGGTTGCTTCTTTGTTTGTTTCCCGCCAATTGCAGTGATGAATGAGTTCCTTGCAAGGCATTTAATTATGAGCGAGACCAATGATGTTAATTGTTCCACATGACGCAAGAATCCACCAATTTGCTGATGTTGTACCTGTGCTTGATCGTTGTGAGTATTCAGCTTCCTTTAACATGGATGCAGTGCATGCCGCTTTACCACTGATGGCGATGTCCATTGCTAAGCATTGGCATCATTTGCTTTAAGCTCTGAACTAAAATGCTTCTAGAGGATCATAAAAAAGTTCAGGAACGTTAGTTAATTTTAAGTAGTGAAAACACGCTCTGCCTCGAAAAGTTATCCGGAATAAGATCTAGTAGAATTCTTTATGCCTTCGCTTAATTGTATGCCGGTAAGTTATATTTCATTCGAGTAAATCACGCTATTTTTCAACTGGCACCATCCCCGAATAAGTGTTATTTTTACCGAAATTTCTTATCACAGTCTCTGCCTACAGTTTTCCTATATGTTACTGCAAAAACCAAGAAATTAAGCGGCTACGGTATTAGCCTTGGAACAACGCTGCATTTTTATCGTTTCTTGTCTTAACTTTGAGTGTACCTCCATTTTAAGGCTAGAGCTGCTTTATTCCCGCTAAGCTAAACTAATGTATCTCCAATTAATTGACGATCCGTATTGTTAGGCCACAACATTGATCCCCAACATCCACTCTTTTCTCCTCCATATGAGAAGTTGTGTTTGGGGCCTTTTCTTTCTGTAGGGCCTGGTGGTTGGGTGTGTCGGAGCCAAATTTCAGGAGGAAGCAACACTAAAGCAAGGAAACCCTACGCTTTAACATAACAAAACTCGGGCACTGCCTTTTTCATGATGCTTAGGTTTAGCTAATACTATGTGTCTTTGCCCACTAATATAATCATCAATTGGCCGACCCCCTTTGCCTTTAAGAGGTTGATGCTAAAGTTAGGGACCTCACTTCTAAGAAAGCCCTTTTAATTAGTTATTTATCATCTTCTTAGTCCCTAAACCCCCATATATACTACATACATGTTGCTTTCGCATGCATCCATGAGGATACCAGGCTCCTACACATTGATCCGCAATCAAGACATCTACTAGATCCAAGACCAATGCCTTGCTCTTCAACCATTTTGTGCTAGTAATATTACTAGCTAGCTAGCTAGTGCGTGGGCGTGGTAGCACTTGCTACAAAATTAATTATATTATTGAACCTATCTTGGCTTCCAAAGTAAATCTACTTAGATATAGTAACCTGCTAAGTCCTAAGTAGTGTAGCTAGTATATATATATACTACAAGAATTATTCCAGACCTACATGCGCATCTTAATGTATTACTCCAGTTTGTAGCATTTGCGTTTGGCTTGATGGTGTCCGGATTTTTAATGCTCATGTTGGGTTAATGGAACCCATTCGATAGCTAGCATTAAAGAACACGTCATGAGGAGAGGTTGGATTAAGTACGTGTCTTAATGTCCAAGTGATAGAGATGTGAAGCATACTTTGAGCGGGCATTCCCCTCCAAACATGACACGCGTTTATATATAATAGATTACTTGCATTACCGTTCCACTATAATAGAACTAAGAATGTTCCTTCAATTACCTAACTTGCAATAAACTAGCTAGCCTAGCTTACTACCGCAAAGAATTATTATGTAATTTTTTTTCCCTCTCAAAAGTTAGGCTTACTCTCATGGCATGATGTGATGTCCAAAAGATAGTAGTGTGAAAGTAACAGGAGGCGACACCAAAGAGAAGGGAGACTAATTTTAATCTTCCTTCTATTGTTAAGTGACCCACAAACAAATCACATCACTTCTACATTTGATATTTTAGTTTTTTTTTATCCCAGCTGTTGTCAAAAGCGCTGGATTGAAAATAACTGGATAAGACGAGACCAAGTACTCCACAAATTAAACTCAAAGACGTTAAATCCTAATCCTTGGGGATAATAAAGATGAAAGGCACCATTACACAGTGGATGACAACACTATTAGGGCACACTCATCTTTCAGAAAAAAAAGGTATATATTAGGACTCGAAAAAGTGATCCCGGGGAAGATTGGACGTGCTGTGTTACGCAGTTACAGGACATATGGATGCTATATATCCACTTCTGATCAGTTGTCTCCAAAATTATGCAACACACGAGCTAATAACGATCATTAGTTAATTAATCGAACAGTGCCGACGTTGCAGAACATTGCTTGTCCTGAACAGGGGCGAAGCACAGCGCAACACAACACGTTAGCCTAGCCCTGTCAAGATCCTCAATCTCTCTCTCTCTCTCTCTCTCTCTCTCTCTCTCTCTCTCTGATCAGTTCTCCATGAGCTTTGATTCCATGCACAAGGTCATGCAATGCAATGGTAGTAATAATACTAAGAAAGGGATCGGGGACGTGGAGATGGAGATGGAGATGGAGATAGAGATAGGGGGAGAGGGGAAAAGGTTTGGTTGTAGCTTAGCTTGGGAGTGAGGGGGCCCGGCCTCCACTACTCACCTCATTGCTCCCTTGGCCTTTTTATCATGTGTGTCGAACAGAGACGGGCCACCTAAAAAGATGGGGGAGAGTTGGACCATTTAGGTCAGGAAGCATTCAGCATTTGATTTGTGCAGCCATCCCCCCCTCAACTCAACCCAGCCCTCTTCCTATCACTGCTTCACAGCCAAAAAGGCACAGAGATAGAGGGGATAGAAAGAAAAAAAAATCATCACACCCCGCTCTAAATAAACAACTTAGAAGCCGTTTGGAACATGTCGGCTTTTAATTTTAGCCTTTTGTTTTTGCTTTTATTTTTTTCTTTTTTCTCTTTACATTGTCTGTGGAGATTTAATAGTGTTATTATTTTTTCTCTTATTTTTCTTACTTTTTTTAATTAAATGAATCAAAAAATATAACAACCGTTACAATATAATTTTAACTAAAAGTTAGAAACCGCAGTTAGAAGCCGCAGCGAGTAGCCCGTCGGGTAGCCTACTCCTCTCACTAGCTTTCCCTTTGATTGGCTGCATATTAGCTCTCTCTCTCTCTCTCTCTCTGGCATTGGGGGGGGGACCTTTTTCTTGGGAGTCCTCTTCAAACTCATAGCGAGGCAGCAGCCAGTACCTACTCCAAACAAATGCACCGCACCTTTGGAGCAAAAGGAGAAAAATGGCCTACATTTGTGCAAATCCAACTACTAGATTCAAACAAGATGCCAGTACACCTATACAACCAACACAACTTTCTGTCTACAAACATTATACTCGTTGCCATTTTGATCCGGTAATTGTTACTCCTAATTAAGTGGTACACCGGCCTATGGCTAGCATTGTCCACAACTAGCTAGCTAAACCACCAGCAGAAGGGGTTAATTAGTTTATGTACCAAGTGATTAAGCTAGGAGTTTGCAATTGCATGTGGTGACATGCATGTTTGGTACGTGACTTGTGCAGGTAAGGTTAAAGAATTCCTGGGAGAGGGAACTAGCATAAAGAAGAAAATACATGTTTGGTTTTGGTAGCTCGAGGGAGCATATATTTCGGTCAATTGCCTCCCCCCAATTTAGGCGGCTCGGAGATTCCTCAACCCTATAAATTTCGTACCAGACAAACGACGACGACCAATCATCCGACGGCATCAGCTAGGGATTGTAGGGAAACACGAACTAAACATACTAGCTAGTACCATCTTTGACCAAACTTACTACTTGTAACAGCAGCCAGAGCTAGCTTGCTGTCTCACAAATGGGAACAGCACTAGCTAAGCTACTAGTACTATTGCGTGGTGGAGTATATGTGAATTTTTACTTGAAGTTTTAAGGTCAAGACCAACCAAACAAACATGGATTATGGATGGTGAAATATAATGTTTCTCTTTTCTCTCCTCTTCAGAATCTGAATTTGATTGAATCGTCCTAGCTAGGCATTGACAGTCACTCGCAGAGAGCTAGACGGCCGCGAAGAAGATACACAGGAGAGTCAGCCATCTCATTCATCCCTTGGCAGGTTGAAATAACTAAGGTTGTGCCGGCAAGTTAGGGCACAGGAAATTTAATAATTAGATGGAGCATGCAGAAGCTGCAAAAGCTGAGGGCGAGGTAATTACTGTACAACTTTCCCTTTTAATCGGGCGAGGTAAGAAGCCGAGTAGTACTCCTACTCCATTCTGATACATGCACGGATCGATAGGTTATCTGCTGCTGCTGCTGCTGCTGCTAGCGCTGTAAAGAAATCAACTTTAGACGTAGCCCTACTACTGATCATCTCGATCCCTCCTCCGCTTCCCGTCCGTCCATCCCGTGTTGGCTCCTCTGTTTCGTCGACTTTTTTCAGGCCGCTTCACGAACAGCGGCGCATGCGGCCATCAGGCTGGCACCAACGACGATTTTGATTGTCCGGTTTGAACAGAGAGCGAGCGAAAGGCAAATCAAAGTAAATTCGGGGAGTAAATTACGGGACCTAAAATTTTTGTTGCATGGGTAACTTCTGGCTGGAGTCTTGTACAAGGGCCGGTGGGTCGCTATGTGTTACTACAGGGACGTACTGATCGGTTTCGAACAGACGGCCAGAGACTCCTTCGACGTAAGAGAGAGAGACAGCGAGAGTGTTATTACATGTTCACTCGATTGATTTCCACTGCAAAACGTGTGCTTTTTTAAACTGTGTACTCTTTCTTTCAAAAGAACTGTGTACATCTTTTTTAAGGTACCGTGTACATCTTGTCGTATAATATATAGTTCAATTCCTATATAAATTAATCTACTAAAATTCTGAGTAAATTTCACATAACCTCAAGTTTTGAGGCAAAGATGATGCAAAAACCCATGTTTTCCAATTTTTTTCAAAGAATCATAAATTTCTAGGCAACAAGGTTCTAAAAAACCCTAATTTTATCATATCATATTCCGTTCAACAGGACATGACAGGATGGATCTAGCTTTCAATCAGACTTGCAAGTAGTGCCCGCTTGTCAAACTTAAAAGTAGGGCTCACCTGCAAGCCACTGAGCCTCACCCTCTTTGGGAGCAGCTAACCAACACTATACCGTTAGAAGCATTTTCAATGGTATAGCAATGTTTCATGGAGTTTCAACACATTTCAGCAAATTCATGTAAATTTCAACGATGCAACAAGTTTCGTGAAAGTTTCAGGTCTTAAAAGGTAGAAGTTTCAAGAAGGTTTCAGCAAAAGTTTCAAGTAGATTTCAACAACTTTCACAAATTTGAACAAGATTCAAAAGAGTTTCGAGGAAGTCCCGAAATTCAAACATAAATTTTATCCTTTTTTACCAAGTTTCGCCAGATTTCAGAGAGCTTCAAACAAGTTTTGGAGAGTTTCAGTGCATTATTAGAGTGTTTCAAATATATAACTTGATTGAAAAATGAGTTTCAGAATAGTTTCAAAAGTATTTAAAAACAAAATTTAAAGTTTCAGATAGTCAACAAAAAATCCAAGCAAATTCCACAAATTTTAGGCGAGTTCCAAGTTGAAACTACATGATTCGAGCAGATTTCCAACACAAAAGCCACAAAATTTCATGCTTTCATTATAGTTTCAAACAAGCATCTTTACTAGAGCACATCGGAGGTAAGGAGATAGTGAATTTTGAGCATGTCATAAGTTGTCGTGCTCACCTTCGGCCACTTGACTCCTATCATCATGCTCACCCGTGGCCGTTGTATGGCCCACCACCGCTCACCGTGGCGCTTGGGTAAGCCCACAACCTCACTCATTTGTGGACGCCGAGCGAGCGCACCACCACTCATCGCTCGCTGCAACGGTGTCAGACCCAGATTTAGCCAATCCAGAATCCTCTGTGAAACTACTACACTATTCACTAGATCAGTAGATAGCGTTCACACAATACGTCACTGAATCATTTCATACATAACGTAAACCATACCATACATTAATATTATATTCATCAAAATTTAAATAGGATGCATCGGGTCAAGTTTACAGTAGGACCGATCAGGCCAAATGGATATATTACATAAATGCGAAGTGGAAGCGAAAGCAAAAGGGGATGGCATATCTCGGACATGCAAGCGACTGGGCTAAGTTGTGTGCGACCGCTATTAACCAAAAGGCTTGAATAATATTCATGCACGCAAATACCAACTTACTAGAGACTATCCTAATCTCCTCCATCTTCTTCACCATCAGCTTCCGGGGTGTCATAGCATGCGTAATGTCCTTGGTTCATAGGTTCTGAGGATATTATGAGCAAGGATGAGCACAAACAATAGTGCTCCATGAGCCAACACACGAATGTGATACTTATACATGCAAGGTTTAACCAAGGTAACTTTGGATTCTTTTATTTGCTAAAGCCAGCATTTGAAAACTACAATATTTAGAAACTCCTATGACTTAGCATTTTAACCAAATCATGTTTTATTAAAGAGAGTGAAAATATGCAATATTTATAACGCTGCAGGTTCTATCCACCTGTTACATGGTTCCATCCACTATATGCTAGCTTTGTTACTAGGTTATATCCACCCACTATCATTATTGGGTTACATCCAATCAGGAATATCTAAATTCAGGGTTACACCCACTGACGAGTTTTCATTCCATCCACAAAGATTTTTGAAATAGAAACTAACTCAAGTAAGTTTTATGTCCACCCTTGACCGTGGGCATGGTTGTTCAAATAGTTTATACTCAGCAGAGATTGTACACTTTACTCATAAGAGATAATTAACTTGTTATGGTTCACATATTTTCTTGGACATGTGAATCAAGGAGATCACCACAAGTCTTTTACAATGCATCATCCAGTGTAAGTTACACCTACTAAGATTTCATCCAAGTGAGGTTACGTCTACCACACCCAGACCCCCTCTTGCGCCACACGGCGGCTTACACTAATGACATGACCCGTGTTCACGATGGCTTAAAACCAGTGACACGACTTGTGGGTTACTCTAATGGTGCAACCTGTACTGGTGGGTTCAAATTAGTCAGGCAGGTCATACCCATTATAGACTTGTGGCTTTACTATTTTACATTGGGAGGTAATTACAAGATTCACTACTTAAAGTTATCTAGGTGGTACATGCCACAAACCACAATTTATCATGCTACGTTCGCACTAATCATCATACCATCCACCCAGAATGGTAACAATAGGTTCTAAGGTTTTGAGAAGCACAAAGCTAAGTTTTCTCGAAAATACCAGTTATTTCCTTCCAATAACTATCAAAAACAAGTTTTATGATTAAAAGATGATGATATGACAATTTAATATCTTGGTACTTAAGCAAGATTGCATGATGCTTAAATATGACCAATAGCTAGTAAATTACCATTATAGTTTCTAGGGTGATAAGGAGTATGTGACTCAAGTATCCAAAGGATGGTGTACTATTATTACAAAGTCGAGTAGGCATGTATCTAACCTTAAGTTTAACACACACTTGCATAATAAGTAATATCAAGCAATTTAATAATTTAAATGAATATAAATTCGCACAAAACATTTGACTCGCCTAACCCACAAGCATATTGGTCTTGAAAATCTTGAGTTGTCTCATACTGCGGCTCTTATGTGTCCTCGTATTCTACTCGGACGATCACATCGGAAAGAAAATAACATGTGAGAAAAACAAATAAATACAAAAAAATCAAATGAATTCTAAATTGAACAATTCTATTGCCAATAGGTAAATCTTGAATTTATACAAATTTAGAAATAAATTCCATTAAATTTGGAGTTAAAATGAGTGAGAACGGACTCTCCAAAGTTCAAATTTTTATTAAATCCAAAAAATAATAAAGGAGAGAGTCTCTCTCACTGACAGGTGGGGTCTACCGGATTTTATTTAATTTTTAAATTATTTTTGTATTGAAAAAGGCTAATGAGGCTGACAGACGGGTCCCACAGGATATAAATTCATTTTTTATTTATTTCTTAAAAGAGAAAAGACCGAGTGGCTGATAGGTGGGACCTATATATTGTAGCCACAGTAACAAGAGCCCACTTGTCAGTGGCTTACAACTCCTATAACTGGTTTTAAAAGGTTTAACCGCGATGGGGCCCACATGTCTAGAGACTGAGTTTAAATTAGATGGGGGGCCCACGGATCAGTGGGATTAATAAACATTAATGATGGGCATTTGACTTAACTAATCATAGTTTAAACCTAATTACGTGTGCTACAGTCTCCTTCTCCCGTTGAGAGGAGGCGAGGCTCGTCGCCGACGAGAGGGAGGAGGCGGTCGGAGGGAAGAGCCAAAATGGCTTGCTCGGCATGACCCAAACCTCTAGGTGAGGCGGTGTAGCTTAATTTGTAGTGCAGGGCAGTTGATGGTGAGCTTAAGCGGCGGTGGTGAACTGAAGCATGGCAATATGGGAAGCTACAGTGAGAAAATCCGATTAAACGATAGGGGAGCACCACGGGATTAGGAGGAACTCACGAGAGGCGACAGCGGTGCTCTGGGTGACGTTGAATGGGCTGGTGATGAAGAGGGTGATGACAAAGAGGAGGATGATGATAGCATCTCGTTGGAGCGGATAAAGGAGGTCGGCATTGCTCAAGTTGGCTTTGGTACTCCCACATGATGCTCCAGGCGGCAGGAATCGACCGGGCGAAGTGCTAGGTGATGAGGGCGTTGGCGGCAGTGACTTGGGTGGAGCCAAAGAAGAAAGAAGGGTGGGAGACGCTCTGAGGAGAGAGAGGCTTTGAGAGGTCGATTGAAGTGAGAAGGAGGTCGACTGAGAGCTTTTATAGCTAGGGAAGAGAGGAGATGGCCGTTGGATGGCACTAACACCATGCGGAGGCCGAGGGCAACATCACCGATGCACGGCACGGCATAGGAATGGAGGTGGAGTCGGCGTGCAGCGTGGAGAGGAGAGTTAAGGCGTGGGGAGGATGGCTTAGCCACAACGGCTATACGGTGCGATTGGCAGGCGTGTGGTTCAGATGATGGCGCAGGCGGGTGAAAGTATTTAGGCCTCTAAAATGTTTTGGTAATTAATGATATTATGTAAATATGGGACTAACATGTTTACTGAGTATTTAAAAGATTTAGTCCCTATAATGATTGTGAGATGCATGCTAAGGGTCAACATGAAGATCAATGTGGGTCAAGACAGAGGTATAAGTAGACTAGAATCCCTTTTATTTTTACCGGTCATAGGAGAAAGGGTGGAAGACCGGATTATAGGATAAATGATGTACTATTAAGAGATATCATCGCTAGTAACATGATAGCATATTATTGTGCCATTTGGATCAATTTAGGATCATGCATTCGCTTACAACTAAAATTGATAGCCAATCTATGCTCTGTCTAGATAATCAGAAGTACCAGAGTGTAAACAGTGATATTTCCGCTTTCCCGAAGTTCCGACAAAATGAGCGATACGTTTTTTTCTAGAGAGCACCCTTAGAATCACTTTATCTCTCTAGAAAACGAAACTACCGGAGTTTCAATGGCGAAACTACCACAGAGCGGTAGTACAGCAACCCCTGAATGGTACTTCCGAATCACGGAAGCTCCAAAAATCCAGGAGGTATGTTTTCTCCAGAAAGCACCAACTCTTGGCCTCGAAGCAAACAGAAATACCGCACCAAAATTTTGGAACTTCTGAATATCGGAACTATTGCGATTACAATAGCGGTAGTACCGCACCGACTTTCAATGGCTAGTTCAAAAGCTCTAAAATAGTTGTTACTGTTGTGTTAGAATATGTGCGGTAGTACTGACCGATGAACGGAGGTGTTCCGCTCGCCCTGATTTTTCAGGGATTGCCCTGTAACAGCTAGTTTTGGTTGGTAGGGGTATAAAATATTACAATATCCTTGAGCATAGAGCATTCACTCCACACCTCAATTGCTTTCATTCTATTCATTTGATGTAGTTGAGCCAAAATCAAGTGCATTCATCTTGATTGACCCTTTGGCATTTGATTGCCATCAAGCAAAGACTTGATTTATTACTCTTGGTGCTTGTCGGCACCTAGATGACTTGGCGGGAGATTGCGAGGTGACCTCTTCAAGAAGATTGTGAAGAGGCCCAGTACCAACTTGTGAGTGGTTTGGTGTCCACCATCCCCGCTGCGGAGGAAAGATAACCACTAGTGGATTGAGAGCCGATCCAAGTTGTTGGGCTTTTCTCAACGTGGATTAGGGGAAACCGGCAAGTTTTTGAACACCAAGGTAAAACATCATGTGTCAATTGGTTACTTCTTTGTCTCTTCTTTCCGCACTTATATTTCTAGCATTTTGTGATCATTGTGATTATCTTATTTATTTGTGCTAGAGATATTTGTAGAGACTATTGCTTGTGGTGCCTTAGACTTACTAGAATTGTGTAAGTTTACTTTGCTTTGAAATCTTGTCTGGCTAAATTGTATTAATTAGTTTTAGAAGGAAAAATTATAGAACCTCCTATGCACCTCCACTAGTCGGTTATTCGTGATCCTACAAGTGATATCAGAGCTTGGTCTCTCGTTTATTTAGACTTAATGTCTAGAGAGAAAGGATAGCTAGTGGGGGATTGCTATAGGGAAGACGCATCTTTTCAATAGCTCTAATTATTCTTATTGAGAAATTAGAATGCCTATTTATCTTAAGGCCATGAGTCCGAGCATATGAAAATTGTAAATGAGGGTTATGTCATGCCTCTTGATCCACTACATCTCACGGAACAAGAGGGATGTAATACTCATTTAGATGCTCAAGCTATGGATGCTCTATTTGGCGCTTTAAATGCAGATGAGTATAATAGAGTGAGTAATTTATAAACCGCTCATGATATTTTTACCACCCTCTCAGAGATCCATGAGGGAACATCCATGGTTAAAGAAGCTATATTGCATAGGTTTTGGATTAAATATGAGACATTTATAATGTTGCCTCATGAGAATATAAATAAAATGTATTCTCGCCTCAACAACATTGTGAATGAGCTCAAGGTCCATGGCACATCTCTAGCAGATGTTGATATAAAGATTCTTAGGGCGTTGCCGGATAAATATGAGACATTAGTGACACTCTTCCTCAACTCTCCCGAGTTGACAAGAATGACTCCAGTACAACTCTTGGGAAACCTCATCACCAACAAGTTGTACAAGAAGGATAAGGAGGAGCTCTTGGAGTAATCTTCTTCCAAGGGCAAAAATATCACTGCTCTCAAGGCCAAGGCGGTATCAAGCGATGAGTCCGAGGATGATGAGGAGGACTCAGAGGAGGAGTTGGCTCTCCTTGTAAGAAGATAAAGAAATTCATGAAGAGGCGCTTATATCGAAACACTAGCCATGAGAAGGGCAAGAAAGGGCGGTCCTATGACAACAAACTCTATAGCAACATTTGTTGCTATGAGTGCAATGAGAAGCGGTACAATGCCTCTCAATGCCCCTCGAAGAAGGATTACAATGGCAAGGCATCCAAGAATAAGGATTTCAACGGCAAGAAGAGTCTCTTCAAGAAGCTTCACAAAGATGGAAAATGAAGCCCACATAGGAGAGTGGAACTCTGATGAGGAGTACACGGACTCCGACTCCGATGAGGATGAGTCCCTAAGAAGAAGGGACTTGTTGGCATCGCCATCAAAGAAGCTCCATCTCTATTCTCATCTCCTACATGTCTCATGGCAAAAGGAGAAAACATAAAATATCTTGATGATGAAGAGCCTTCTTATGATGAACTTATGGATATGCTAAAAGAATTAAATGAATATATTGGAAAAGAAAAGTCAAAATTCAAAGTCTTAAAGAAAGAGCATCTCTCTCTTAAAGATTGTTATGAGGAGCTAAAGCAAGATCATGACTTGCTTCTCCAAGAAAATTCAAGCAAGTCTTACACTAACATAGGTATTACTTGTGATATTTCAAATGAAATATCTAGTGTAAAAATTTCTAAAATGAGCATATCTGCTTCATGTGATGATTTGCTTGTCATGCAATGTAGTTCTAATGTTGATTCAAATCATAATAATATTAAATCATATGATATATAAGCTTGTTATTGGGAATAATAAATTAAAGGAGAAAGTGACTAAACTAAACAAGAGTTTGGAAAGATGCTTCAAAGGTAAAGCCACTCTTGACAAGCTATTGAGTGAGCAAATATGCTCATTCAATAAGGATGGACTTGAGTTTGTACCCAAGAAAAGTAAGAAATCGGCAAACAAACCCATAAGGTTTTATATTTGGAAATCTTTATTTGGTTGATTTCTCCTCCAATGATTCATGCTCGAAAACTTGTTTAATGGCAAAAATATCTTTGGGTTGGTTATGACATCGATGGCTAGATCATGTGGGTATGATTCAACTTAAAAAGTTTTTCAAACATGACTTAGCAATTGGCTTGAAAGAAGAAAATTAGATTATGTAGCTGAAAGATCAAGCTCCTTTTAAGTTGGCGTTGATGATAATGACAAATACTATTATGAATTTTTGGTGATAATGACAAATACATTTGTGGGACTAAGCTTATTTATTGATTATGATATTACTTAGTCTCATATGGATGAAAAAGGTAAAATCATTAAGGTATGCATTCAATATCTTTCTTATAATTTTGTTACATTTCTCACATCCAAATATATGATTAAATGATAAATCTATATGCGAGACTAATATGTTTGTTTAAATATATTATTGCTTAGTCTCACTTGGATGGAAGGGTGAAATAAAAAATGTATGCATTCAAAATTATATTCTTGTATATTAATGCATTCCTTGGATCCAAAATATAGATTGAACTCCACAAATAGTCCAAAATAATTATGTGCATGTATTCATTACACATACTTGTATGCACACATTTAGGGGGAGTTCACTCTATGTTTTGAGGTTTCATAAGTATTGATCCATGTTTCCTATAATACACATATTTAGGATCTTTACTTTGAAACACATTCTTTGAGTATATATAGCTTATGTAGTTTATATATACTCATTCGCAATCGGGTTATCATCTAACCTCTCCATTATGCGTTAATGATTAGATGATTAATGACAACTGAATAAGTAAGCTTTGCTTAAAGCTTATCTTTGAGTATACAAATATTATGTACTTGTTGTATACTCACAAATACAATCTTTATCTCATTATTTGTTGAGATTATCATGAATTACCAAAAAAGAAAGATTGTAGAATCTAGTCCTTATATTATGTGTTAATGGTGACGTTGGTAATTGATGGCAATTATTTTATGGACTAACATTTTCTATGAGTTCGATGAATAGGTTAGGTTCCACAGATGAGGATGACTTGGGATGACTTCATGTGTTGAAGACCATCAAGTCAATGAAGACACATTATGTGTTGATGGAGCTGAAGTAATGGATGCATTATAAGTTGATACATGTTAAGACTATGACTCAAGGCAAACGTATGGCTAGCTAGGTCTAAGGATGTGTTTCTAGCCTTTTATCGGTCTTGGTGTTTAGTTAGAAGACCGGATTGCTTGTATAGGTTGCAGTACTATTAAAAGGGGTCATATCTAGTAAATTGAGTCTCATCATGTGTTGATAGCACAACCTCACTTGCTCTAGATCTCCTTGGCATGAGGCTTGTATTTGCGAATGTGTTTTGCAAATAAGTGTGGCTCATGTATTAAACCCTCGTCACATGCGACTATACATTGCGAATGTGTTTTGCAAGTGTTTAAAGTCCATGTTTCCATTCTTTTAGTATAAGGCTTACATTTGCAAATGTGTTTTGTAAACGGTTGAAGCTCATATATAATCCTTGTGTCATGATTTTAAATGTGTGAGTGTATTTTATAACTTATTGGGAATCATTTTATAATCTTGTGTGCATGATACTGTAGATTACAAATATATTTTGCAAAATCTATTAAACTATATGCACTTCTCAGGGAAATCAGAACTACCGCAGTGTAGTCTATGGTACTACCGCTAACCCAAACTACCGGTGTTGTAATCATGGAACTACCGTATCTGTTGGTGATTGGAAGATCTATGTGGTCGAGAATCAGCGTGATCGAAGATCGACGTGGTCGAAGATAGTAGTGGTCGAAACCAACATGGTCAAGATCTGTGTGAACGAAACCAATACGGTCGAATCTGACATGGTTGAGATCTGTGTGATCAAAGACCAGTGTGGTCGAAACCGATGTGATCGAGATCAGTGTGATCAAAACTAATATGGTTGAATCCAATGTGGTCGAGACTTGTGTGGTCGAAATCAACGTGGTCGAAGATCGATGTAGTGGTCGGAGATCTATGTGCTCGAAGATCAACATGGTCGAATATTGATATGGTCGATGTGGTTGAGACCTGAGTGGTCGAAACCAATATGGTCGTAGACCAGCGTGGTCGGAGACCTGTGTGGTCGATCTGAACAATGTGGTTAGAGACCAGCGTGGTCGTAGACCAGCGAAGTTAGAGATCTGTGTGGTTGATCCGGACAACGTGGTCAGAGTCCAATGTGGTCTTGGGCCAGGGTAGTCGACGATCAGAGTTTCTGACCGGCTCTGTGTGAGCAGTCTGATCAGTGAGCGGTACTATCGGCTCTGTGTGAGTGGTACTTTCGTTTTGCAGAATGTATGGCTTGTGTAGCGGTATGTTTTTCCAGAGAGGCACCTGTGTGGTGGTCTTCTCCTCCCCACGAGAGTGGTAGTTCTGCATATAGGAGTGGTACTTCCGATGATCGGAATTACCAGAAAATGTACAGTGAAACTACCGGATTAGACTCATCCTTTCCTTCTGATGGCTAGTTTTTTTTACTGTTGGGAGGGGAGCGGAAGTTCCATAGTTTTGTCGTCAGTACTTCCGATAATCCTGATTTTTTACGGATTTTGCTCTAACGGCTAGTTTTCTTGTGTGGGGTATAAATACCCTCTTGTGGCCGGTTGGAGATGTTGCTCGACCCATTTCTACTCCCTTGAGCTAGTGTGAGGTCCTTCTCTTAGTTGTGCATGTGTTGCACCTTGTGAGAAAGGAGAGTGATCTAGAGTGCACGTGTTGTATCTAAAGTTGGACTTAGTGTCCATATTAGCTTGTGCATTCGTTGTATGTGGTGAGAGTCAAGCGGAGGGCTTGACTTATTACTTTTGGAGTTTGCCGACTCTTAGACAACATTGGAGGCGTCGTGCGTAGTGATCTTCTCAAAGAAGGTTGTGAGAAGACCCGACAAAGTTGTGAAGGTTGGAGCTCACCTACTCAGAGCAAGAAAGAGCTATCACTAGTGGATTGATGTGTTTTGGCTTAATTCGTGGAGGCGATCCAACTCATTTGGGCTAACATCAATGTGTACTAGGGGAGACCGGTAAGTCTCCAAACACCACAATAAAAAGATACCGTGTTTTTGTGGTTTGTTTTCTTGTGCTCAATTTACTTTCACACAATTTACATTCATAGAATTAAATTGATTGCTTGTCATCATTGGATTGCAAACCTTTGACATAGACTTAGGTTGTTGGTGCACTTAGGTGAAGTAGTTGATTTAGGCTTTGTTTGTGCTAAAACCAATTTGATTTAAGCTTGCACATTATATTCTTGGTTTTATCTAAATAGCTTAAATATAATTAATTAAGAAGAGAATTTTTAGAAATAACTATTCACCCCGCTCTAGTCGGCCTCCTCGATCTTACAGTAGTGCTTGCCAAGCCGAGAAGCAAGGTGCAAAAGTATCATATCAACTTCTAGGCCATTGGAGCTCTTGCATATGGATTTGTTTGGGCCAACAACCTATAAGAACATAGGGAAAATAGCTATTTGTTTGGTTATTGTAGGTGATTACTCTAGATACATATGAGTATTCTTCTTAAATGACAAGAGCGAAGCGTTCGGCATTGTCAAAAGTTATTCAAAAAGGGCCCAAAATGATTTTCATTTTAAAATAAAGAAAATTAGAAGTGACAATGGTTCTGAGATCAAAAACACTAAAATTGAAGATTTTTGTGATGAACTTGGAATAAAGCACGAGCTTTCTACTACCTACACTCCAGTGCAAAATGGAGTTGTAGAGAGAAAAAATCAAATATTAATTGAAATGGTTAGGACAATACTTGATGAATATAATACTTCTGATAATTTTTGGGCGGAAGCTGTTAACACCGCTTATCATGCCATAAATCGCGTTTATTTGCATCGTCTTATGAACAAGACTTCTTATGAGCTTCTCATTGAAAGAAGACCGGACATTTCCTTCTTTAGAGTATTTATATACAAATGCAATATCTTAAGAAAGGGTGTTCGGCTTTCTAAATTTCATAGTCAATGTAATAAAGGATTTTTGATTAGTTATTCTTCAAATAGCAAAGCTTATATAATCTTTAACAAAAATTCTGCTTTAGTTGAAGAATCATATGATGTTCAATTTGATAAAACTAACGGCCCTCCAGAAGAGCAATAAAATTTGGATGATGTAGGTGATGAAGGACTAAGGCGAGCAATATAAAACATGCAAATTGGTGACATCAAGCCAAAGGATGATCCAATTATGTCTCCCTCATCAAAGCAAGTTGAAGTTTCTACTTCTTCCATAACAAGCAACACTCAAGCAGTAGATGTCAAAGAAAAGGAAGAACAAGCTCTACCACCGAAGATCCACAATGCAATCGTTAAAGATCATCCAATAGATCAAATATTAGATAACGTGAGTAAGGGTGTTCAAACTAGATCTAGAGTAACTTTATTTTGTGAACATTACTCTTTTGTGTCTTCTCTTAATTCAAAATTTGTAGATAAAGTACTAGATGATCCAAATTGGGTGAATGCAATGCATGAAGAGCTCAACAAGTTCACCCGAAATGATGTTTGGACATTAGTAGAAAGACCCAAGGAGCACAATGTGATTGGCACAAAATGGGTCTTCCGCAACAAGCAAGATGAAAATAGAGTTGTGATAAGAAATAAGGCAAAGTTAGTTGCTCAAGGGTATACTCAAGTTAAGGGTTTAGATTATGATGAAACATTGCACCCGTAGCTAAACTTGAGTTAATTCGCATATTACTTGCCTTTGCATTTAGCTTCGATATCAAATTATTTCAAATGCATGTTAAAAGTGCATTCTTGAATGGGATAATTTCTGAACTTGTTTATATTGAACAACCTCCTAATTTTGAAGATCCTAAAAATCCTAACCATATATATAAACTCTCCAAGGCACTATATGTCTTAAAACAAGCTCTTAGAGTATAGTATAAGCGTCTTCGAAATTTTCTACTCTCTAAAGGATTTAAAATTGGGAAAATTGATACAACTTTGTTTACAAAGATTATTGATGATGATTTCTTTGTATGTCAAATTTGTGTTGATGATATCATATTTGGTTCTACTAATCAAGTGTTTTACAAGAAAATTGGTGAAATGATGTCTAGAAAATTTGAGATGTCCATGATCGGAGAATTGAGCTATTTTCTTGGACTTCAAATCAAGCAACACAAAAATAGGACTTTTATAAGCCAAATAAAATATGTGATAGATATATTCAAGAAGTTTGGCATGGGGGGTGCAAAACCCGTCAGGACCCCATGGCAATGAACGGGCATCTTGATCTTCATGAATGAGATAAATTGAAGATTTAAAACTTTATAGATCCATAATTAATAGTTTGCTTTATCTTACCGCATCTAGGCCTGCTATCATGTTTAATGTTTGCATGTGTGCACATTTTCAGGCATCGCCAAAAGAGAATATATTTAAAGTATTTCTTTGGCATAGGGCTTTGGTATCCTAAAGGTGCTAAATTTGATTTAATTGGATACTCTTACTCCGATTATGCGGGTTGTAAAGTGGATAGAAAAATCACCTCGGGTAGTTGTCAATTGCTAGGAAGATCTTTAGTGTCATGGTCTTCCAAGAAACAAAATTCCGTAGTACTTTCCACCACCAAAACCGAATATGTTTCCACGGGTAGTTGTTGTGCTCAACTGTTATGGATGAGGTAAACTTTGATGGATTATGGAATTAAATTTGACAAAATGCCTCCTTTATGTGATAATGGTAGTGCGGTGAAAATAGCCAATAACCCGGTACAACACTTAAGAACCAAACATATAGATATATGCCACCATTTCTTGAGAGATCATGTGAGTGAGGGAGACATTACAATTAGCCACATTCGGACCGAAGACCAATTAGCGGATATTTTCACCAAATCATTAGATGAAAGCCATTTTTACAAGTTGAGGAATAAATTAAATGGAATAGACTACTCAAATATTGCTTGAACTCGTGCCTCATGCTTTCATGCTCATTTGGCGTTGTTTAAGGTATTTTCTCTTATTTTTGCTAAAAATCTCTATGTTTATAAAAACTATATTCCAATGTTTTATTTAGTCTTCCTATTGCATAATGATCCTAAATGATCTTTATTTGAGTGCAAAACTAGGTTCATTTGTATATTTCTCTGATCTAAGTTCAATTCCTTGAAAGTTCCAGAAAAATCAGAACTACTGCTGTGTTTCTTACGGTACTTCTATGTTCTGGAACTACCAGCTATGTGACCACAGTACTACCGCGTTCGTTGGTGGTCGGAAGACCTGTGTAGTCGAAACCAATGTGGTCGAAATCAACGTGGTCGAAACCAATGGGATCGAAACCAACATGGTCGAAACCAATGTGGTTGAAACCATAGTGGTCGAAAATGACAAGAGTAGTCGAATATGACCAGTGCGAGTGAAAACGGCCATAGCAGTTGAAATCAATCTGTGTGCTCGTACAAGATAGCAAAGTTAGAACTCTAAAGTGGTCGAACACAAATGAGTTATCAAACCTACCAGAAGTCACTGCAGTACTTTTGTTCAAGTTAGTTGAGGACATTAACTGCCGACCACACGGACTTTAATTCCTTAACTTCTATCCTCCCTCTGGAAGCTCCGCCTCCTCTGGCCGCTCGTGACCGTACCCCCTTTCTTTCTCCCTCTCTCTCCTCCACAAGAAACCTCAAATCCAATCCTTAAATCTTCAAATCTCCTCGGGATTTCTTCACCTCCTGGTAATTCCTTGACTTCAAAGAGTTCGTCACCTCCGATCCACAAGGTAAATGGGATTAAAATCCTTGCTTTTACCTTGTTCGAGAACCCTAAGTCTTTTCTTGGTTTTGATTTATAATGCGAATGATTTAGCGATAATTTTCTTGGGAAAATTAATATATTTGGTGTCTGAAAATGTTTGCGCATCTATTCAAAGGATTCAATCCAAGAAAAATACCAAAGAATTCATTCTTTAATTCACCCTTGAAATGAGTTAAGAGAAAGCGAAACTACCGCTCGACATGCATGGTACTTCCAATTTCTCTGATTAAAATGGCAATTTCATTCGTTTGTTTTTCAAACCTTTTGAGGATTTTTCCTAGCTTATTCTTGGTATCTTTTTCCTTTGTTTGATGATGCCTAGGACAAGGAACGCTAGCTGCAAGGTGTATGTCAAGAACCCCTCTCCTATGGCTCTCGATCAATCTTCATCTCGTACAAACCCTCTTGCGGCCCAAGTGCCTCCTCCTGCAGTTCCAGCCACCTCAGAATCTGCTCAAAAGACCAGAGAAGGCAGAGGCAAGGCAATAGCCTCTGACTCAGATATAGAAACATAACAGTAAGAGAGCTCACCTCTTGAACAGTCACATGAGGATATGAATGATCGAGAAGAGCCTCAAATAGATCTCAGACAAATCACAGTTGAAGAGTATGCATGTTTGCGTCACGGAAATCAGTTTATGCTCCCCAATAATTCTATCAATCTAAGATTTCATACCAAATTTTAAGGGCAAGTGTATGAGCAGCTGTATGGTCCAAGTAGACTCTTTTCAGATCATAAGTATGTTGATTGGGGCCACATGGACTCAATCGACAAACATGATGGGACTTATAGGCTGTTTCAGAGGGCTGGAATACAAAATCTTGTGGGTGAGGGCTGGAATACAAAATATTATGGCTCTCAAATCAAACTATAATGAAGATATAATCAGACAGTTTTATGCTACTCTATACATATCTCATGACTTTCAACATATCTTATGGATGACTGGCTGCATAACCTTGGACTCCAATAAACACGAGTTTCAGCTGGCTCTAAGTATAGAGTCAAGTGCACATGAGAATGTATATGATAGATTATCATATACATGAAGATTGTAAGATGCATGCTAAAGGTCAACATGAAGATCAATGTGGCTCAAGACAAAGGTATAAGTAGACTAGGATCCCTTTTATTTTTACCGGTCTTTGGAGAAAGGGTGGAAACCGGATTATAGGATAAATACCGTACTATTAAGAGGGATCATGGATAGTAATTTTATAGCATATTCTTGTGCTTTTGGATCAATTTATGATCGTGCATTCACTTAAAACTAAAATTGATAGCCAATCTGTGCTCTATCTGTATAATTGGAAGTACCAAAGTGTAAACGGCATTATTTTTTTCTAGAGAGCATCTTGGAATCACTTTATCTCTCTAGAAAACAGAAGTACCAGATATTCAACGGTGGAACTACCGCGGAGCGCTAGTACCGCAACCCTTGAACGGTACTTCTGAATCACGGAAGCTTTGAAAATCCGGTGGTATGTTTTTTCCAGAGAGCGCCAACTCTTGGCCTTAAAGCAAACGCAAGTACCGCGCCAAAATTTTGGAACTTCTGAATATCAGAACTACCGTGATTACAACGGCGGTAGTACCTCACCGACTTTCAACAGCTAGTTCAGAAGCTCTGAAATAGACGTTACTGTTGTGTCAGAACAGGTGTGGTAGTACCGGTCGATGAAGACGGTACTTCTGCTCGCCCTGTGTTTCCAGGGATTGCTTAATTCATGGAGCCAGTCTAAGTTGCTTGGGCTTTCCTCAACGTCGATTTGGGTAAACTGGCAAGTTCTGAACACAACGGTAAAATATCGTGTGTCAATTGTTTACTTCTTTGTCTCTTTTTACTTGTATTTCTAGCATTTTGTGACCATTGTGATTATCTTATTTACTTGTGCTAGTGATATTTGTAGAGACTATTGCTTGTGGTGCCTTAGACTTACTAGAATTGTATAGGTTTACTTTGCTTTGAAATCTTGTCTAGCTAAATTGTGTTAGTTAGTTTTAGAAGGCAAAATTTTAGAAACTCCTATTCACCCCTCTAGTCGGTTATCCTTAATCCTACAGCGGGGCATTGCGCATGGAGGAAGGAGAGGGTGGGCGAGGCGGCGAGCTAATGTGGAGGCACAGTGGTGCACAGGAGGAGGCGGCTAGGGGGACTAGGGGAGATGGCCTGGCCTAGAACACGAGATGGGCTCGAAAGATTTTGAGATTCGGCCAAAATTTGGAGGCTTGGCTGAATTGGTTCGAATTTGAATTCAAGTTCAACTTTTGTATTCAAGCACATTCAAACTCCCAAAACGGGATGTCACAATGGGCGAGCTTGTGGCCACTCGTTGCTTTCCAAAATACATGTTTCATGAGGTTTCATGTTCCAAAATGCATGTTTCATATAAGCTTCATGAGGTTCCATATTCCAAAACACAAAGTCTCGGGTGATTTCATGTTCCAAATTGTAAGTTTCATAATGCTTCATGTTCGAAAATACAAGTTTCATGTAAGTTTCATTAGACTTCGTGTTCCAAAACACAAAGTTTCAGGTGGTTTCTTGTTCCAAATTTCAAGTTTCATGAGGTTTCATATTTCAAAATGCAAATTCATATGAGTTTCATGGAGATTCATGTTCCAAAATGAAAAAGTTTCAACATGTTTTCGTGAGTTTCAGGAGGAAAGTAAAAGAATATGCCATCTCAATGCAAAATAAAAAAATCAGAATAAAGTTACAAGAGACAATGCAAAATTTCCACAAATTTAAAAAAATCCAAAGCTTCGAAGAGATGCTACAGATTGGGGCTAGGAAACAACGGCATCACCCAAAGTAGGCTTGGGATTCACGGTAGTGCGCATCGATCTGATACCACGGGAGAGCATCTCAACTCCTATTGGCTTGTTGCGCCGTCGACTAGCTATATCAGCGCCATGCACCGATTACAAGCGCCTGAGCCATGCACGCAACCACTATTGCTCCCAAACGGCACCATTCACTCGCTATTGTGTTGCCTTGGCTGATCCCATTGTTGTTGTGCCACCTTGCCTGCTAGTAGTTACCCTTGTCTCAGCCACTCCCTTCTACATCGACTAGCACGCTATGCCAATCAACCCTGCGGCCTCGAGGTGGGGCTCATGAGTAGATTGAGAGTTTGGGATGGAAGAGAGTGGGGAGGTAGAGAGCAAGCAAAGAGTTAGTTTGTTGAAAGGAAAATGAGTGGAAGTGGGATGGCTCAAGGGATAGATAAGCCGATAAAGATTGAAAGGTGGATAACGATTGGAGGAAGCAAATGATCTCGACTAACCATTGCAATGGATCGGACATTTTTAAGCTATCCGGTTGATTCAACAAGGAAAGATATACCATTCCTGGGGATTTCTCCCCTCCTTTGCCCACCGTGTGTCGAACCCAATTGTAGGACAGAGGATGGGAGGGACAGGGAGGAGAGAGGGAAGAAAAGGGGCTGACATGTGGGACCAATTTTTTAGGTCATTTGCTATCTCTGAAAATTTTTGGAACGACGCATAATTAACCAGGCGATTAAGTAGTTATGCGCCACTCTAAGAATTTTTAGATGTACCACGATGCCTCGGGAAGCTCCACCAAAAATATCATAATTTTTTAAGCTCATTTGCTATATTTATAAATTTAAAAAATTATAACATAAAATGACGAATTTAGATAGGTAATTAAGCCGACCAATTAGTCGGTTTAATCACCTGCCGTTTTATGAGTAGACAGCAGGCCACCTGGCCAGGTGGCAGGCGTCTGTTGTCTGCTGGCCGAACGACAGTGCCACCTATCGATTGTTGGGTGCTGTCGTCTAGTGACCAGATAGCAGAAGTGTTATTTTTATCAATACTGTTTCTATACGACTATTCTTGTAAATAGAGGTCGAAAAGAGGCTATATTGGAGCACGTAGGTACGTCCATGCATGCAGCTAGCTGCTGCTGCTTCCATTGTCGTCGTCTTGCTTCAATTAATTATTATTGCTCTTGCTACGTACCCCCGCACGCACCGTGCTAGGAGCTGGCTACGGGCTACGGCCGGGCCTGCGACGAGCGGATCTGCCGGAGCCAAGTACGTACGCGCCCCGCGCCCGCGCGCGATGCATGGGACGGTCATGTATCATCGCCCGCGTCGTGCCTCGATCGCAGTGCCACAGTACAGTACGTAGGAGCTAGCTTGTTGCAGTAATGCAATGTACGTGCGTACCTGTAAAGATATATATACATCTTTGTGATGGTATATTTTGGATTTGAATCTGTATGTACTTTTTTTATAAAAAAATCTGCCATGAATGAAGGGAATGAAGGAGCAGTACCTTAAGATCGTCGATCAGGGATAGATAGATGGATCAAGGCACTATGCATTCACGGCCTACGTACGTGAATGAAATATCTTCATGCGCAACACATTTTGAATTGAATTTGGTAGACGTACGGCCCGGTTGACTTGTCTAGCTCGTCTCATAACTGGATCGATCCTGGAGCTAGTGCGTAGGTACGTACTAGTAGAAACTCGTAAATACTAGTGCTCCAGTAATGGATACTATAAGCTTTTAACACCAGAGGAAATTCCTATATATCTATGGTACAGTACATATAGGAGGGCCTGGCCGGCCGGATAATCTAGCTCGTGATATGATTTATCCATGCATGCATTCATTCCTTTATTTTCTCGCAGTACATTTGAATTAATACAAGAACGAATTGGGCTATTTGTTCGACTTCAAATACACACACACACGTACCGCAAGTAAGCTTACAATACAGATAGCAGATCGAGCCAGCGATCCGCACGGCATGGGATGATATTTACGCGCCAATTTTTATTAGTCTGCGGCCGTTTTTATTGTGGGGCAAGCAAACACGAGTACAGATAGCGGGTCTGTTTTTTTAGCTGAGGATTTTAGCTTTTGGCTGCGGTATATGGTTTTTGGATTATTCGTATGAGATATTACAGAGTAACAAAGACTGACATACGGTTTTTGTCAATATAAATGAAGTCGATATAGTATATACTACAATTAATTTAGTAGACTCTATCTTAAAAAGTGAATGCTAGTTACTATAAAAAAAATCAAAAACTGAATCAGCCCAGAGTTTGCATGCAGCTGCATGCGTGACCCAAGGATCGGCGACAGGCTGCGTCGCATTGCTGCTGCTTGGCTTCTTCAAATCAAGCATGCACGCGATCGACGGCACGCACGTACAGAGATCATGTAGGGCAGGGCCCTCATCAATTGTGTCTGCTGCCTCCTGCTTGTCCTCTTCTGAACTCGGGAGGCAGGCAAGGCCCAACTTGACGACAGTGAGCGATGAATTGGTTTCATTTGGGCTGGGGTTTCATGGCTAATAGGCTAGAGAACCGTTGGGGCTACTTGGCCTAGCCCGTTATAGTCCGAGCAATGATAATTCGGTGGGCCGTGATATTATATGCGCAACCTCCAGCTCGATCTACTCTACACCACCATTACGCACGCCCACCACATATACACGCATACGAGTATGCCTTTAGAAAGTTTCTACTGAGTCGTGCGCGTGTGTGTCACATTGAAATATCTTATAATTAGTATACAAATGTACCTAAAGTGATAAAGGAGTATTTCAAGTTTGTTTAGGTGGTATATTAGAGGTGGGTGTAACTACACCGGGTGTAGAATGTATTTTTATATATATATATATATATATATATATATATATATATATATATATATATATATATATATATATATATATATATATATATATATATATATATATATATATATATATATATATATATATATATATATATACATACACATACATATACCTATATATATATATATATATATACATACACATGTATATATATACATATACATACATATACATATACATACATATACACATACATATATACATACATACACATATATATATACATACATATACATACATATACATATACATATATACCTATATATATACACACATATATATATACACATATATACACATATATATATATATATATATACATACACACACACACACACACACACACACACACACACACACACACACACACACACACACATATATATATATATATATATATATATATATACCTATTTTAAACTTGTGGTGCCGGCACCAAGGAGCACTCGTTATTTTACTATATATATATATATATATATATATATATATATATATATATATATATATATATATATATATATATATATATATATATATATATATATATATATATATATATATATATATATATATATACACTTGCACCACAAGACGGTTTTGAGGTCAGGAGGCACGCTTTTTTCCGTCGTGCGTCCGCTGAACCCGATGCTTGTGTACGCGTCGATCTTCCGATTTCTCTCCGCATGGCGATGTTTCGTCGCCATGGTGACTCCCACGCTGTTGTGGACCTTCTGGTCGTCGTCCTCCCAGCAGACTGCCGTGCTCGCCAGCAATGGATGCTCTTGACGGCTTGACCGCCGTGGGCTACGCTTAGCGCATGAGTTGTGTTGGACCCGTGTTCGCGGCAGACCTCGCCGATGTCGCGGCCGATCGACGGCGCCGCGTCCCATCAATCGTCTTGGTGCGGTGACACCGCGTCGCTGACTAGTGCTTGCGTCTTGCTACCGTGCCGGGAAGCGGTGCCTCACACAGTTGCCCTAAGGCATGCCGCGGTGGCCGCGATAGCGCCGCGGCGCTGGGCACCGACGTGCCGGTGCCACTAAGGCCACCTCGCTCGCGCTTGGTCCCGGATGCCGCCCACGCTTCTGAGCTCATGCCCATCGCTGTCGCGTCCTAACCGGTTTTCTCACAGACGACACCGCCCGGGCGTCGGCGCGCGCCATCACCTACAAGCGTGGCGCAGGCGTGCGTGCTGGTGTCGGCCCGTCGAGGAGGACGTATACCGTTGATCCTGCCAGAGTCATATGCTTGTCTCAAAGATTAAGCCATGCATGTGCAAGTATGAACTAATTCGAATCGTGAAACCGCGAATGGCTCATTAAATCGCTATAGTTTGTTTGACGTGCGTGCTACCGGATAACCGTAGTAATTCTAAAGTTAATCGTTGCAACAAACCCCAACTCCCGGAGGAGCGATTTATTAGATAAAACGGCGGCGCTCCGCCCACCGATCCGATGATTCATGATAACTGACGGATCGCACGGCCCTCGTCTTGCGACGACATCATTCACATTCGCCCTATCAACTTCGATGGTAGGATAGGGACCTACCATGGTGGTGACGGGTGATGAGAATTAGGGTTCGATTCCGAGGGAGCACGAGAAACGGCTACCACATCCAAGGAAGGCGCAGTGCAAATTACCCAATCGACACGGGAGGTAGTGACAATAAATAACAATGCCGGCGCTTTAGTGTCGGTAGTTGGAATGAGTACAATCTAAATCCTTTAACGAGGATCCATTGAGGGCAAGTCCGGTGCCAAGATCCGCGGTAATTCCACCTCAATAGCGATATTTAAGTTGTCGCAGTTAAAAGCTCAGAGTTGGACCTTGGGCGGCCGGTCGGTTCGCCTCACGGCTGAGCACCGACCGCCCGACCCTTCCGCCGACGACGCTCCTGCCTTAACTGGCCGGGTCGTGGCTCTGTGCTTACTTTGAAGAAATTAGAGTGCTCAAAGCAAGCCATCGCTCAATACATTAGCATGGGATAACATCATAGGATTCGGTCCCAGATTAATGTAACCGGGGTCCTGTGGCCGGTATGGCCCGTGGGTATTGTGGGGTGGTGACGGGTTGCCAGAAACGGCCGCCATGGCGCGAGAACGCCGTGGGCGTCATCCTAGGTGCCACTGCAGTTTGGCTGAGAAAGGCCCGTGATTTGGCCCAAAAACAGCCCCTCTCCCACATCAATCATCCTCGGTCCCGGGCCGGATGGCCCTCGGTATAGTAGGGGTGGTGCCCGATTGGTCGGAAACGCCGTGGCGTACCAAAATCTCCGCCGTCGTCATCTTCACCGCCACGGCGTGGTTTTGGCCGCAAACGGCGAGCGCAAGGTCGGGCGCCACGCCGGCCGGTTGCCGATGGTCCTTGCCGAGGTACCCGGTCGGCTCGCGGCGCAGGCCAAAATCATGGTGAATCCATCGTGATTTGGCCCAAAAACTCGCGCCCTTCTCCGGTCATCATCCCCGGTCCCGGGGCGTGGATGACCCTTGGGTATAGTAGGGGTGGTGCCGGTTGGCGGAACCAAGCCATCGTGGCAGCCAAAATCGCCGCGGCGTCGTCCGTGAGGTCGCCACGCGCGGTTTTACCGCAAGCAGCCATGAGCGCAGCGTCGGGCGCAACGCCGCGGTTGCCGATGGTCGGTGCCGAGGTACCACCAGACGGCCGTCGTGGGCCAAAATCACGGTGAATCCACCGTGATTTGGCCCAAAAAGCAGCCCTCTCCGTTACCAATCATCCTCGGTCCCGGGGCCGAGGATGGCCCTTGGGTATAGTTGGGGTGGTGCCGGCTGGTCGGAACGGCCGCCGTGGCGGAAAATCGCCCGCCGTGCGTCCGCTTCGGCTGCCACGGCACGGTTTTGGCTGCAAGCGGCGAGCGCGCAGCTTAGGCGCCACGTCGGCAAGTCGCCGACGGTCGGTGCCGAGGTACCCCAGACGGCGTCGCGCAGGCCAAAATCTCGATGAATCCACCATGATTTGGCCCAAAACAAGGTGCCCTCTCCGTACCAATCTTCCCGGGGTCCTTGGGCGTGGATGGCCCTGGGCATGAGGGGTGGTGCCCTGTTGGCGGAAAGCGGCTGCCGTGGCAGCCAAAATCTCCCGCCGGCGTCCGCTTGGCCGCCACTGCACGGTTTTGGCCGCAAACGGCGAAGCGCAGGTCGAGCGCCACATCGGCGATGTTGCCGACGGTCGGTGCCGAGGTAACCCTGATGGGCGTGCTGCTGGGCCAAAATCAAGGTGAATCCACCGTGATTTTGCCCAAAAACAATGCCCTCTCCGTACCAATCATCCCCGGTCCCGAGGCGTGGATGACCCTTGGTATAGTAGGGGTGGTGCACAGCTTGGCGGAAACGTCGCCGTGGCAGCAAAATCTCCGCCGTGCGTCGCTTGCGGCTGCCACGGCGGTTTTACCGAAACGGCGAGCGAGCGTCGGGCGCCACGTCGCGAAGCCGCCGACGGTCGGTGCCGAGGTACCCGGACGGCCCGTCGCGTTAGGCCAAAATCACGGTATCCACCATGATTTTGCCCAAAAAAAGCCGCCTCTCGGCATTTAATCATCCTCGGGTCCCGGGGCGAGATGGCCCTTGGTATAGTACGGGTGGTGCCGGCTGGCGGAACGCCAGAGTGGCGCCCAAAATCTCCCACCGTGGCGTCGCCTTCGTCGCCACGGCAAGGTTTTGGTCGCAAACGCGAGCGCAGTTGTCGGGCGCCACGTCGGCGATGTTGCCGACGGTTGGTGCCGAGGTACCCCGCATGGTCTGCAGGCGTTAGGCCAAAATCATGGTGGATCCACCGTGATTTTGCCCAAAAACAAGCCCTCTCCCAGACCAATCATCCTCCGGGTCCCGGGGCCGGATGGCCCTTTGCGATAGTAGGGGTGGTGCCCGCTTGGCGGAACGGGGTCGCCGTGGCAGCCAAAATCTCCGCCGTCGTCGTCGCCTTCGGCCGCCACGGTGGTTTTGGTCGCAAACGGCGAAGCGAGCGGCGCAACGTCGGCGGTTACCGACGGCCGCGGCCGAGGTGCCCGCGACGGCCCCGTGATTTTGCAAAAACACCGCCTCCGGTACTCAATCATCCTCGGGGTCCTTGGGCCATGGATGGCCCTTGGGTATAGTAGGGGGTGGTGCTCTGCTGGTCGGAACGCGGTCGGCGCCAAAATCTCCGCAGCGGCCGCCTGGCCGCCACGGCACGGTTTTGCTACAAACGGCGAAGCGAAGTCGGCGCAACGTCGGCGACGCTGTCGACGGTCGGTGCCGAGGTGCCCCGGACGGCCGCAGGCGAGGCCAATATCACGGTGGATCCACCGTATTTTGCCCAAAAATAGTGCCCTCTCCCACTAATCAACCCTCGGGGTCCCGGGGCCGGATGGCCCTTGGGTATAGTAGGGGTGGTGGCCGGCTGGTCGGAAACGACCGCCGTGGCGCCTAAATCTCCGCCGCGCGCCGCCTTCGCGCCACGGTAGGGTTTTGAAGCTAACGGCGAGCGCAGAGTCGGGCGCCACGTCCGCCGGTTGCCGACGGCCGGTGCCGAGGTACCCGGACGGCTCGCGGCTGGGCCAAAATCACTGGATCCACCGTGATTTCGCCCAAAAACAGCCTCTCCCACTAATCATCCCTCGGGTCCCGGGGCGTGGATGGCCTTTGGTATAGTAGGGGTGGTGGTCTGGCTACGGAAAAACCGACGTGGCAGCAAAATCTCCGCCGCGTCGTCGTCTTCTACCGCCACAAGCAGGTTTTGGTCGCAAACGGCGAAGCGCAGCGTCGGCGCAACGTCGGCGGTTACCGACGGTCGGTGCCGAGGTGCCCGCGACGACCTCGTGATTTTGCAAAAAAAAAGGCCCCTCCCACCAATCATCCCCGGGTCCTTGGGCCATGGATGGCCCTTGGCATAGTAGGGGTGGTGCCCCTGCTGGTCGGAACGGTAGTCGTGGCGCCAAAATCTCCGCGATCGCGGCCGCTTCGGCTGCCACGGCACGGTTTTGCTACAAACGGCGAGCGCAGCGTCGGGCGCAACG